>CAWUFW010000102.1:5930000-6253265 GCA_963921515.1 Calotriton arnoldi
GGACGCGTGTGCGCGGTAGCCATTACAACCCTTAACATTGGCTCCGTGTAATTATTGATAAAGGCCCCAGTAACTACCTGTAGCTGGTCCTTCAAGGTAGTGCCCAGTCCAGCGGCACTACATAACATACAGGAAGAAAGGCGGGCCTGCAGCGTCATCTAAAACTCCGAAAATGGCACATTTGGTAACGATTTTCCAACTGGGAATCCCCTTCTACAAATAGCTTTGCATTTACTGTGGCTTGATGTGTATTTCCATGTGTAACAATATGCAGTTCGGTGCCATTTAAGAAGGCGTTAGTTATAAAGCCGCTCACGGAAGCCATTTCGGGGGGCCCCCACCATCGATGAGAGGGATTTCCGGCCTATGGCCTGTCCCACCATCCCGCGCCACCGACTGCTACCCAGCTAAAAGGGCCATAAATCCTGCTTGGCAAGGCGGTGCGCGGGAATAATGGAGGCGCCTGGCAGCGGCGGCTGAGCCGTAATTCAAGCTCGTCTCCTCAGACAACTGGAGAGGGACCCTCGCGCCCGCAGAACTCATTTCGGAGTCTGGAAGCCATTAGGCATCTTTTCCCGGCTCCCTCGCCAAGGCGCGCCATGCCAGCACCTCCTTGCCAAGGGCAGCCCAGAGGGAAGACATATGCTCGCCTCTTCCTTATGCTGCGTCTTGTTATTTAAAGAAAAACATAATGTAGCTCTTTCTTTTGTAAATCTGCGCGCGCAATTAAAAAAGTACAAAAAAACAGATTGTCGTGGGAGGAGCAAGCCTTATTCAGTACCCATTAAGGAGCGGTTAAGTGCGTCTTTTTTTGTGAAAAATAATTCAAGTTCTTCCGTTATTAATTCTGATTTGATATAGTAGCTTACTCCCTAAAACAAAAATCCCAGAACGCCATGCCTGCTGGAAGGAAAGGATGTATTCGTCTCTTCCTACTGATGTTTAGAGCTGTGACGGGATTGGTAACCGCCTAAAAACTGGCTCCAACCCCCATACACCACAAGGAGAGCGGCGCATGAGCTTCTTAAAAAGGATGCAATTAAAAGAAGGGAAACTGTGGGGAGAGAGAGCATCGCTCGCAGCTTCCGGTTCCGGCACGGTTTATTTAAAGAAAGAAGTTGGTGGGGACACACGCAGTGGCCTGTTTCCAGCACCCCTCCGTGCCGTGCCTCAGGCCTTGGCATTGCTGCTTCCACAGGAACCCTCTCTCCATGTTACAGGGAATCTGTGCACACATTAGTTGCACTAATATTTTTTCTGGAATGAAAGCGTCGACGAGGTCTGATAAGAGCCATTTGCCTTTAGGAAAAGCATAGACAGGCTAGGAAGTGTTCTGCACACAGGGTCGGCTGTAGGGCGGTGCGACAGGTGCAGCTGCACCCGGTGCTGATCTGGGGTGGCGGGGAGCGCAGTGTTTTTAAATAATGTGGGTTTAAAAAGCATATGCTGCAGAGTTCCTTGTGTCCAGCAGTTTTCAGGCAATAATAAAAATGTCAAGATAACTCTGGTGATGAATGTTCCTGCCGGAGAGGGATCAGAGGTTTGTCCAGGGGCAGTTTCCACTCACAATAAAGTAGCGCAAATAAATGAACTGTATTTTACGTGGATCACTCAGGTCACTGCTTTTATCATAGAAAGCCTTTTGTTACTTTCATTTCACAAGTTATAATGCTAATATAGCACAGTGACCTATGAACTGTCATCAAAGAGTTGCATGGAAACTGCATGGTATACGTTAGAACATTATGTTTTTTCCCCAGTCTTTCATGATCCTAATGTTGCTAAAAAGGTTTTATTTGGGAAGAAATACATTCTTATAAGTAAAGCCAACCACTGTAGTAAGTTTTAAATCCTGAGTTTGTCCTTCTCCAGACCAAACACTCTTAAAATATACTGCCTACTAGTATCGGTGACTCCTACACCTTGTAATCCTCATTGTTTTATGTAACATTTCCTATAAACTGATTTACATACATATGATTCATTGGCTCTGTATAATGTGCGTGTGATGTAAAGTGCTCCGGCAGCCCACACTGGTAACAGAACTGCTATAAAACAAATGAACTGCATGTGAGAGAGGTGCTACGGAGAGATGAAGGGTACTGGTGGAGCGTGGTAGTGAGGGAATTCGTGGAGAAGGAGGTATTGGGGGGGAGGCGCAAGCAAAGATTGTCACACTGGGTGCCACCAGCGCTAAAGCCGGCAGCTCCAGTGCCAGCAGCCAGAAAACGCGGCTGGTGAGTCTTTGATAGGTCACACCGTCAACTTATCCATATTCTGCGACACAACAGTGTGCGTTAGTGGAATCATGGGCAGGGTTCTTACACTCTTACTAGGGCCTAGTCAACTATATAGCAGCTACTATTAAGGTGCAGTCAGACAGTAGAAATGGTTATTAAAATGGCAAAATAACAAAATATTACTGTTTCGATTGTGCCAGATTGTGCAGCATCATTTGCTTTTTCTTGCCACATGATTTTGTCAACCCTGCTGCATAATTTAACCCCCCCCACTGCTGCTTAATTTCATTGGCCTTGACTATATTGTTCTCTTTGGTGGCCAAGACAACACCTGCATCTATGCGCAGCAGTGATTGACAGCAGCAACATGAGAGGGATAGCTCTAGACAGTAGTAGTCCATGTAGGGCACCAACAAAAGTGGGATCATATCATATTTTGCTGAAAGTTAATGTAACATAATCAGGGCCACTGGAATTATGTGATTCTGCGGCTGTGGCGTTTTTCACATAATTATGGATTGGCCGCACAATTCATTATCTGCAGCATAATTTGCAGATCTTAAAAAAAAAAGTTTCTAGCTCAAACGGACAAAAAGTTACTAAAAATGTGGCAATGCTTGTTGCTGGGCAGAGGAAGACCCTTTGCAAAGGTTGACTATTCACCTTTCCCATGCACATTGCTGTATTTGTGTGTTAAACTAGTACTAATAAGGTGATACCTTTGTCCAGACAGTATTAACATGTGTACAAATTATAAAATAACGAACTGATGCTATCACAAAAAGTGTAGCATCATGTCGCATAATTTGCATTTTTTACACATAATTTTGTAAATCCTGCTGCATAATTTGCTCCTTCATTGCCACATAATTAACTCCAGTGGCCCTGAAAATAACTAATATCAAATTAGTTACTGTAGGAAAGTGCCTTTTTTGAATGGTCACTCCCCTCCCCCCCCCCCACACACACACTTTTTGCTCTGGATGCTGTGGTTTTAGAACTGGAAGTGCACTGGGACGTGCTAACCAGGCCCCAGTGCCAGTACTCTCTCCCTCAAAAGGTAAAGTGAATTGGTACACCCAATTGGCAAGAAGATTTAACCCCCCTTGTAAGTCCCTAGTATATGGTACCAGTGGTACCCAGGGCAAGGGTGTTAATGGGGTCACCAGGGCTGCAACACTCTTTGTCCCACCTGGAGTGACCCGAGTAAAGGTAAAGTCTGCAGGGCTGCTACCGTAGCCTGCATGAGCAGCTTTGCTGCTCAAGTTTGACTCTGCACACACCATGTGTGACAGAGTCCCCTCACTGGGTTGATATAAGTAAGTCATCCCTAAGGTAGGCTGCCTAAAGCCCAGGAGTCAGGGTGCATTATAATAATGGTGAAGGCATATATGTACAGACATATATGCCTCTACAGTAACCTTGCTATTCAGGTTTACTGAAAGTGAACGGCGGTCCATATGTTAACGTGAACTGGCTACTGGACAAAACCGAGACAGCCAGCTCCACGATGGTACCACCAAATTTAGTAGTGTTTGATATCAAACACCATGCTTTTTCACCACTGACATGAGTCTTGTGTCGAGGATGAGCTGGCATTCACCCAGGTGGCCCCCTTAGAGGGTACCCACTGAGATACCGAGTCCCTTTGCTCCTTGGTGGGCTTTCTGAGCCATTTGCCACCAAGACAGAAGTCCGACTTCCTGCTGGTGAGTGCTTTCACTCCCAGAGGATGTAAGACAAAAGGACTGGGCAGGAAGGAGGTCACACCTCTGCCCTCCCAGGATAGCTAGTGAAAGACCCATCAAGGCAGTGAGCCTCAAAGGCTTCACCGCCTCTGATATGTAAGTGACTTGTCTCGCAGTGGAGACAAGGACCCCCCTTCACCCCCAGGTGCTCGTATTTGGGGGCAGGTGAGAAATTAGATATTCAGGAGGTGTACAACCCCAAAAGGCTAGCCACACCTCTAGAGTATAGCCTAGGATGGCCCATACCATCTTGAAAAGTCCCAAGAATAGTGGGTTCTGGGTAGTTTGGTGACATACACCCCCAGGATGTGGTCACCTCAGGGGGTGGATTAGCCACAGGACTAGTATCCCATTGCTACTAGCCCTCACACCCTTAAACACCCCCTAAATCCAGGACTTATGGCACCCCTGACATCAAAACTCCAGATCTGCTCTGAAGAAGAAAAGGGCAAAGATGAGGCCCATGACAGCACCACGCAGGACTCCATAAAGAAGAGGCATGAAGTACTGCACCTGTGTCAGCCCCCTGCACCCTCTGGACTACGACTCATCCCAGACCAGAGACCCGTTCCAAAAGGAAGATGAACCCCTCTGCAACCTAAAGACTTCACCAGCACTTCCTAGGATTAGAGGTACTAGTCCCCTGAAGTTGACAGGCACAAACCACACTTCCAAGATCCATAGAAGGATTGTCCGCCGGGCTCCGTTGAGGATCAGCCCAAAAGTAACCAGCCAGGTGTCTTCTGGGAAGTGTTGTCCTGAACCTCAGTCCTCTACAGCATTCCCAAAACTCGTGGAAGAAGATTTGCTTCATCAATGCATTTGCCGTGGCCAAGGTTTGTTGGTGGTCTTGCTGACTACTGACTACTTTACTTGTTGCTCCAAGAAGAGGGAATCTTAGCTCCATCAACCTTCTCCTTCTGTGGTGCAGTTGTCGAGTACTTGCATGTTAAACCTATCTGCGCTGGCACGCCTGGTAAAATCAGCTCCTGCAGTCCCGTTCAGCACCAAGGATAGCTAGGTACACCTCTGCACCCGAGACGCCCAAGCTAGGCAGCTAGGCAGAGCTGTTCCGTCTGGTGATTCCGGGTCCAGGGGCCCCTCCAAGCATCACCCGCAAGGGGCTCCCGTGAACTTGACCTGCAAGTATCATTTTGCTAAGTACTGGTTTTCAGCACCCACGGCTCCTGTTCAGCACCAAGGACAGCCAAGTCACCTCCGCACCCAGATTCGCTGGGAAAGGTAAAAGTGTTCTGACTGTCGAAGCTTGGTCTGTGGACCCGCAAGACCTTAACTCCAAGTGGTTTCTCTGGAACTCAACCCGCAAGTGACAGAGTGTCACCATGTGTTTTTCCCATTGACCGCAATGAGTTTGATAGCTCTGCAAAGTATTGATTTTACTATCACTGTAAATTCTATAACTTCAGTTATACAAACTGTACATACTTCATCTGGTGTCTAAATTCATATAAAAATAAGCCCTATTTTTATAAATTGGTGTTGGATTTATTTCGAGTCGTGTGAATTACTTATCGCCAATGTTGGTACTGTAAAATGCTTTACACATGTTCCTCTCAGTAAGCCTGTCTGCTCTTTGCCACTCTACCAGGACTGAGAGAGGGATTACTAGTGTGAATCCGAGGTCCACTTTTGGGTATTGAGTCAACATTGCATAGTAAGGCCTCCCAGCATACGGCATAATATTACCACCTTGCTACAGTTACAAGTAATGATGTAAATCAGCGTAAACATCCATTGGTCATTTAGTAATTATTTTAACAAGACTTTTGTCATGCACAAACTGGTAAGCTAGTACCAAGAAATACGGTCATTCACTATAGTGTTACTAATTTTTGTTTACAGTCTTTAATGGCACCGTTTTGTAGTTTCTAAGCTAAATGCATTAAGGCCATTTTTGATACTTTGAGTATTCCCAAAACGGTTTCTAGTTTGTTATTGCTCACCAGTTTGGGATTCCATGTCCTTGCCTTCTCCTCTGACACTGCCCTGAGTGCTACCACTTCTGCAGGACCATTCTGAATTACGTTTGTGTATTGTATTTATGTGTTGCATACATTACGCATACACAGAACACACATGCAGAGACTTTCTCGTGAATTTGACTCAGTTTACACAAGCGTATGTAATTTCTTTCTTTTTTATTGAATTAACCTGGCTTTTGGCTAGGTTTGCGCTTATAGAAGCACCCTATAAATACCTAAATACATAATTCGTAGCATGTAGCACTGACCATTAGCTTCTTGGAAGAGTCTCACTAGGGCAGACCTGCCAACATTAGAAACACTTTCACTTTGTGATGATGCAGGGGGAAGGGGTTGGGACTTGGAATGGGGTGAGGACATGGGGAGTGGGGCTTAGAACCCTCTGCACTGCCCAGAGTCACACCTACCCTTTCCCACAGCAAGAAGAAAATCATCTGGCGCCAACTCCTATGTCCCCTGGAAATTTTAATTGGAACCTTACTGTGCAGAGAGTTCATGCCAGAGCTGGACACCTATTCTGTGCAAAGGTTTCCCTCTCACCATGTGCCACAGTGGCTCTACACTGGGTGTTTGTTGGTCACACTCGGCTACTGTGTGAGATGGCAGAGTTGGAAGGCCTGCAGAGCCAGACTGAGTAACAAAAACTAGCCCTGGTAGAAATCCTCAAACCAACCCCACCTCCTTCCTCCCCTCGTTCTCTTTCCAAGCATCTATTCTTTCTCTCTCTTCTCCTAATTGTTCTCTCCCCATCTCCTTCCCCCTTTTCCTCTCTGTGTCTCTCTCTTAAATCTTCACCATGCCTCCTGCAATTAATGGCACGGGCCAGGAAGGCAAAGCCGGACCCAATAGGTGCCCGCGGGGAACGCCTAACGGCAGTGGGAGCACCAAAAAAGAAACCAGCGAAAAAGGGCACGCCCAGATTGGGCGCGTCCTTTGAAACCGCCAATGAGAGAAGGAGGGCAGAGCAGGCTAAGGGGTCAAAAGGTCCCCTTTTACCTGCAAAGAATCTCACCTTCGCCACGGTACCCACCCACCCACACCGAACAAAAGGCAGTCATCGCAGGTGCTTTGACTAGGGACAGGTGGGGCGGAGGCAGCCCAGAAAATTACCCAGAAGAAAGAGTAACATAGGTAGAAGGGCTGCTCAAACCGTGTCCTTGGGATGCCTCATGGCAGGGACATGGGGGGCAGATGCCAGCATACAATGATGGCCAGAGTGGAAGAGCTGCTCAGACAGTGTCCTTGGGATGCTACACAACAGGGGCACTGGGAGGAGGCGGGCGGTCAGCAAGGATCCAGGGTGAGTGGAACGGCACTTGCAGCCCGGGCCGCGTCTGACGCTGCCCACAAATTTGGTAGCATGTGAAGCTTAGAATCCGCAGTACACTGAGACACCTGCTAAAAGGGCCCTCGCACAGGGCCAATGATGTCAATCAGAAAGAGAAACAAATTAGTGGATCAAAGTTTGCCATGATAAATGTGATGTGGAAAAAACATGATTTTTCGCATGACCAACCAAAAGTTGTGAAATGTATGTTCCATGATTGTTAAAATAAACTGCGGCCTTAGATGCACCATAACACATTGTCCCTGTGTAATTCAAGGGTAAGGATGCTGCATGGGAAGGCCAACAAGGGTGGGGGGGGGCGAACTCGTATGACTGGGAGGGGTTACCGTGGGGAACTCGGAAAAGTAACAGAGGCACCAGGACCAGCCCTGGGATTTCAAAAGCGGCATTCAAGGAGAAAAGGATTAAAAGGCCTGCCTGGCCCTGCAAGGGAGGGCTTCGGATTCACCACTGGGTTGTCAGCTTATCCCTTAAACCTCTGCTAGAATGTGTTTTGATGGTTTAGGACCAGTTATGACATTCTGTAAATTAGTAAACAAACTGATCCTGTCCCTTCAAGGCTTCTGCTGTTTCTGGCTTCAACTTCCAATGCTTTCCCTTCCACTGCCCTCACTTACAGCCATAGACGGAGAACTGCACGGAGATTTTAGCAAAGTGACTGGAGTCAGCCATGTTGATGTGCCGAATGAAATCGGCATGGGCTCAGTAAATGGCCGCTAAACCATTGTAATATCATATGCTGGCTCCCACAGAGCAAAGCAGGCATTTATTTATAACAACAACATCATGCAAGCAAGGACTCCCTTGATTCTGCTTATGCAGCATGGACAGCGGCCGATCACTTGTAGCACAGTTGTGTCGATGACAATGATGTGACATGCATGTCAGGCACAGCACTCATGTCTAGTGCTGGTCGTAGATGGAACAGCTTGATTCTTGTCTCTTCGCATACCAAGCTACTTGTCACCAAATGAGCTGAGAAGCTTAATAGACATTCACTGTCAGTGAGCGGCGGGAGCCTTCAAAGCTAATTTTTCAATTATGAAATGAACATTGCTATGCATGAGAGAAGTACACCGAGATAGAAAGTGATTAAAACACACAGATGTATTCTTACTGCTGGAACACTTTCTGCTGCAAATTAAGTAGGAAGTAAATGGATTCAATTAGAGTCAGCACTATGCTGTAAGATTCCCAATTCCTCTCTTTAGTGGTGGGACCAGTGGTATAACACAAAGTGATGGGGACCCCTGCAGAACATGAAGAGGGGCCCCTGAGTCTAGAATATCTCACAGATATGGACTGGACTTGGGCTGAATTGAGCCCCCCTGATGGTTTGATGGCTTTCCTGATGGGTTGGTGCCCCGCCTGCACCAAAGGGGCTGCACGGGCATGCCTTACGTCTCATTGGGTGGCGAGGTTAGTTGGGGGTGTGAGGTCACCACAGACTTTAGTGAGACAGGATGAGGCTAAAATCAGGTACGCTACACAGTCCCTGGTTTGAAGTTGTTTGCAAGTGCCCTTTGGAATCCCTGAAATCCCATGTAAGTCCCTGAAGGCAGCGCCCCCCTCTCTATCTTTCTCTCTCTCTCTCTCTCCCTCGCTCTCTCTCCATCTCTCCCTCTCTCTCTCTTTCTCTCCTTCGCTCTTTTATACTGCCAGCCCTCATAAGAAGGGGCTGAGGGAACTTCTGCTACTTCAGAGGACTGATGTCTAGGAGAAGTTTACCTCAAGCAGTTCTCCCAGTTTGCTGTTTTACCAAGGATGGACCACGAGATGAGAGGTAGCAAATGACATAGTAATTCAACATATTTGCAAACCCTCAACAACCGAACTTGGGGGACACCAGGTTCTCCATGTTATGCCCACTACACACCACGATCCCTGCTACTTCACTGGTTGCCTCAACAAACCAAGTAAGTTCTTCATAACCACTGCCAGGCAGGCCTTCACAAAGAAATCCACCTGCATGTATCTCCCCGGGAGGTGGTATGGTAACCAGGATGAGGTGAGGTCCTATACCTCAGCATGTATTACCGGGGCTAGTTCTGCAGTCAGAGAAAGCTTCGTGGCGGCGTGAGACTAGATACATTGGCCCAGATTTACTAAGATTTTGTATTTGGGTTGTGTCACTTTTGTGGCACAGTCCGGACGCAAAATCCATTTTGGCATTTACTGAGCCACGCAAAGTCGATTTGCATGGCTTTGCCCTGTTTAGTAAATACAAAGTACCATAAGGTAGTGCATACCTTTGTCTTGCATTACTTTGCATCAGGTAGGCGTTTCATGGGTGGAGCATGGGCTTTCCAATGCATCCACCCACGTATGTTGACGCATACCCAGATTTGCAAATACTTTTAAACCTGGGTTTGTATTAAAATGGTGCACCTACCCGAAAGAGGCACAGCAAAGAGAAATATCTTCATCTCTCCTCGTTACTGTAGCACACATGGAAAGAGGAATATACCTCTAAGAAATGTTTTTGTGCAAGAAGGTATCCCTTCCTACACAAAAACAATCCTGCCCATACCGCAGGCACCCTTGCATGATGGCACAAGGGTGCCTGCGTTAGGGCTAGGCAGCCACAAGTGCGTCAGCATGTAGAGGAACCCGAATAGTGCAGTAACTTGGTAAATATGGCACTGTTCAGCTCTCTCACATCCATGCAATGCAGCGCAGCAACTTGCCTTGCTGCGCTGCGTAAACTGTTAGTAAATATGGCCTGTTGTTCTTATTCTTCTTACAAAGTATATTTCTTATCAATTGTTTTCAGAATCCTCATTTTACAGGTACCCTTTTCTTTATATACAGCTCATACAAACATTGGCCATTCCAACAGAATGTTTACTTCAGTCAGTGTGACATATTTTGTTAACGAGTCAACATGAGTGCATTAACCAATCCAGAACTCTGGGAACTAGGAGTGCTCGTCAGGAGGGGAAATCATTCAGCACAGAAGGCACTGGGCTGACTATGTACACAGGGGCTTATTTACAAGCCCCTTGCGCCACCAGTGCGTTACTTTTTGTGACGCACTGGTGGCGCATTTTGATGCCCCATATTTACAAGGACAGGAAAAGCCACCCTGCATGGCTTTGCTTGTCCTTGTAAATATGGCCCCTTTACATGCAGCACTTTGCATGAAAGGGGCGTTCCATGCGTGTTGCTGTGGGTGTTCCAACCTGGCCCACTGGTCTTGGCAAACAGGCAGACCCTGGTACCCCAGGCTCCAGAGATTGTGGTCTTGGTTTTCCTGGGTGATGTCCCCTGATCCAGCAGGGAGACTAGCAGGCCCTGGCCCCCAGTCCTAGTTACAGGCAGAAATCTTACAAAACTTCTCCTCCTCACACTGCCCACCTGGTTGCTTGGCAGATGACCAATTTTTGGTCCATTTCTTATAGTCCATTTCTTATAGTCCATTTCTTATAGTCCATTTCTAGACACCAAATGTGATTTAGGGTCTGGGTATCTTAAGTTTTATGTTGAGGTTCAGCTTCTTTTGAAGTGCACACTTTTCTTCTCTTTTCTTCCTCTTGAACAGCAGGAGAGACTCTAAAGTTGACAGTCCCACAACCCAGACCATGGGACTGACAAAAATTTGCATCTGGAAGTCAGCCACAGTGATATTATCATCAAAAGTTAATCCCGGCCTCCCAGCCCTACTTGTTACGATTCCCTCATCAGCCCTATCTCCTTCCTGAGATATGTCCAGGCCCTTTCCTTGTTATCTCTCACTGAATCAAAGAGCACCCTTTGAAGTGTACATGGGAGTCTCTCTCTCCCTTCTCTAGTGTGTCCCATCCAGTTCACAGGAATTCAGTAATACACAAATCTGTCTGGGGGGATTCCTCCCCCAATGTCACGTAGGTGAAGGCAATATCTTTGCCCAGTTAAACTGATGACTAAAATCACGAGTTTGAAACTGTGGCCAGATTAACTAAGGGTTGCATGTGTACTGTGCAGTCTTGCACTGCACCTGTGGACATTTTAAATGGTAGACTAAATGTCACGATGCTTGGCATTATACTAGTGTTCATGCAAAACCTTAGTAAATAACGTCCTACATTTTCTCACAACAACATTTGTTATAGAGGTCCACCTCTCAAAATGACTTGAAACTGATCATGGTGGTTATTCGACAATGCATGTAGAATATTAAGGGTATGTTAATTTCATTTTACAGAATTGGCAATACTGACTCTATAGTTGTGGTTCAATCTTCATTTCCATTATATGAGCACTTCTTAGTGATAATAAATGTCACCCCTTTTGAAAGAAATTGGGTTATTAGTTGAGGGGAATGAGAGCCCCACACATTAGCGCCAGGACACCTCCGGGTAATCGACGCGCTTTATAAGTGTCATTAACATAACATAACATAAACGCAGTACTTGTCAGAGAGAACCACAAACGTCGCAAAATAAACCTGTGCTTAAACTTGTGGTAGCGAGGCACAAAAGCAGTTAGTCTTAACTTAGAGGCAATGTGTGAAGTATTTATGCTACACTTAAACAGTAATCAAGTGACAACACAACAGAGCAAAAATTCCAAACCAATTTCGAATCATAGTGTACATTTTAATAAACAAAATGACATAAATATGACCAAATTCCAATCAGTAGAACCAAAGGTATGAATAGTAAAACAGCACCAAGAAGTACCAAGCGCACCAAGCAGTTAGCTGGTTGCGCAATACCACGTCAAAGTCACAATTTCAGGCCAACCATGATGGAGAGCGGGTTAGAGACAAGGACCAGGTCCGTCCCGGTGAAGAGTTTACCTTCTTAAAGTCTACGTCTATGCCAGGAGGCTGGAAATTCGCATTGGCGGGGGTTGGGCGAAGGCCTGCATTTGCATGAGGAGCGTTCGCCGCTGGAGCTTCACGTTGGAGCTTGACACAGGCAGACGTTGTTTGGTATGAAGAGCAGGTCATCATTGGAACTTCATGTTGGCGAGAGACGCGGCGACTGTTGCTTATGCTGGGAGCCCAGCTTGCTGTGTCAATCAAGGCACCAACTTTTTAAAGTAGTTCAGTGGAAATGATTCGGGGGAAATTGAGAATATCAATGTATTGGATGTGATGCAAATCTTAGCGTTGGTTGTCTACTTCCTATGTTGTCTTTGCTGTTGTTCAGTGGAAGAAAAGACTCAAAACTATCCTAACTTAGGGAATAATAAAAGTTTTAAGAATGATCTCACATTCTTGATATTTGTAGCACTGTTGAATTTCCGATGTGTTTCCCACAGTGTCTTGTGAGAGCAAATGTGGAGAAGGAACCTCTCCAATGTCCTTAACACGCTTAAAATAACACAATTAGACATCTATGGAGAAATGGAGGATAATATCTGTGTGCGGGGGGGTATATTCTGCCCTTTGCTGTAAATATGCTCTATATTGCTTTGGTACTCCTGCTGTGATTAGTGATATTAAGTGCGGTAAATATACCTCACAAATGGCTGGTGCTCCTCCACTTAGTTGATCTGTTTGTTGTCAGGATGTTTCCTTTGCATCCTGTACCCCAAGGAAAATGTGTCTATTTTTGGAACTGATCCCAGCAGAAGTTTTCAAAACCACAACTGGTCGTCTCGAGTGACGCCATGTTTTTCATCCATACTGGGACCAGAACAGGACTGATAGTTACTGCACTTAGATTGCACCAGACGACATAAAGTGCTGTTTTATCGAGCGATAAGAACCAGTGCAGTGCCAGACCCAATATTACTCAGAGCCATTAGCTCCGAACAATTTTGCATGTGGGATCTACTAGCTGAAACTCTGAAAAGTCAGGGGACACACCAGAAAGTAAATGATGACAAAACATATTGCTAAGAGTTTTTGTTCACAGTTTGACTCCTTAGAATGTAGAACAGCATCTGCCAAGACCAGATAAGAGCAAAGACCTGTGGAGCTGGTAATTTGCTGCAGTTTACAAAAAAAAACTATTGCAAGGGCTTATTTAGATTTAGAATTTGTGGCTCTTGAAAAGTTATTGAATATTTTCGTTCCATAGATTTGTGCTTTTTGAAAACTTCCTGAAGACTTTTTGCCCTTTTACCGTTTAGTTCACAGATCCCATATAGTCCGCAAACTCCAATTTGCGACCAACGTGATATTACAACATGGACGCTTAGCGGACAAGAGGGTCCTTATTATGCAACGGGTGCTCTGTCCCTGTTTGTGCCCTATTACAATCAATGCACTGCCAAAGGCAGCCCATTAGTGAAAGATGGAGTGGTTCTTTCAAGCAGCCGCTTCGTGTTTCAATGTGCAGTGAGCCCCCATCTTCACTTCAAAGGGGGAGACAGAGATCCTCGTGCAGACAGGTGTAGTGAGTGACTGCACCCACTTGCAGGGGGGTATCTGAGGGGTTCATGGGGCTCTCTTTGCCCCCTCCAGAGGGGTGTCTTGTAGGGCACCACATCTTTGGGGCATACAGTCAGCGCACCTCCTGACGGTCTTCTTGCCTGTGCATCCAAGTCCATAATTTGGTGCGAGTGCAGAGGCAAAGTGTTTCTCTCATTTGCATGGGGCCACACCCCTATTAAAATGAGGGAATGTCCCCTTCTTATAGTGCCGGCAGAATATATATTATAGATGGCCAGAAGGGGTGCAGAAGCATCTGCTTCTCCTTCTGGAATACAACAGTGCCGGGGGCCATAGTACGCGGGTGCCCACACCTGTTGCGGCCAGGGCATTGTATGTAATTGAGCTGCAGGAGATTTGCCCAGTTGATTTGTATCCAATAAAACCTGGCACCAATTGGACAAGCAAATAGCATACTTGAGCTGTTGGTGAACCTTAAAATCAGGAATAAAATAATGTTAATAGTAGGTTCAACATGAACCATAAAGGCTCGTAAATTGTGTACCTGGTACATACCAAACCCCTCTCAGCCACCATATACCAAGTGCGCAATTTGCATCCAGGAGGCCACACAATTTGCAGACCTCCTCAGATGAGGGTCGTTTTAGCAAGCAGAAGCATAATATTTAAATCAGCAAAAGCATACTAGTATGTGCAGAGCTGCAAATTCAATTTAATACTTTAGGGTGATAACCTATGGAAATTTGGAAGACAGTTCATTTGCCAAGTTTAGGTACATCTGTGTTAAGGAGAAAGATCATTGGTAATTGAGCTTTTGTTAGAGGAGACATACAACACACAAAGACACCCCTCTCTTTTCAAAACTCAAAGTTTGCACTGTTGTTTTGTAGATTTCCAATCCATCTAGCACAGTCCATACTACTGTTGTGTGATTAGACAGCTGTGCCAGATCATGATTGCCTGAGTCGCATCAACTCTGGGGCTCCCTTCTGTAATAAAATATATGACTTATTGCATAGAGTGAACTGAGTACTGACTGAATGCAGTGGCAGCAGCTGCCAATGTAAAGTGGAGGGGTTGTGCAGGGGGTAGGGGAATAATAATAAATAAATAAATAAAGACTTACATGCTGCTGCTGGCCGCCTCGGTGTTCCTCTCCAGCTCTCCCCCCGACAGTCCATGAGCGACAGCACAGGCTCCCCACGCAATCCAGACGCTGCTCTCATGCTATACTTAGCATGAGAGAAGCACCTGTATTAGCCTGAGCACCTGGTTTGATACTCGCTCAGGCACAGGGAGCCTGTGGCTTGTCTCCAATCCGGCTGTGCACCACAGCTGGGTTGGAGAAATATAAGTGCGCATGCGCACTTATAAATACCTACCACTCCTCCTCCCTGCCATGGCCCGGCCCCGCCCAAGACTCCATGGCTCAAGCTGCTCAGGCAGTGATAAATAAAATTATAATAAACTTGTTTTATTATCATTTTATTTTTCATCTGCTGGCAGTGGAGCGACACTCCTCCGCCAGTACGGAGGAGCAGCCCCTGACTGAATGAAGCATTCACAGGCCTACATCTCCAGTTAAAACATATTTGGCAAAGCCATTAGGTCTGGATTGTTATAGGTGCATGTGTTCTTCGTTGTAATGGCTTAATAGTGTTGTATAATATGTTTTGAATGTGCTAACAGAAAACACACAAAGAGGCACCCGAATACATACAGACAATACTCACATAACAAAATCTGTTGTAAATGTTTCCTACTGTTTTGTTAAGTGCAATAAAGAGAATACTGATCTGCACAACCAAATGGTCATCTATTTTTACGTCTCGGCTACAGACAGCTAGCAAGACTTATTGCTTCCAAAACCTGACATACTTAGGGGCAGATTTACAATAACTGGCGCATCCCTGCAGATCAGCAGGGATGTGCCAGTTATTTTGCGTGACATTAGGAACCCCTTGCGCCACCATGGATGCGCCTCATTTACAATGCGGCGCACCGTTGCGCAAGGAGAGACAGATGCGTGACGCATCTGTCAGCGTATAGGTGACGCAGTGCTGGAGTCATGTCGCAAGCGCGATGCAACTCCAGCACTGCTCAGGGGCATCCTATACTTGCAATGCTGCGTCACTCCTTACGCCTGCTACAAGCAGGCGTAAGGTTTTGACGCAGCAGGGACGTAAAAGTGACTCAGTGAAATCTTGTAGATTTCACTACGTCACTTTTACAGGGCTTCCTTGCGACGGAACGCCCACCCTGCATACATTATACCTCACGCAGGTATAATGTAGCGCAGGGCTTTACAACGTGACGCATCTCACTAGATGCGTCACGTTGTAAATCTGTTGCATAGTGGCGCAACGGTGTCGTAAAGATGTCGCAAGGGACTTGTAAATCTGCCCCTTAGAGTGGGACTTGGGCCAGCCCTTTCCCCAGATGCATAGGAGACTAGTCCTTAAAATCAGATCTGAAATTGCGCTGGGCGCTTTTAACATTTAGTTTGAGGATTAAACCTATCCAGCAAGTCTGAAACTTCTTGACAGTTTCCCATCTATGAATCTGTTTAAGACCCTCATTTAGGGCTTGGTGGGCTTGCCTGTAAACACTTGACGGGTGGGGGGTCAGAGACCTTCAGTTCTCCAGCACATTGGTAGTAGCCTACCCAACCTAGAGTTTGCCACCTGTTCGGAAGAGAATCTTTGTCATCCTTGAGAAAATAAAGATTGACAGCTGACTGGCATGCTACGGAGGACCAGTCAGTAGTTTTTCTCATTTATTTGTATTTGAAAAACAAAAAGAAGTTCTCCTGATGCATTAGAATTTCTTCTCAGCACTTGGGAGACATGTGAGCGTTTTTCAATCCCAGGACCATCATAGTGCACATAGCAATCAGGAGCATGAACAAAAACTGAAGGGAAAGAGGTTAGAGGAGTCAAGAGGGGCCACTCTATATTCTAGAGACCCTTTGATGTCATGCACACAGAAGGATGGAAAACTCCAGTGTGAAAAACACAATGGTTCTGCCACCCTTAAAGGAAGTGGGGATAAGTGAGAATTGGATGGACCTCCATTTTTAGAGTAAGTCTCTTTACTACTCAACTCTAAATGAGGCCCTCTGTGTTTTATCTTCTGTCCAGGTAAGGAAGGTCACAGACAGGGCCGGACAGCCTTTTCATTCCACTGGGTACACTCTTGGTGGCCAGTTTTGAACACACAGGGCCGCTCCTGGTACCTCCCTCTGCCGTTTTCCCCAGCTCCGAAAGGTTAATTGCAGCCGGCATGGGGAGGCTTTGAGAAAGAGAGAAAGAGAGGGAGAAGGAAGATAGAGAGAAAGGATGGGAGAGGGAGAATATATATATATATATATATATAGAGAGAGAGAGAGAAGGGTAGAGTGAGAATAGATGGAAAGAGAGAGCTCGCACAAGAAGTTGAAAAGAGAGGGCTGGGTTGAGTATTTTTGCCAGGGCTGCTTTTGGTTCCCCAGTCCGGCCCTGGTCACAGACTAAACATGGTCCCCTCTATTGACCTGCAGTTAGTTGGAGGTGATTGCTATCCTTTTCTTGGTGATATTATGTTGCGACTCATTTTGGGGTAAAGCTTTAAGAGCTTCATCTAAGCAAAAGTATCCCCCACATGCCTCATAATATTAGCAAATTGAAATGTCTATCCCTTATGGACCTAGACATTAAGGGGCAGATTTACAATTCCTGGCGCATCCCTGCAAATCAGCAGGGATGCGCCAGGCACTACGACTACGCATCACCATCCTTGCGCCACCACTGATGCGCCGCATTTACAATGCAGCACATCATGGCGCAAGGAAATGCAGATGCGTGTCGCATCTACCGTCAGTAACGTTGGCGCAGTGCTGGAGTTGTGTCGCGGGCGCGACGCAGCTCCAGCACTGTGCCGACCTGGCCTATCTTGCACATGGTGCGTCACACCTTACGCCTGCTTCATGCAGGCGCAAGGTTTAGATGCACCGGGGTTGGAAAAGTGACTGAGTGAAATCTAGTAGATTTCACTCAGCCACTCTGCGAGGTGTTCCTGCGCCGGAACGCCCCCTGCTCCCGGAACGCCCACATGAAACCTGAGGCAGGTTTCATGTGGCGCAGGGCTTTACAACGTGACGCATCTCCCTAGATGCGTCACGTTGTAAATACCCTCGCAGCATGGCGCTGGCTTTACGCCGCCGTTGCGTCACAGAAGTGACGCACTGCGGCGGTAAAATGGCGCAAGGGGCTTGTGAATCTGCCCCTAAGTGCCTTTCAGCAGAGCCTAATTCTTGTTCTGGCTGCAGATTTTCTCTAGCGCCCTTATTAATATATGATTATGGCTTTTGGGCACTCTCATGGGTGTCAGGGATCTAGCTGGGTTCAAGATATAGAAAAATAACAGGAGATCTTACTGAGCTTGGTACAAGGTCAGGTAACAGGAGGTGATTGCTCTCTGCAGGGACAATGGAATTCAGGAGAAGGGGTTTTACATATACAAGACCATCAAAAAGATACAAGCGAAACAATAGACAAACTATCTTAAACAATAGTTTGTATACTCCTAGGAAAGCAGTCTCTCTGTGAGGTGAAAAGGTCTTAAAAGAAGGCAAGGAACAAATTAATAAGGAGAAAGAGCACTGGGTGGGTCTCAGTCTCAGAAGCACAGCTCAGAATCTAACAGTCACCCTCTGTAGCAATGATACTCAAGATTATAACACAAGGACAACAAGGAACAGAGCAGGGAACATAGAAACAGGAACAAGGCAATTACAGGAACAAATAAGCAGAATAACAAGAGACAGAAAACAGACATAAATAAATAGTTAGAACTGGAAAATGGAATCAAGTAACAATGGAAACAGAACTCAAAGAGCAAGCCTGGAAATACATCAGCTGGATTGTGACCGAGGACAAGGAGACTCAGCAGTTTAGTCAGTTATGAGCTGCTGCACACTGAGGGCCAGATTTACAAAGAGTTCACACAGCGTAGCAAGTCAAGTTGCTGCGCTGCATTGCGTGAATGAGAGAGAGCGAAACTTTTCCATAACTACTAGGAAGTGGTACAGTTCTGCTCTCTCCCTGCACTGGCGAGCTTTTATCAACCATGCGCAGATGCAGACACCCTTGCCCCATAGCGCAAAGATGTTTGCATTGTGGGCAGCATATTTTTTTGCAGGATGGGATTTCATTCCAAAAAAAAATATGCAAAGAGAAAAAACATGCAAAGAGAAAAAGCGAGGAGAACTGAAAACATTTCTCCTCGATGCACCTGCTTCAGTAGGTGCAGAATTTTGGCACAAATGGCTATCTACAATTCTTTGTACATAGGGATTTGCATCAAAACCCTATGTACAAAGATAGCATATATGTGATTGCATGGGAATGCCCATAACCACCCATGGAATACCCCCTTGATGCAAAGTAACACAAGACACTGCATTGTGCTCTTTTGCATTACTTTGGGTTACAATCCTACACAAACCATAATTTACTTTGGATTTTAAATGCCACCAGTAGACTATGAGTCAGGTCTCCATTAAAAATGTAACCAGACACAAAGTCTTTGTTAATTTGGGTCTGAGCATATAGTGCAGAAATAGGTCAAAGCTCAGAGGAGCACAGGTACAGGAAGAGAGCCACGTGCAAAGAATAAACCAGGTGCTAGGGAACTATCATTGAAAGGACGGTTGTACTGAGACTTTGGAAGGAAAAGCCCAGGAAAACTAGAAGGTACAAGACATGAAAGAGGAAAGTGTGGGACGGAGTGAGGATCGCAGAGCAGAGAGAGAAAATTGTCAAAATGGCCATATACTCCAGGAGCAAAAACCCACCACCCTGATGTCACCTAGGCAGGGTTTGGAGAAAGAGAGGAATACAGTGTCCATGATGCATCAGAAAGGTGGTGTGGCAACCTGGACTGGAATATAAAGTGGCCCTGTAAATGAAAGGTGTAGAAATGTATATAGTCCTATCTAGGGATAAAGGCAGAACCCCAAGGGGCTTTCTTGAGCACCACCTAGTATACGGAAGGTGGGATCCTAACAATGGGGGTACTTACAACTATTTATTATTTAGTTATTGGCAAACTGCAAACTCTGATTGAGAATCCACTCATCCACTCACTAATATCCTTATTTTATTTTAAGTATTCGTTTTGATTGATTTGCATAGCACATACAGGGGTCAAGAGACTTAGAGCTCAATAGTAACACACAAGTTAGCACATACAGTAATGTGGATGAAGATCACATATGCAAAAGCATAGGCAAATACAGAAGCAGTGGCAAGGGTCTAATTTCTAGAGAACAGAGACACCAAGTCACAGTCTTTCACAGCAAAAATAAAAGAAAGGATTCTTCCAGAAAGGCAGGGTCATATTAACAGAATGTTAGTTAGGTCATGAACACAGAGCAAATATTTTTAAGGAATCAAGCCTTAAACTTAGAGAGAAGAGGGCTATAGAGGTGGCCAAGAAGCAGTAGTTCCAGCTTTTTATTGAAAGAGCGAAAGTAGGGATTCATTCCGATGCACAGGCGAATCGAATTCCATACTTTGAGTGAACATCCCAGGAAGGATTGCTTTAATATCAGTTTCTTGTTGAAGATAGGGATTTCAGCTAAGTGTCAGAACAGCAAAGTTGTCAGGACCCCAAGCAAGCTTCAGTTTCTTGGTCATGTAGGGAGAGGGGTCAGAGCTTAATAGCCTACGAACATGGCAAGCAAGTGCAAAAGTAGATCAGACCTCGATGATGAGCCAACTAAGAGAAGTTCCACCACTGGATTGTCCATCAGATTTATCACTTTCTCCTAAAATCAGAGGATTTTTCATTATTAGTCAGCTCACAATCTGGCCCTAAGTATGTGTCCCATGCTATGAAGTCCTGTGTTAAAGGGTTCAGCAATTCCCTCACAATGGAGAAAATATTCAAAACTACTGAAAAAAACAGAAGAGGAACAGCACCTTATCTAATGAAGAAATATTATTTACAGATTAAAACTACATAGATCGGCACTACAGGAAATAAACAGCATTAATCAACTCAGATTTCCGAGATGTTCTACCTCTGAAATAGACATTTTCTGCCCATCCGCCAAACTCTAAATCAGGCCCTAAATCTGATTCTTGCTCCACATCATTCTGAACCATCATATACATGTTTACAGATGGTGCTCAAAATAATGGCTTGCCACTTGACATAGATTAATCAATTGGAGGTTGAGGCTGATCTAAAGAGGCGTCCGAGAAAGCGATCATCGCCATCACTTTTGATAGATAATTGTGGGCATACACTTTTTGGCCAACAATCCTGGATGATTACCCTATGGCAGTGTTGAAAAACCGAAGAGTAAAACTTAATGAAGACCATTCCTGTATCCATTTATGCAGAGAACTATTCATCATGAGATGGCCTTTTTTTGCATGGCCTTTCTTTTCTTCACCCTGACGTAGCCAACAGAGTTGATTGCCACGCCTGGAATTCTTTAGTACGATGTATGTAGAACGACAACACTCTTTTGGGTCCAGGCGGTGGAGTCTTTCTTCTTCTTTAGAAAGGTGAGGTGGAGCAAAGAAGGTAGGTAGGGTGATATTTTGAAAAGGTTGTCACGACTTTCGGGAGAAATGAGGCACGAGTTCTCAGAACCAGTTTGTCTGAGCGGAGTGTTGTGTAGGGAGGGTGCACAGAGAGTGCCAGCAGTTCACTGATCCTCCTGGCTAATGTTATGGCCACCAGAAAAGCCATTTTGATGGTGAGTAATTTGAGTAATTGGAAAGGATAGTTGTGTAGAGGCTCGAAGGCGCACACATCAGAAGGTCAAGACCGGACTGAGGTCCCATTGGGGCATAATGATTGATTTTGGAGGGAATAGGTGTTGGAGTCCCTTTAGGAAATGAGTCACAATGGATGACTTAAACAAAGAAGGTTGGTCCGGCAACCGCAAGAAAGTTTAAGGGCTGAAAGATAACCTTTTACAGTGGCAAGACCAATGCCCTGCTGGGCCAGTGAAAGAAAAAACAACAAAACTTGAGATAAGGGTGCAGAAACGGGTGCAACATTCGTGGAGGTACACCATGTCACAAACTTGTCCCAACAGCAGGCGAATATCATCTTGTCGGAGGGATGCACGACTGCCAGATTGACATTACACACTTCGGGAGGAAGGTCAAAAGCTGTCAACTGTCACTGCTCAATCTTCAAGCATAAAGGTGGAGCATGTGCAGGTTCGGATGTAGCACACTGTCCTGCTGCTGTGACAGAAGGTCCTCCAAAAAGAGCAGCCTGATCTTTGGACCAATGCTCATGCTCAGAGGTTTGGATTACCAAAATCTCTGTGTCCAGTCCGGAGCCACAAGAATGACTTGGGCCCAGACGTTCCTGATCTTCTTGACAACTCTGGGCAGGAGTGGTAACAGTGTGAAGGCGTACAGGAGGTCAGAGACAAAAAAGCATCTCTGAGAAAGAGCTGCCTCGGAAACTGCAGCGCTGCTGACATTGCACATTCTCTGGGGCGGCAAACAGATCTAACAAGGTTCTCCCCAATCTCGAAAGAGACCTTGCACCACCTCCAGATGGAGATGCCATTTGTTATCCATTTGGCATCGACGGCTGAGTTTGTCTGCTCTGGCATTCAGAGAGCCTGCCAGATGTTGAACCCCCGGTAAATGCCTTTACATTCCAGCCATGTCCAGAGATGCAGGGTACAGGGTCTACTACCCCACCCGGCCCTGTTTGTTGCAGTACCACATGGTGCCCTGTGGTAGGGGTGGCAGTTTTGCAATCATTCATAGCACTAATATTTAGTGCAACATGACATCTTACCCTATTCAGGATTGTGAAAGTGTGCTATAAAAACTCCCTCTCAATACAATTTTCACTTTCTCAGGTTTTTTTGATTTATAGACTGCTGGGGCTGCTGAAACAGTTTAGGGATTCCTTAGTAGAGCACTCCTCCTTGCTCTCACTCAAATTGTCCAAATTTTAATGTGATTGGTGTCCGTAATTTGCATTTTGATTTGAATAATGACAAAGGGATTCAGGATATCAATAATCACCTGGCTACTATGCAACTGATCCAGTAAGGAGAACACTCACACATATGGCCGGACATCTTTTAGATCCAATTTTTCAAACCTATCCAATCTTGAAATTCTCACCCCCTTTCCGGTGATTTGGTCAGATCACTATATGGTGCCTGTGACCATCGATATCCCCAATGCTGATAAGACCGTCACTGTAAACCCCACTATGAGAGGGTAGTGGCACAAATTGAATTCCTCTATTTTTGCTAGCTACATTGAGTCAAATGTTCTGCAACTTAATTCCAATATGGAAAGTGCAGATTCTAGGACTAAGGATTGGCTTGCCTCGGCCCTGGATGACTTTATTCTCCTTAGGCCATACAGAATGTGAAAATAGCCTTCAACCACATGGTTCAATGAAACATTAATCGCAGCAAAAAAACGCTGTAAAACACTTGAGCGTGCTTGGAGGAAAACCTAGGATGCCTCAGCAAAAAAAAAAGCAATATATGAGAGCTATCAAAATCTACCATAAAAAGATAAAAAAGCATACACCGCCTTTTTAGCAGATAAAATTATAAACAGTAAGAATCCTTCAAAAGAAGTTAATTCCATTGTCAATAATTTGATGAAGCCGGCGGTCACTCCGGGGCTTTTGAAAGCATCAATAGTCACTGCAATAAACTTGCAGATCATTTTGTCAACAAAGTTAATAATATTTATTCTCTTTTTAATATAAGTGATAAAATAGAAGAGTTTGTCTCTCATGATACTATGATTAATCATTTACAAAAGGCAGAATTGGAAGAGCTGGCTCTGCTTGACGATGATTCTATATCTACCTTGATGCATCAGGCTAAATCAGGATCTCCTGCCGACCCGCTAAAACCAGAGTATATTTTAGAATTTCAGGAGAACACTAAACCTATTTTTTGGGGAGATGGCCAATCTTTCCCTGAGCACAGCTGTAGTGTCAATGACATAGAAACATGCTAAGGTCATTCCTCTCCTAAAAAAGCCTTCGCCTCATGAGACCGTGCCAGAAAATTACCGCCCCATCTCTCTGCTGCCATTTTTATCCAAGGTAGTGGAGAAACATGTGAACAATATCCTGACTATTTTTTAGTATTAAATCTGTTTTTATTGGCAGAATACAAGGTGAAGCAAACAGGACAATGTCGCCTACAACCCAGTGTGCCGGCTAGCATTGGTCCGTTCAAATTGGCACGACAAAGAAGAAGGTACCATCCCACATATAATTAACACAGCATGTCGCCTACAACCCAGAAGGGCCGGCCGCGTATAAAGGAGGGAGGACAGCAGACCGCTCGTATTGCGAGTGGATAGGCGTGCAAGCCAGCAGTCCATGGATTCAGGGGCGATAGCCAGCCAACCGCCTGTGATCGATAGAAACTTAAGGGTATTCTGCTTGTAAACAAATAACAGTAAACAAAAGGAATGACAAAATCCCATCCCTCGCCCACCCTCTCTCCCCAGTGAGCAAGAACGAAAAAAGGATATGGGTCAATCTATACGCTCTATGTGTCGTGATGCTCCAAAATGCTACAGGGATATGGGAGTCCGGAAACATGCAACCTCACTGGGCGACAGCCGTGTCCTCCGGAATTAACTTCAAGATACGGAGATAGTTAGGGCATGTCAGTTCTCGAAATTCAGTGGAGAGGATAGTGATGAAGGGGGCTCAGGTCTTAGCGTAGTCTTTGCCCTTCCCCAAAGCCGCCATTGAGAGTCTCTCCATTCCCAGAAGACTCCAGATTTGATGCAGCCATTGCGTGTGTTCTAGGACCCTGTCAGACCTCCACCCTGCCAATATCACCCGGTGTGCTGCGTTCAATGCAAGCGCCATCTGTCTCCCTCTAGTAGAACGCAGGGGAAAGGTCAGTGCATTGGGTAAGCCTAAGAGAGTGTAAGCCGGAATAAATGTGTTGAAATCCTTATCGATGTCATCCAAGATTCTCTCCCAATAACGTGTAAGCTTTGGGCAATGCCATAGCAGATGGAGTAGTGTTCCAGGGCTACCGCATCCCCGCCAACAAACCCGTCACAGCGGGATTGCCACTTTGCTAGTCGGTCAGGGGTGTAGTACCAATATGACGCAATCTTGTAAGCCGTTTCGGTATGACCCGTGGAATGAGTTGTGTGGTGAGACCTATAGAAGACGTCCTCCCATTCCTTGTCAGACAATGTGCGCCCAAGTTCCGCCTCCCATCGTTTCTGTCCCGCTGTGCGGGCTGTTGGAATTGCCCTAGTGAGAAAGGAATATATTTCAGAGATCAGTCTCTGATCATCCTTCTTACCGATTAGCCATTTTTCAAACGGCCTCATCGGGCGATGGGCTAGGGGGCGCGTTGTGGCCCCGGAGATCCAGTGCGTCATTTGGGAGTGTAAAAAGAGGTCAGCGCTAGGGAGATTATAGTCTGTCTGCAGCTCCTTAAAGGGGATGACACCGTGGAAATCAAACAGGTGCCCCAGATGCTTACAACCCCACTCCAGCCAGCGCGCAGCAAGCTTATTGTCCATCCCTGGCGGGAAGGCAGGATTTGAGAAAATCGGTGTCAAGGGTGAGGGAAATGTAGTTAAGTTGGCCCGCTGAGCAACCCTGTCCCACACGAGCATTGTGGGGCGGGTGACCGGTGAGGAGTAGAGTCCCCAGGCGCGCGCAGATCTCGGCAGCCATGCGTCCCGCCAGATGTGGTGGCCCGCCACCGTCTGGTCCATAAAGACCCAGTACTTCTCTTTCATGGGACGATTCCACTCCACAAGGTATCGCAATAGGGAAGCCTGGAAGTAGCGGGTAATGTTAGGGAAGGCGAGACCCCCCTTCTTCTTGGGGCGTTGAAGCAGGGTCTTCTGCAACCGAGGCGAAATCGGGCCCCAAACGAAGCGCTTGACCGCTATCTGAATGTGGCGCAGCGCGTGAGGCGGGGGCTCCAGGGGTAGCGTTTGGAACAGGTACAGGGCCCGCGGTAGTACATTCATTTTAACGGCGGACAATTTTCCAAACCAAGTCAAGGGGAGGTGCTTCCAGCGGGCCAAGTCTGCGCAAATGCGAGATACAAGGGTGGTGTAGTTCACCTCCGCAGTTTTAGCAAGGCTCTTGTGGAGGACCAATCCAAGGTAAGTAATACCATCCGACACCCAGTCAAAGGCAAAGCGAGCCCGAAGAGTGTCGACCGTTGGTTGGGCTGCGGTAAGGTTAAGGACCTGGGACTTCTGCATGTTAATTTTAAAGCCAGAGATCTGACTGAAAGTCTGTAGTTCATCCACAATAGCCAGGAGGGAGGTCAAGGGGTGCAATACCGAGAAAATGACATCATCCGCATAGAGGCTGATGAGGTGGTGATCTAACCCGAACGGGATACCTTGTGCCAAAGGGTTGTCTCGAAGCCGTTGAGCCAGGGGCTCCATATAAAGAGCAAAAAGCAAAGGGGAGAGGGGGCAACCCTGCCTCGTCCCTCGCCCCACTGCGAAGTTATCCGAGAGTAAGCCATTGACCCGGACCGCCGCCATTGGAGCACTATAAATGCTTGCTACCCAGCTCCGGAACCGGGGCCCCAACCCAAAGCGCTCGAGAGTAGCGAACAGATATGGCCAGTGCACACGGTCGAAAGCCTTTTCTGCGTCGAGCGCGAGTAGGAGGGCTTCCTCTTTGGACCGCTGCACCTTATCAATTAAATGGCAGATACGTTTGGTGTTGTCCCCACATTGTCTTCCGGGTATGAAACCCGATTGATCCGGGTCAACCAGACCCGGCATCCGGGAGTTCAGCCTATGCGCCAAAATGCTAGAGAACAGCTTTGCGTCTATATTCAACAGGGAAATTGGTCGATAAGAACTGCAAAGTTCAGGATCCTTCCTTAGTTTGGGGATGACCGAGATAGAGGCATGTAGCATAGAGGCTGTAAGGGACCCTGTGTCAGCAAAGGAATTAAACAAACAGGTAAGTAGCGGGGCGAGTTCTCCGCAATAGGTTTTGTAAAAGAGAGCGCTGAAGCCGTCCGGCCCTGGGGCCTTCAGGACCTTCAGCCGTGCGATAGCTGAGATCACTTCGTCGATGCGAATCGGGGCTTCCAGGGCCTCGGCCTCACCTTCGGGGAGAGGAGTTACCACCGTATCCCGCAGATACTCGCTGGGGTCGGGCAACATAGAGGAGTCCGCAGCATAGAGAGTTTGGCAAAATGATCGAAAGGCAGACAATATACCAGCATTGTCCGCAATCGCCTGACCGCCCTCCCCCCGGAGCGCTTTGACAGATTGCGCCTCTTGCTGGCTGCGCAGGCAGTGAGCCAACATGCGGCCGCCCTTATTAGAGCCAACAAAGTATTTGTGTTTCAAGCGGACCACTGCATGTTCGGCCCGATCAAGATCCAAGCGTCGAAGCTGGAGGCATTCCTTTTCCAGCTGCCGCCAAATTCTGGGAGCGCCACTACGTTTGTGAATAGTTTCCAGTTCTCTAACTGTCGCTTCGAGCTCTGCGCGCTTGGACTGCCTGGTCCTGTTCTCGTAGGCCGCCTTGGAAATAAAAGCCCCCCTCGCAACCATCTTAAGCGCCTCCCAAACCGAGGAGAATGGCGTAGAGCCCTCATCGTTAGTTGCTAAGTAGTCGGTCAAGCAACGCCTGACGTTGTCTACCACATCCGGGGACCGAAGTAGTGAGTCACGCAGCCGCCAGTGTGAGGTGGGGGAAGAACGTGCAGGAGGGAGGCGCAGAGTCAGAGTAATGTGTGGGTGATCAGACAGGGAGCGGGCCTTGATAGTGGAGTCTGAGATGCAGGCCCAAGCGGCTGGAGTGTCAAGAAAATGATCCAGGCGGGCGTAAGTCTTATGTGCCGCAGAGTAAAAAGAAAAATCCCGCTCGTCAGGGTGCAGACAGCGCCATGCATCCTTAACTCCAGCATCGCGCAGCCAGTCGCCTCCGCCCACCGACAAAGCACCCGCACCCCCTGTCCGTGAGCCGGAGCGATCCAACCCAGCATCCATCACTAAATTGAGGTCGCCCCCCACCACCACCATAGGGTCGGGAGTGCGCAGCACGTCAGCGCAGGCATCCAGCAAGAACCTCTCCGGACGGTCATTAGGGGAGTAAATGGAGGCTACAGTGCAGAAGGAGGAACCCACGCGGAAGCGCAGTGCCAGCAGGCGTCCCTTAATCTCAGCGACAGACCCCACCACAGAACCCTTGAAGTGTTTGGAAAGCAGAATAGCCACGCCTCCCCGCTTACTGTTCCCCGAGGACCAAAACTGAAAGGGGAAGTGACCATGGCGCATGTGGTGTATATCGCTATGGAGCAAATGGGTTTCTTGAAGAAGACAAATATCACCCCCAGAGTTCTCAAGCAGAGAAAGGACCGCTTTCCGTTTAGTGGGGTTGTTAAGACCCCGGGCGTTGAAGCTAACTACCTTGAGGGCCATGCATAAGGGAGGAGGCAGATTAGGCTACAGTGGGGCCTCAGATGACACAATGGAGGCAGAGTACGAGGAGAGGCTCCAGAGAGGAGGGGGACCAACAACCCCAGACAGGGGTGAAAGCGAGAGAAAAAGGGCTCACTGGGGAGGAAACCCACCCTAACCCAAAAAAAACCAGCCCCAAAAACAGTGTAACAACAGTCATTACGAACAAATAAAGACCAGCCCCAGACAGGGCTGCACAGGAACCAAATGAAGAGCAACCGCAACAGTGCAGAAATGACAAAAGTCCGTCAGGGTGACACAGTTCGGGGGTAATGTGTCTATGTAAGTCCATGAGATAAAAACTCATTAGCAAGACAATGATCAAAATCGAAACATGACTAAAGTCTGTCAAAATAGAAGAGATCCAGGGGGTCGAGACTCGGGCAGCCGCGCAGCCCACGCGGGGCCTGATACGTATCCACCCGCCCGCGGAGAGGCTGTCAGCGATCTTCATAGGACAACCCTCCGCGTCCCCCCGGCACCCATCTAGGTGCCCATTCCTGAGCTATCAATTGTAAACCTCATGGGGTGGCTGGACGGTCCAATGATTGCGACAGAGAGGAAAGCACTGTCTCACGTTCTTTGTCCCTTGTGGCCTGATCGGGCTTCAGGACGGAGGTGGCCCCTCCCACTCATTGCCATTGCGGCGTGCGGCGGGCGTTTAAATCTTTGGGTCGCTCCACTTGTTCCATTGCCGGCGTTCTCTCCAGACCAAGGGCATCCATAGCCTCGGCCAGAGAGCGAATCTGAAGCAGCTTCCCCCGGTTCTTGAAAATAATGCGGAAAGGATGGCCCCACAAGTAAGGAATGTTTTGTTCATGTAGATGTGTGGTCACCACCTTAAATTCACGTCGCTTGAGTAGCATGGAGGCTGCCAGGTCCTGAAATATGGCCGGGGTGTGGCCCCGAAACTGTATGGGCTGTACCTCCCTTGCCTTTCGGATGATGCGCTCCTTCAATTGAAAGTCGTGTACACACACGAGGATGTCCGGCGGAGGTGCTTTGTTGCCACGAGGGAGGCCTACTCTATGAACTCGATCCATTCGTATGTCAGACACCTCCGCCTCCCCCAACACCTGCTGAAATAGCGCCCCAACATAGGCCCTGAGGTCATCTCCTTCCTCTTTCCATGGTACGCCTCTGATCCGCACATTGTTCCGTCGGGAACGATTCTCCAGATCCTCAGCGTGGGCCTGAAGATCAAGGTGCTGCTCCCGAAGACGCAGCATGTCTTGTTGCAGTTGGTGGAGATCCTCTTCCCTATTGACATCGTGCTCCTCGAGTGTGGCCACCCGCTCACCAATTTCATCCACATCCCTACGCACCTCCTTAAGGTCTGCTGCGAGCTGGCCCCGAAGCTCCTGTATATCTTCTTTGACTGCAGCGAAGAGTTCCACCATGAACGCCTTGGTAGCAGGGGAATCGTTGCCCTCCATCGTTCCTGGGGTTTTCTCGCCAGGCGTGGCGGACGTTCCTGGCTGCTTCAGGAGGAGCTCCTTCAAATATTTCTCCCTCTTGGTGCGCGCTGCCGCCATCTCGCGCCAGTCCAGCTGCTGGCGCCCACCTCTGTCACCGGCCACAGCAGCAGCTTCCAGCGATCCGCACTAGCCAGAGGGCTAATGACCTGCAGGTCTCGTTGCCTCCCCCGACGCTCTGTGGCTCAGCGTGTCTGCCGCTCAGGTGTGCGCCGACGGGGGCCATCTCCGGGTCCCAGGGTCAACAAGCACCGTGAGCCCCCGTACCTCCCGGATTCAGTAAGCGGCACACCAGTCAGCGGGTGCGCGATACGACCGTGACCTCAAGAGCGCCGTGCTGGCTTGAAGCCCAAAATGGCGGTTCTGTCGTCTTTGTTGCGCCCTTATCCGCTACCGCTCTACTCCCTCAAGTGCTCCAACCTGCTCTCAGGAGGGCTCTGCACCTTCAGCGCTCTCCGTCCGCCGACCCACGGACCGCAGAGTCCCTGCACCAGGCCCCGCCACCCAGTGCACAGCGCCGGGCCGCAGATCTCCCTGTGTGTCTTTGCTCAAGTCCAAAATGGCGGCTGGTTCACTCGCTCCCCGGGCAGGGAAATCCAACCAACTAGGGCAGCCAGCCCGCCTCTCCGCAGTGAGCGACTCCCGGGGGATCACCGAGCTCACCACATTGCTCGACTGCAAACTTTCACTGTAGCCGCCGGATCTGTGTGCCAGCCGGGCCCGTGTAGCTCAGCGATGCTCTGCAGCGGCGAGTGCTGCAAACTGGCGCTTGCCTGTCTACCTCGCCGCCGGCCGTGACACCACCTTGACCTCGTTGCCACTCACCGCAGGTCAGCTTGCAGGTACTCTCGGCTCCTTTCCCGTTATGCATCCATCAGGGATCGAGCCGCAGATCGCCTCCTCTAGGCTGCGTCAGCCCTTCCACGGTGCCGGGCCACCGCTCTGCTCACTCACGGCTCTGCTTAGGTCTCTGCCGCGCGTCGGCGCGGGGACCTGCTCACTCCGTGTCGCTGGGCAGGAAACTCGCCTCGGAGGTGCGATTGAGCTCACCGGAGCCACCCAGTCCCGATGCGTGGTCAGAAAGCCCCGGGAACAGGCGGTAGAACAAAGCTGTAGGTTGGCGGTGCCGGAGGGACACGATCCTGCGTCCTACCGCGCCGCCATCTTGGACACGCCCCCTGACTATTTTTTAGAGCAGAACCAAATCTTAGATAATTCACAGAATGGGTTTAAACCTTCCCACAGCACATAAACATAATCCACCCTTTTGACAGTAACTGAGACCCTAAGCAGTTCTGCAGATGCTGATTCTCCTGGATCTAAGTGCCGCTTTTGATACAGTCTCCCATGTGGTGTTGCTTTGCAGACTTCGCAAACTGGGGGCATGTGGAAAAACCTTGACCTGGTTTACTTTCTTCCTAAGGGACCGGTCCTGTCAAGTGACATCTCCCCCTTTCGCTTTATCCCAAAGAACACTGGTTCATGGAGTCGCCCAAGGCTGAGCGCTAAGCCCTACCCTTTTCAATATCTATTGTCAAACCTCTAGCCTAGGTAGTGAAATCGTATGAGATCTCATTGGTGTCTTATGCTGACGACACGCAATTAATGATCTCCTTATTTGCGGGGGAAGCAGACTGTCGTGCCAATTTAACAAACTGTTTAACAGTTATTGCCAGCTGGATGCTGGAACTGTAATAAAACTGAGATCCTTCTGTTGGACAGGCACACACACTTGTGGGGAGCTCATTGGTGGCCCGAAACATTAGGCCCTCTCCTGAACCCAAGTCTGTGGTAAAACACCTAGGCATACGGATGGATGACTTGCTATCTTTCAAAGCGCAAGTCAGAATTCTAGCCGGATCTTGCTTTGGTATTTTGAGAAATCTGAAACCAATCATGGGATTTTGCATGGAACAAATCCATCAATTGATTCTACAAATTCTAATCATTTAACGCTTGGATTACTTCAACATTCTATATCTGGGTGCCAAAAAGTCTGTCTTGAATCAGTTGCAGGTTGTCCAAAATGCAGCAGCTAGATTAATTTGTTCTCTCCCCAAATCCTGTTCGGTCGCTCGACTCTTCTGCAATCTTCATTGGCTGTCCATCGAGAAGGGTACTCAGTTCAAAGCTCTATGTATCTGTCACAGAAATGTTTACAAGCAATGGACACCCAGTCTAGCTGCCTTGATGTAACCATATTTGCCTACTAGAGCATTACGCTCGGCAGATCTGAACCTGGCACATGTACCTGAAATTGGAAAGCCAGAATGGGAGGACGTTCTTTTTGCGTCCTAGCTCCGACCTTATGGAATTCTATGCCTCTTAAGCTAAGAAAGATCCAAAATCATCTGAGTTTTCAGAAGCAGTGAAAGACCTGGCTGCTCTCAGCCTAGGCTGTATTTGTTCTTCTCTTCGGTGCTTTGACTCTTTTCTGCTGTTTTGGTCATCTCAGTGAATAGCGCCAGGTAGCCCCTTCCTGGGCCACCTGTGTGCTTTAGAAATCTTTTTAACATAACATAACTTGTGAAACCGAATCCTACATAGTGTGGGTGTATCAGCTCAAAAGACATGTGGTGTTCACTGACCGCAGTGCTAGGCTGGCAGAAGAGAACATCCTCTTGTCAAAGGTGTCCAGCCTTTGGGATTCCCTATCCAGCGGACTGGTAGTGTATGTGCCAGGGTTAACTCGGGAGGTGGAGTCTTGGCTCCCCAAACTATCCTGGGTGGGGTGCTTGGAATCTGGGGTCCCTGGGAGTGGAACAATGGTGGTGGTCAATTGTCCTGTGCACTGGAGCCTCTGTGCAGTGCTTGGACCAGGCCCATGTAAGGGCTTCATTAAATGGGAGTAATAGTTCGGAGGAGGCAATTCCCGGCTGAAGCATCTATGACAAGACCTTCGTCTTGACTGCCACTGTGGATAGCTGAAGTTCCAAGACCTCAGTGGCCCTCCACACCAACATTGTAATAGAGGCTCACTCCTCCATAGTCACGGTGGGAGGAGAGACAAAGCCAGTGTCTATTGAGGTGTCCAAACCACTGGCCTCCACCAGGTCCTCGTACCAGTTGTCCTCTGGTCCATTAAGGGGATTGTGGTATCCAAAAGAGTCCTCAGACCCCTCCCAGTCAGCCCCCTCTCCAGGCCTATCAAAAGAAAAGTGCATTGGCTCCGACTCAGAAGGCATGGTACTGGCGGGAGTTGACGTCGGATGACGGTGATCCGGCTCCGTCTCAAAGTCGAGAATGAAGATGGGGTCAGCAGCACCACAGGGTTTCAGTTCCGCTGGGAATGATGTCACTAGAGCAGACTTTGCTGGAGGTCGCGGCCTCAGAGACGGACCGCTCCGTGTCCAGGACTGGATCCATGGGGCCCGAAGGGCAGCAATGGCGAACTCGCTGGCAAGAATCAGGTAGGAGTCCCCACCAAACCCAAGGGGCTCAAAGGTGCTCCAGAGGGATTGGGCCGTCCAAATAAGAGGTGCATAGCCTCATAAAATTATTTCAGTTGGACGAGGGTTGCTCCGGCTCCAGGAAACTCTGGGAGGCGTGGAGTGGACCCAGGTACAGGCTTCGTGGAGCGAGGCCTTGAACTGTGTTGCCATTCCCGCGCCTCGTCCGAGGATTTGGGCCGGAGAAGCGACATTTAAGAGCACTTCAACTTCTTAGACTTCTCACGTTTGTGGGACTTACCTGCTGACTTGGGCTCTGTTCTTTCACTAGTCTCTGCCTTTATTTAATCCTGGCTTGATTATTTAATGGTGCCAATCTCTGACTCCCTAAGCAAGACACATATAGATTGCAGAGATAGAAAATTCTGGGGCACCAGTGAACAATGGTGCAAAAACAATAAGCTTCAGAAGTACCAGGTTTACAAATGCATCACACATGAAATTTGAGTCAGGTAAAGCCAAACAGGACTTCAACTCATTCATATATTCTTATGACTGCAAGAAAGAGAATGCCTACAAGGACCAGTGTACATCGTTCCGGTTATCTGGAAATACAATTCGTGGAAATTCTGGAATTCACCAAGGAGGTCTACTCTGTTTTCAGTGTCACATGACAAGCTGCCTGCTGTGAATTGAAGCAGAAGGGGCTGTAGAAGGAATCCTGCAATGCGCTCAGCAGCAGTCTCAGATGGCAGAATGACGGAATCACAATAGCAGTGCTGCAAATCGTGGGCAATGTTTATTCAGAATGAGCATCACAATACACTTTGCAGGAAAAAAGCTCATGGAGCTAATGCATCTGTTGTTCACACCTGCAGGTTCACGGCTGAAATCAATGTAGGGAAACCTGAGTATCTGTCACACTGAAGTTGAGCTACATGCCCTATCAATGGTCAATGAGTAAAAACAAACACTAGGGGCCTCATTTACAAGGCCCCTAGCGGCACTTTTACACCTCCAGAGCGTCACTTTTTTACGCTGTTGTGGCGCAATGTGCCGCAGCATATTTACAAGGCCACGCAAAGCCACTTTGTGTAGCTTTTTATGGCCTTGTAAATATGTGCCACTTTCATGCAGAACACTGCGTGAAAGGGGTGTTCCGTGGGTGTTGCCGTGGGTGTTCCCACAGAACACCCATGGAATCTGAAGCACTCCCAGATTTTTTTTTTTTGATAATCAAATTTTTATTGGTTTATAACTCGTGCAACAAATCAGCAAAAACATGGAGGACATTGAATTAATTACATATTCACAGTTAAAGTCTCCCACATTTCCACACCCCATAAGACATGCACATACAAAATTAATAACGGGACAAATCAATCTGACCCTTCCATAGTACCTAACCACTTCCCCCACACCCTTTGGTATTTCCTGGGGCACCCTCTCGCCATGTAAAGGGCCTTTTCCTGGATCGCACACCAGTCCACCCCCCTCTGCCAAAGCCCAGTATCCGGCGGGTCAGGACATGTCCATGCTGCTGCTATGTCACGCTTTGCCGCCATCATGGCTGTATTGAGAAATAGTATGTCACTCCTGGATCCATCCAGCCCATCCGTGATAAGCACTCCCAGATTTACGAGGAATCGTAAATCTGTGAATACGTCAGAGTCTAACACCACCCCACGGGTGGCGTTAGGGAGGTGCAACGAGGAGAAATATCCTTATTTCTCCTCATTTGTTCTTCTTTCTATGTGTGCTACATTCTGCAGCACACATAGAAAGAGGAAAACACCTCTCGTGACACCTCTCGTGATTGTTTTTGTGCAGGAAGGTCTTCCTTCCTGCACAAACACAATCACCCCTACAACGCAGAAACCCTTGCACCATTGCGCAAGGGGGCCTGCATTGGTGCATGGCACCCAGTTGTGCACTAGCGCAGAGGAAAAGGACAGGAATGTACCATATATCATAGATATAGTGCATTCCTGCCCTTTTATTTTGACGCAGGGCAGCGCAGCAAGATTCCTTGGGGTGCTGCCCTACGCCAAAACCTCTTAAATGAGACCCTAAAAGGGAAAAAAGGGAAAAGAGACATGAAAAAGTAATGGCAATAGTTGTAATATGTCAAATAATGTATAGAGACAGGTGAGCGGAATATGGAGAGTGAAGAAAGGAGCATGAAGTGAGAATGTGGATTTGGCAGAGTGGAATTCGTGGGTTAGACTTGGTGGCCAGGATAGAGAGGAGTCAGTAGAGTGTGCAAGGAAGGTAGAGTAGAGCCTGCAGATTGGAGTGGGTGATCACTATTGTAAAACAGTTTGTGTAAACCATACAATGCTTCATGCATCGTGTGCAGCGTTGAGTGTACATTATACAAACTTGATGTAATAAAAGATGTGTCTCTTGTATTCTGTGTCTCGGTTATAAACTGGTTTTTAGTTTTTGATTTATTCTGTGCTACAGAATTGGACTTGAGAACCACCTCTTTCTGTTAAGAAATATCACTGTAAAACAGCTCGTACCCTTACTTCTGCATCACAAAAGAGTCTTGCTAAGAGGCACTTAAGGGTTCAAGACTTCGGACTTTAAAAAGAGAAATACAATATTTCGGATTGCTCTGTACTCTGAGCACCACCTTGAAATAACTGTTATTTTAGAACAGCTAATGTGATGTATCATAAACTTGTGCAAATAACGAAGAAAAACAATTTCATAGCAGAGAATCAATCATTATTCAGACCCTGCTTAAATCACTTCAAAAGAAGTCGTTTTCAAATTTGTAACAAAAACAATTCTCTAGTATATCAAATGGGGACATTAACACTATCTAGGCAACAGTTGAATTTCACTAGCAGTAGAACCAGGTTTTATCTAAATACAAGAGTCAAAAATTGAAATGCTGCCAGTGAAGCTTTGCAAAGAGCCTGCCACTGCACTGCACCACACGTGGCTTCTTAGAACATTTGCAGAAGTTTGAGCAGAAAATAATGTTTTTGTTGAAATCAACAAAATATGAGAGGGTGGAATAAGTGCCAAGTGTGATAATCCATATCTACTCTAAAATATGTTATCATGCACTCACAGTTTCGCATTGGCCCCGATTATATGTAAGAAGTCACGTAACAATGTTGCACTTGGATTTCCAAAAAATAGGAATCTCTGCAAAATTCTGAAGTTTGCTCAAATCTTTTCCTCAAAGCCTACTCCACAGCATGCTGCAAGCAGAGCGAAATATCCCACAAACCAGAAGGACTTACAATTTCCATGAAATGTAAAATTAGGTATATTTTTCGGAATTTTCAACAGCAAGCGACAAACAACCAAGCAGGTTCAATTTCGTATCCAAAGAGTTTTTAGAATGCCCAACCAAAATTGGGTAACATTGTTTCAAATGTTCAGGGTCTAATGCAACCACAGAAAAGGAAAAACTCTGCAGAGCTTGGGTAATCGACATGGTTGTATCACTAGCTCAAAATCTGGAAGTGATTTAGACACTTTCTATGAACATTTATATTGATTATTACAAAAAACTGGGACTGTTTGATAGGACATTTGCTATTAGACAAATTTTCATTTCCGAACTTACTCTAGGTGCATGAACCACAAAGGCATCTGTTGGTGCAGAGCTTGGGTACCCCATGGATCATTTGAATCCCAGTGCCCTCGTCTTACTCAGACAGAAGGCGCATATGAATTTACTGAAGATCACACGTTATGTCATATCAGAGTGCAGGGCCCACAACTCTATACTATGATTTTACACTTCTGTCAGTGCATTTACGGTCTTGTTCTGCTTGCAGGGCATGTGCATTAGTCGTATTGTAAAAAACATCATGCCAGTAAATTGTTTCGGTTCAATTCATGCAATACAATGAGCAAAATGTTGCCAAGAAAACACATTTGGCAACACAAGCAGGCCCCTCTCTCCATTATGCTAATGATGTCTCCCTCCCAAATCACTTTTTAACGGTTTGCTGCGCCATAATAAACTAACTGCATGATGGCTCCCATTAGCTCAAAAGGAGGGATTCTATTTTGAAATCAGATTCCATACAAAGACATTGGGAGTCTTCAGGGGGACATTTGTGCAAATTGAATTCCAGAAGGAAACAAATGTAGCAGTTTTATATTCGTCATTTTGCAAGCCCATCAAGAAAAAAATTAAGAACTAGAGTCTGCTGTGCTATTTGTCAAATGGCGCTCCCTGACAAAAAACATAAGAAAACACTGCTAGAAAGTGACATTGGGCTGAGGCGGGGCGGCCTAGCAGCCCAGAGAAAATACCAAAAATAACTCCATGCAATGGCGCTTTTTGCCGTGGACCGTGAATGTACCTTTATTGCATGGGCAGTTCAGGGATTTGCACCCCTTTTTAACGTGCCCAACAATAAAACCTTGATAGCCACCCCAAGGATGTGTCATGTACGTGCTTCACCACTGATCGAAATCTGAACAGCTGGATTGTGGAAATGACACAAGGAGGTCCATGATGACCCTTGCTAGAATTAATTTCTTTAAATATTTCAGAACTAGCGAATATCACTATATGGAAATTTATTTTGCAAGCGGTGTGACCACTAGTCTTTCAACTGCTTGGATATCAGTTTGGAGAAAGTGTGAAGATTCATGATGACCTTAAAGATCCATATACAACCCCATATATGTTCCCCAGGTGCATAGATACATAGGAATGGCAGAATCCTGCAGCACTGTGGGGAAGAGCCTAGTGATTTACAGAGGCAGTGGGCGAGGCGCTGGCAGTTTCAAAATTGAGTGGGTTGAAGATTGAATTCTGCTTGTGTTCTGCACAGGTTTTCACTCTCTCTTCCTTTAGTAAGTGATTTACAGTTTTTTTACCTTTAGATTCAAAATCCTCCCAGGTCATTGCCATCCCCATTCTTATGTTATAGGTGCTCCTCAAGGGAACACCAGTGTGTATGCTGCTATTCTCCCCCTAGAATAGTGTGCCAGGCACAAGTCATCTTGTAGAGAACAGGATTGAAGATTATCAAAAGACTCTGTATAACGTGATTTGATGCCTCCTCCTTGCCTAAAAGGGCTTTCTCAATTTCGACCCACAGTGGAGTGTCTAAGGTGATATGTAGCATGTGATGTACTTGTGCTATCTAGAACACAGCCAGTAAGACTCTATGTGAGGAAGACATAGTCCTCCACTATGGTTTGCTGCATGGAGTTTGACCATCTTCAGGCACTGCTTCCTCCCTCCCATAATAAATGTTTTCAGTAACTTGGCCATCTAATGAATCAATGAAGTCAGGATGAAGATGGTACATGTAATTTTGGCAGAGTATCACAATCATTTTGATCATGTGAACCTTGCCCCACCATGACAAGGTGAGTATGGACCATCTAGTCATATCAGACTTGATCTTTTTGATCAGGGGATGGATGTTATCATCTACCATGAAATCTAAGCCTGTGTTCACATTAACTTCAAATTAGAGGGTTTCCACTTGAATGGATGATCTCTGATTGCTAAAACTGTTGTGTGTCTGATAAGTGGGAGAGCCTCACATTTTCCACATTGATTCTATAAAGGAGCCTTTAATGGATTGTGCCAGTTTCTATGAGTTAACCAGGATATAATCCGCATGGTATAGGTCCCTGTGTTCCGCTACAGGTCTGATGATTCCTTCTATGTCTTTGTTCGGATGGATAGCAATCGCTGGGAGTTCCAGTAGCCAAATGAATTGCAGGAGAGATAGTGGCTACCTCTGCCAAGAACCTCTCTTGACCTAGAATTCTGGTGACACATGCATGTTACAGGTTACCACTGCTGTAGGTGTACTATTTAGCCATTACACTTCTGTTATGTATCATTTCTCACGTCCCATCCTCTCCATCACTCAGAACAGACAGACCCATTCTACTCTGTCAAATGTTTTCAACACATCCAAAGAGACCACCAATTTTTCATCTAAGTCTTCCCTCAACTTCGAAAGCAGGACGAAGACAACCCGATCGCAGTGGATAAAGGATGGTAACACTAGTTTAAGTCTGTTAGCCAGCACTTTAGCCAGTATCTTGGTTCCAGCTTTAAGCAGAGACAGTGACCTGTACCTGGCAAAACTCAGTGGATTCTTATCTGGTTTAAGGAGAAGGAATATCCTAGCTTTGTTTCACTCCATCAGTGGGGTAATACCATGCTGGATGTCTCCGAACATTCTGCATAACAAGGGCACTATTAATTGCTTGTTGGCTGTGTAATATTCTAAGGTGCATCCTTCAAGCCCAGAAGCTTTATTATAGGGTAGTTCAACTATTACTTTACTCATTTCATCTTCTGTAATGTCACTTTCCAAACTTTGTGGTTGGTTAGGTGTCAGTTTCGGTATTTGAATTGTGGACATAAACTTTTTCACCTGTGAAAAAGCATTTTGACATTTACAGAAGCAAAATTGTTTATACATGTTGTTGAATGTATCAAGCATTTCCATGGAATTTGTGACTGTAGAACACTGTGGTGGGCCTCTTGCTGTCTCAGTTGCATAACTAGTATCCAAACTGCTTTCTCACCTTTTTCGTAAATGTCTTAGGTTAAGGCGAAATACAGGTGTGAAGGTTGTTAAGGTCACATTTCGCCTTCAGTAACTGGTGAGTCACTTCTCGTGAACAAGTGGACTTGTATTGGGAAGTCAGCTCAATCACCTTTTACTCCAAGTCTTGCTGTACATGCACTGCTTCCCTATTATTGTGAGTTAGGTTTCCCATTGCTTCTTCCTGCATACATGTCTTGCCTGCCCATGTAGTTTGGACAGAAGGTATTGTGTGTTCATTCTCATCTAGGTATGTGTGGAGAGTTGATCTGAAGTGATCTTTGTCTTTTGGAAGTTGGTACCGAGACATGTTGAGTCTCCATTCCCCATGGGGGTTTCATTAAACCTACGTCTAGCAAGACTGCATCGTGATCTAAAACGATATTTGGTAATATGTTTGTGTGGGTCACTCGCCTCCAGCACGAGGTTGAGGTTAAGAAGTAATTATGCAAGTGTGTGTGCTGTGTGAGCAGAAGCTGAATGTTAAATCCTTTCCTATCAGCAGCATTAGTCCCCAAGGGCCACATAGAAAGAAATTGGTCATTAGGTCCCCTAACAAGCTGCTTTCTTTCTAGTGTTGTGTTAGAGGGTAGTGAGATTTATCTAAGAATAGATCAAGGACTAAGCTCCAACAGCCCCTGATAATCACTTTGTAGCTGGAAGAATAGTATTCTGGTTATTTCATCAAAAGTCTCATATTTGTTTTGCAGTTATGCATTTATTGAGCCTATGATTTGTGTTTGAATCTGTATTGTTGCTTTAATGAAAACAAAGTATCGATTTAGTTCATGCCACGTTCTTTCAACTCAAAGTGATATTCAATGTCTAATCAGGATGGCTACATCCGCTTTACAAGAAGATCAGGAAGGATAACCACCGTCAATTCCTGGGGTATTTTTAATGACATAGTATTCCTTCCCCGCCCGCTTTCTTCGGTTTCTGAACTCCAAATTGGTAGGTGAATTTCTTGGATGAGGGCAATATCAAGTCTAAACGAGTGGAGATAGGATCGAATTTTATTTCTCTTCATGAAATATGTTAGGACATTTACATTGAGTGAGACTACTGATGGATTGTGTCAGGTCTGCATTTAAGGGTTTCTTATCTTTAACAATAAGCATTTACCCCTATTGATTCAATAGTTTTAGAGTTATGAGGTGTGCAATCTTGTGTTTTGATTGCATTAGGTGTTAGGTGGGTCTAAATACAATTGTGGGTTAGGTGTCGTTGGTTGACTTTAATCAGCTCAAGCAAGTTGTACAAATCCCTGTTTTGGCATGATGGGGCAGTCAAATAATATGTTTCACGGGGGCTAGCAGCCACAATGGAGAGTCTAAATCTTTTGATGAGTCGGTTAACAGTCATCTGGGTCGATGCCCGCTCTCAGTGAGTCGAAACTGTGCCAAGTTTTCCTTGCTATGTGTCAAGCTGCAGTGGTTGTTTTATACTTTGATCTGGCAGATGGGGAGAAGTGGGTGTAAAATTGCTGTGTAGCCTTGGTTTTTAGGGGCTACAGGCTACACTTTGACTAACCGTAAAAACTTTGGTCCTTAGTGCATTACCCTTGTTCTGTTTTTTGAGGGAACAGTGTTCATGCCTAACACCAGTAACTAAACCCCTAGATTAAAAGGCCAAGCGTTTGCTAAGTGTTCAGCTCATTCCTTCCACTTATGAGTAAGGGCAATAGTAGAAAATTAAATATTTACAAGATTAATGCAAATTCTGATGTGTATAAGATGGGGCTGTAGGAGGTTATTCAGCAGTGATCTTGACTTGTCTCTTACAGGAAGGGGGCTTATTCAAATGTTTCGATTTGGGGCTCTGCAGACCACTATTTATGCATGTCTCCTAGCCACTTCCTTTCCTCCATTTGTAGTTATGAATATGATGTCTCTTTTGGATATGGAGGAGGATCCGATTATTCACATCTCTGGGTTATGTCCATTTTGACAGTGGTGAGTGAGCCAAGAATTCCTTCTAGATATTCAGGGTCCTCATATTCTGTGGTTCTGTTTTAATTAGATAATAGCATGGACGCAGGATCTAATAAGGCATAGCCTATGCCAAGTTTCTTCAGCCGAGGTCTCAGCATCAAAAATCTTTAGCATCGCTGCATGTTTTCTTGCCTCTTTACCTTTGTGACGATCTGTCTCATGGACATATGCCTTAGGAAGCAGGCAATTACCTGACATGGTCCTTCTTTACTTGTAGAGCGTTTAGATCTAAGGCTATGGGCTCATTGCAATTCCAGTAGAGGATCAAATGTGAGATTCATGAGTTCTGGGATAATAAATCAGATAAAAAATATCATATCATTCCTGTCAAACTTTTCCAGAATCCCAGAGAAGCAAAGATTAACTTGGTGATTTCTATCTTCGGACTCTATATAATCTTCTTTTGCAGAAGACATTGGTCCTAGTTCCTGTCTATTTAAGTTGCCGGCTTCCATTCAACTTAGGTGAGTCTAGCTCTTGTCCTCTGGACAAAACAGGTTTGGACATTGTGGCAGTTTGAGCCGGAGTCACTACATGGATTGTCATTGTTTTTGTTTCCCAGTTCTGCATCCATCCCATGGTGTGGCTGGGGAATGATTTTTAAGCTAGAGTACTGATGAACTTGGAAGGATTATCTGAGTGTGTGCTATTCTGATCCAAGATGGTTTGATTATTGATCTCCAGCAGTGAGTGTGGCTCACTCAGCTTTCATGGGGGAAGTTGGTGCTGCCAATCCAGAGAAGGAGATTCACATGTATTCCTCAAAGTGGGAGCGACTCCTTGGTGGGTGACCAGTTTTAAGGACCTTCATCTTTGTTCAAGCTTCTTGGTAATTTCGTCTGAAGGTGGGGTTTTCCTTAAGAAGATAGCTGTTGGGTTCACAATAATATCAAAGATGGGATTTGATCCCACATTGCACTGTCATCACTGTAGCACCACTGTATTACTTCACTTGTTCTGCCTCATATCCACGCTCTTTTGCTGCATGGGGAACTGCCTGGTCTATCCTCCAAAGAATTTCCCCCTTGTTATGGCCTGCACAGGAAGACCACCACCAGTTCTTTTTCTATGAAGGCTCCCTTTGTAGTGAGGATTTGCTGGTACCCATCATGCCGGGGTGACTATGTGTCTCCCCACCAGGCCCCTGGGGACTTCTGCAGGTAAGGCTCACTGTCCAATGTCTCAAAGCTCTGGCATGGTTGTACCTGTCACCTGTCATACTGGAATCTCAGTCTGCTCCAAGAGCCCTTTGTCCATCCATTTCACCTGTCTTGGTATGTGGTCCTTCACCACACAGCATCCCCACCTCTCCCATGCAAGACTGCCCAATCGCTTCTGTGAGTGTCGATGTTCGCTCCCCAATCGCTGCCTTCTGCTGTGTAGGGGACTGTCACATAACAGCCAACAGACTCAGCATGGACTATGTGAAGGCAGGCAGTCATGGACCTCCAAGGAAGTGCTGCCATCTTCTTGGTCAGCAGACCACCATGTCTGTGGCTGCTTCTATATAAGCAATTTTTTTTAACACAGCCCAAAACTGGCAGCCCTGGGAATGCGTCAGGATGCTATGCATCCCCAGGGAAGGCGCAACAAGGAGAAATATTTTTTTTTCTCCTTGTTTTTTCCTCTTTCTATGTGTGCCGCATTCTGCATCACACATCAAAAGAGGAAAATGCCTCAGGGGATTGTTTTTGTGGAGGAAGGTATACCTTCCTCCACAACGCAGGCACCCAACGCAGGCACCCATGCACCATGGTGCAAGGGTGCCTGCATTGGTGCTAGGCAGCACATTGTGCACCAGTGCAGAGAACAGACAGGAATATACAGCAGTATGTTAAACACGGTGCACTGCAGCCCTTTCCCTGCCTGAATTTTTGATAAATATTCTCCCCATTTTGCAATTTGGTAACATGAATAGCCCATTGCTATTCACAAATTGCACTTCTAAACTTATTACAGCCAAAATGGGAGCCAAAACAGTAGTAAATTACTCCAGCTCAGAGCCGGAGTCAGTCTAGCACCACACCCGGTCAACCACTGCACTGTAACACCCTCCATAGAAAAAAATGGAGGTAGGGACTTAAAATAAAACTCCATAGGAAATAATGTTAAAATAAATTACATTATTTAATATATTTCTAAATATAAAAAAATATAATTCTATATTTAAAAAATCTAAACATAAAATATATTTATTATTTATAACATATTTTAACAAAAATTTTAAATTTATAAATTCATGTTTGGTTAATTTTATCAGAATATAATAATATTATTGTTATCTAATGTCATACATCACCTTGAATAATTACTGATGCATAATAAAAATATAGTATATTTAAGTTAATCAATGAGTTAGTTCAAAATTAAGTTAATAGTATTGTAGCATGTTTCTATTTTGTTCTATATTTAATATAAATAAAAAATAGAATTATATTTAAAATAAAAATATTTTTACTATTTTTTGGAGTTAAATAAATGTTTTTACTTTTTCATGTTTTTTATGTGGGAAACTCTTCAGTCAGGGTGGGGCTCTCCTCATGGTAAAGAAAAAAGTTTACTACACTTTATAGAAAATTAGTTACAATATTTTTATATTAAATATTATTGTAAATTATTAGTTTTGATTTTAAATTTATAACAAAAGAAAGAAATGCACTCAGATTTTGTGAATGGCCAAAAGTACTAAAGTTACTAGAAAGCGTAAGAGTAAACAGCATACAAGGGTAAGTGATCTTTGCAAATAGCCCTGAAACCAGAGAAAAAATAAGTAAGCCAGTGAATAAGAGAGGAGGCATTGTGATACAAAATATAGCATAGTATAAAGTATAAATCTAATGACAATTCAGGAACCATGGGCATTTTAAAAGACTACCTAAGAACCCCTTATCTGAAATGTAGGTAGGCAGGTCACAACAAAGGCAAGGACGTCTTTATCAGTCAGCATGAATTTCTATCCCTCAATACTAAGTCCCCAAGAACACTAGTATTTCCCAGTGTATAAGGACACCATCAATCTCTCAAGCAGGCCCATACTATCAAGATGTGGCTCTGTGCTAGAACCATTGGGATGGTACATAGACTTTTTATAAGCACATTTTTACCTCGGTCATACTCTTATGTGAGAGACAGTTTGCATATGATCACTTTAATAGAAGATCTCCCATTCAATCCTTGCTCAGAACTACTTCGTACAATGGATATAGAGTCAATCTATACAAATATACCACATAGGGAAATAATAAGGGTCACAAAAGATGTCCTGGACTCAAGGCCATCTTTTGTGTTCGTCCCTACTTCTTCCATAGTGTTCCTCTTGGAGATAGCACTTATCAACAATTACTTCATGTTTGAGGAACTCTATTGTTTGCAATGCAAGAAGACTTCTATGGGACCCATTTTTGCTCCTAATTTTGCAAATCTCTTTGTAAATGGTTTTTATTACCAGGGTTGGAATGTCATTGACAATAAAACAAACAGACTGAGACTAGGAACATTGATTGAGGGTTGTAACAATATGACTAATAACAAATATACTGCTTGATCTTTAACATTGTTGTAATTTGTGCTTGTTCATGCACACTTATACTTTTTGTTTACTTGTTGTCTACTGTATGATAACTTGGCACACTGAGCACCTCTTGCCTTTTACATTATAACCATGTGGATTAAATATTTGATCTGTAGGTTGTTTTTTTATATGATTTAAGTGAATCATTAGTGCCTCTCCTTAGCCACATTGATTGTGTTAAGTCTAATTTCTTTTGCTCCAATGTTACCTACTAATTTGCTAAATGAGACCTTAGTGAATGTCTTTTCCAACCTCAATCCTATTTTGAAGGTGATTCGATTTTGGCAAAGATATATTGATGATGTTTTCATGATTCGGTTAGGGCCGAAGAAGAACTGGTGTACTTTGTCTCCTGGGTTCAGCTAGCACAGGAATGTCTTAGATTCACATAAACTACTATTACGCATATACCAGTAATACCAGTTCCATTGCTTTAACCGATATTGTGAGGATGGTCATCTGTATACTACACAATGCAGAAAGCCTACAAACAGTAATGTTGCAATTGTAAAAGAAGAGTTGATTATTTTGATGAAGCAAGGATAGTAATTGGACACCTTTTGAAGAGGGCTAATAGGTGCAAAATTGATAAAAAATGCTTTGAAGAGGGCATGGAATTCACAGAGAGAAGTGCTATTGACCCCAATATCTAAAAATGATACAATGAAATTGGTATGTGTGACTGTTGTCCACACTCAAACAAAGAGGTTCAGATAATTAAAAAATACACTGCAGTGTGCTCAGGGCTGGTCATCTTGCTCTTAAACCCCCTCTTTGTGTGTGTGGTTGCAACATTAGAAATCATGTAGTTTACTAAGAAAATGGAGCGATCACCAGCACTGACACAATAACAAGGACACGGGGTCTACCGGACATGACTGGGCGCTTTAAGAGTGGGAAGTGCTCTCTATGTAATTTGACATCCAACACAAAGATTTGTGTAGATGGCAATATAACACATGAATTGGCATTTATTCTAATTGTTAGACCTCTAGTGTTCTTTACTGCAGTTGGTATCTCAGTGACATGATTTACGTGGAGCAGACAATGCAGCATGTTCTGCCAGAAAAGAAGCAGAATTTGTTGCAAAACAGCTACTGCCCAATCGGTGACATTCTTTGAGGCAAATGGGCATACTGGAGTCGATATCTGTTAAGAGGTAATCAGTGTCACAATGAATCCCCTGAGAGGAGATACTTTCCAAGAAATTCTGCAAGGCTTTGAATGCAGATATATGTACAGTTACATCTCCGTCAAGGATGGACTGAGCACTGTGGAAGAGTGGAGTGGTTCAGTGCCGTACCAAGGATGGACAATTCATCAGACACTGTAATGCTCTCTTTACCCACCTATAAATGTGATCTAATTTATCTTCTGTTTTTTACATCAACTGATGGTTATACAAATTTGCTTGCAACTGTTACATTTGTGACATGTGACTCACCCACATCTTCGTGTAATGTAATATGACTTCAACTGTCTAATATGAATCCTATGTTAGGAGACCACAAGAGTGACCCCTTTTTCACTTATTTTTGGTATGGATGGTTTATGCGATGCATTTACCTCATTGGGTTCCTTTGGCCATTCACATAGATGCTGCTTCTTATCTCTTTGCAAGCATACGTACACTGCGTTGAACACTTCCAGTACATCTGCTCCTTACGTTCCTAAATGACCCTTGTGATAGTGAGCTTCTGGCACATTTCTTTTTTTTACTCAGGGTGCCCCTTGATTAATTGTCTGGCTAAAGGCCATTTCAAATAGGATTCCTGAATTATACATGCATATAGACTCATTTAGAGTCCTTCCTCATCAGTATTGTACAAGAAAAATATTGAATCACTATATCAACCTAACAATTACATAGCAACGTGTCTATACTTTAACTAGACATGGAGTTAAGAATAGTAAATATATACTTAACTTGACAATGTAACGACAGGCAATGTAGCAGATGCAATATTGTTATCCGTCGATTTTAAAGACCTTGAAATAGTATCATATAAATGCCTCAAGTAATGGATGGGTCTCCTGTCTCGGTGACCAAAGCAAAACCTTAGGAGCAATTATTGATGCCCATCTGACTATATACCAACATGTAGCTACAGATGTCAACTCAGACTTCTTCTTTTTATTTACCTCAGAGAAAATGTTTACATACCTAAGATTTCCCCATGAGATGCAAATGACTCTGGTGATGTCTAGTATATACTACAAATAGCAGCTATTGTTATAGCACAAAAAGGTATATAATAATAAAGGCATAGCAGTTTGAAAGTCTATTTCAAACTAAGGGCCTTATTATGAAGGCGGTCGGATGAGCGTCCGACCGCCATCATTGCGGGATAGATACCAGCTGACAGGTAGTCGGCGGTTCCACCTGCCAAATTACAATCCGAACGGCTCGCAGATGGTCGGAAACATACCTTTTTCTATTGCGGCTTGTGCAGCACCCCAAAAGAGGGCCACAGCACAAGCCACAATAGAAATAGGCATGTTTTAAACATCCATGCACCATGTTCCAGGCACCATGAGATGCATGGCACAGGGACCATGGCTGTTTGGGGGGGCACCACATGTGCCCCCAAGCCCCATAGCGGAGGCCAACGGGGGATGGGGACCCTGCTAGGGGCCCCCAAAGTCCCTTTCCATCTGCCTGTACATGGCGGTCGGACCGCCATGTACAGGCCGAGGGAAATGGACATTGTAATCCCTAAGGTGGTGCCTGAGCAGGCACTGCCCCTATTGTAGGGATTATGGTCCGACCGCTTCACCGACGGGCTCCTTGAGCCTGTCGGAAAAGCAGAGGTCTGTCTTTATGACTGATGCCTCCGACTGCCGGTTCATAATCTGGCGGTCAGACCGCTTCTATGATTCGCGGTGGGACCACCACCGATGGGCTGTCGGTGACGGTCTCTCCGCCATCGTAACGAGGCCCTAAGAGTTTACTGTTTATCACCTTATTTAAATGCAGATCTATTTTTTATTTTGATAGTAGTGTCAGTTTACTGTTCTGGGATTTCCACCCTCAATGTGTTACCCCAGAATGCGGGATTACTTGAAGCAACAAAGTCCAGGTGAGGGAGAGGCCAGGTCAAGAAACTAGCAACCCAACATCATGGAGGAAGAACGGTGATACAGTGTATAAGAGCAGTAAAGTGTAGTGCACTGGCAGAAGATACCATATCTTTGTACCTGCACAATATGTGTTACCACAAGGAGAGAACTCAACGTTACAGTTTGCACTCAGCTGCCTTTCATGATACCCAGGACAAGATGAGAGTAGACCACTGAACTAGACGCTTCCACAAGGGAAAACCACGACAGAACATGCCTGACAAAGACAAGAATGCTTTAAAATAGAAAACAAAAAGGTAATTGTAATCTCAGGTTCAAATTTCAATTCATGATTTATGCCACCTTTAGCCTTCAATTGTTTATAACGGACAGCAGCTCCTCATATATTCCTATATGTACACTGCAAGGCTTGGACAGGCGGATGTGCGACGCAACACAACACAACACAACACAACACAAAAGATAGCGTTGATTTTCTTGCTGTTTCAAAGCCAGCACGTGCAGCGCAAATTTGCTTTGCATCCCACGAGCACCTTTGAACACTTTAGTAAATGTTGGCCAAAGAGTCCTGTTACAGCTTTTAATGTCACCACATAACAGTATATTTATGCAGGAAAAGGAGGAATAAGTAATTATAAACAGCTACATGTGATTTGTAGTTATGTGGTACAAGAGAGGCAACAGCACTCGCTCTTTCTTTGGGAAAGAGTAATTAAAATAAAATGCTAATCAAGGTAACCTTTCAGCCAGGTGTCAGGCAGGTGCAGGCATTTATCATGTATAAATATGTTTTCATATATTGCCTGCAAATTAGTTTTTGAAAGTGAATTTCAAGGTCTGGTAACTCGCAGGTTCTCTAACTTGATTTTCATTAGATTTTCATAAATGAGGGGCCGTGGAATTATTACAGGGGAGTAATTCAGATGTAAGGCTTCTTCCAGCAAAACAATTATGCTGTCAAAAAAAATGTAGTTTAAACTTTAAAATGTTTTACTGGACTCTTTACTGTTTTCCTGGCTGGGAATGGTGCTGCAGCAGTTTACATTTTTCACTTGCAACACCAATCCTGCACAACTAAAGTATCATATTGTATGGGCTATGCTGGGTTTTAAGAGGTGCACGCTCTAGAAAATAGAGGGAAGCTAATTTCTGTAAGTGATTTATGAGCGGGAGGGCTTAAAACAAGCTTGTACCAGTGTGTCAGAAAAATAGAAAGAAATAGGCCAGAAAATAATGAATATATCATGAAGCTGCCCTACCTCAGAGCCGTTGTAGGTTTGTATGGTTTGTCTGCCAAGTTCACAATGTAATATCAAAAATTAGGCATTGTTGCCTGCAGTAGTGGGCAATAATAGCTGTTAAATGCCCACTTCTGCAATTATGGGTGTAACTGCTTGCATTGGGGTATAAAGGGTGCACAGCTGCTGAATGGCAGCTGTTGTGTTTTCCCGCTGCCAATGTGGGCTAGGCAAATTCTAAGCAACAGCTAAAAAACACAGTTCCCTACAATCTGAAGTTGCCGCCATATTGGTCAGGACCTCCAGCTGCAAAAAAAGGGTCCAGTAAAGTGAAACTTCACCTCTTGAGAAGAAGGGAATGTTCATTCTGCTGTGTTATTCAATTTGGCAGCATTGTCCACCCTGCCATGGGAGCCTAAACACCATCTTGAATAAAACTGAGATGGTCTGGAAGAATAATGAACTACTGTATGGAATTGGGTTATTAGTTGTGTGGCCTGCACAAGTAATAGGTCCAAAATTTCTCCTTTTTGAAAACCAAGCACGCCATTGTATCACGTGACTCTCTCAGGGAAGCGGAGCAGAGAAGTCCAAGGCCTACCCAGGGAAGGTGGTGTGGGCTAGTAATCACTATTCGCTGGCACACAATATTACCACCCAAGAAATGATTGTCCAGTCAGTGCTTTTTCTTTAGAAAAAAGAAAAAGTACACCTATTACACACACTACTAAATACCACACATTCCTTTACAAATATGTACATTGGCAGTTGCAAAATACCATAGATGATGTTGCATAATCACCTTTAACCCCCCCTCCCCCGAGGAGCCAATCAAACAGATACGGTAAGTCTACTGGCTTGGTCAAAGGTTCAAGAGCAGCAAACCACATAGTAAAAGCATCATTTTGTGGGAAAATGCAATCATCAATAATAATGTTAATCATGCGTAAATGCAGCTAGTGATGTTAATAAAGCTATCCACTTTAATAATTATTATATCACTAAAGCATATACAAATGAGCAAAATGTGCATCTGTGTTCTTTTTAGATAATTTAAAACCATGAAAATGCAAACATAAGAACAGCCCCTAAAGATTATACCATTCTGATAACATAACATGTAACCATAGCCTTAATCCCTAGAGAGCGCTGTACAACACCTGCCTTCTTTAACATCTTTAAGTCACAATAAATGCAACCATAGAATAAGCCCATAGAGAGCACTGTATTCCCAGGTGTAGAGCAGAAGCTCCAGCCTTGGGAGTTTTTTGAAAACTTTAGAACATCCTTGAGGGGTCTTGGTTTATAGGACCCCGTAAACATAGGGTCAGTCCCTTGTAAAAATTCTTTAAAGGGGAGCTGATGCACTCCTGCAGCCCCTCGTGCTTCCTTAAGCATGTTGGTGGTACCCCTGCCATCCTGGGGCTACCACAAGTAGAGAAAGTTAGGTAAAGTGAAATGCCCCCCTGGGCATTATGGGGTGCTCCAGCCTGGAGCGGTGATTATGTAATGAGCAGCTCTCACGCTTATTACATATGCACTACTCCAGGCTGGACCACCCCATAATACACTGCGGGGCCTTTCAATTTAGCCGCTGCTTTTTTTTCTGTGCTGCGTGCCTTGCGCCATGTGGCTTTTCCTTTTTATGTCTTTTTTTTTGTTGGGGTGCCCGACCTAAGCACCCTCATCCCTTCCCAACGTTGGGGGCAGTGGAGGGAACCCACCTCTCTCTGCCCCTCCAGCTCTATGTGCGGGTGCAAGAGCTGACAGTCTCTCTTTCCCTGCAGGTAGGATCTTTTTTGTTCATGATAACTGCCCGTTCCCACCAGACATGGGCACAGGGAGTGGGACAGGGACACCACCCCTGGGGGAGGGGGCGCAACAGCACTCCACCTGTTTTCTGGCAATTGGGGGTCAGGAGTGGGGTCCCGGACCCTTCCTTTGAAATTTTGGCTTTGATGATGGGGTCCCCGAGCTAGGGAGAAGTCCGTGTGGAGGGCCCACGCATGCCCCCTCACTGGAGAAATTTAAGCAAAGCATCTTGCGTGGACCGCTGGCCCACCCAGCGGATACTTTTTTGGAAATGCAGTGGAGCCCCACGCATTCCGTTTATAGTAAAAGGTCAAAAACCTTTAAAATGCCATAACTCGGGCCCCGTTGGGCCAGTGTGGATGATCTTTGGCTCATTTTACTCTCTACAGCAAGCTCTACCCTTCAGGAGCAATTTCAGCCAATGTTCTTACCTTCAGATTGGTGTAATCCGAGCTGGTTCTCCTGGCTCCCAGCGCCAACATTCCACCTTGTCTTTGTCTCTGGGCGCAGAAGTCCAGGGCCTTCCCCCAACTGGTCCTCAGGGGGCCTAAGGGGGCCAGCCTTACTGGCCCTAGGGGAGACCCATTGGTCCTGGGGTCAACTGAGCAGGGTCCTTAGTCCTTTCTGGGCATCAGGGGGTTCATCCTTCCAGTTGTCCATGGCAGCCCCAGGGTCAGCAGCGAAGCACAGAAAACCACCAAGCAAGAGAGAGTCTCCTCCTTGTGCAAGAGTTTTTAAATGGGGAGTGAAAGGTTACAGAACCCAGGCACCCCTGGCCAATCTGAGGGTGCCACATCAGCTATCCACCCCTGTCCCAACCCTTGTGCACTGTATGCTGGGACAGTTCAAGATGGCATCACCCAGGGATCACACGTCACATCTCCTCTGGGGCCCTCAACTCTGCTCCTTGCTGATATCACTACCAGGGCTTTCTCACCAAATCTTCAAAGGGGAGCTCCCTCCTTTGTTCAGTGGGCTTGGGCATGCCCATCCCTGGTACTGATTGACAGCTGACTGATTGATGCAGATCCTCCAGCTCTACTCCTTTCCTCCTCATGAGCTGGATAAAGAAGCATTGTCAATTGCTCCCTTTGTTTGGGGAGAACTTTGTTCCTGTTGCTTGAGAGAAATGTAATTAACCTGGCACCGCAGGGTGATAAATGGTCTGGGCTCTGATCCTGAGCTGCGCCAGAGAAATATGACAATTCTGGATGACTCATAAGTTGTACAGATATCTTTTTGGAACTTGCAGATTTGATTTTCTTGCACAGGTTTCACCCCATTTTTATATGTTATTGGACTTTGTTTGGACAAATGGAAGCAAAACTGCACTGTAAGGCAACGTTCCCCCTATGTGTATAATAAAGTGTCACTACAGACAAAACAGTAAATCACACTAACTTTCCTTATAGTGTACACCAACATTAGAAGGCCAACCCCCAGGTCAATATCAAATCCTGCAGATACCCCTCTACGGCAGGCTACCGATGCGCCGTTACTGGCTGCCCACAACAGTAATCTCATACGTGCAGCCTGCACACGTGCACACCTGTCCACATGTAACCATCCAAGTGCCCCCTACCCTAGCTGTGTTGTAGCAGCCTTATCTTAAAAAGGCCAACACTGACATTAAACATGTGCATTCTATTTGCCATGTGATTACCGTGGGTGAGACACGTAGTGAGAGTCATGTACAGTAAAAAGTCCAAAACAGGGTTAGCCAAAAAGCAAAAACAAATCCGGGCGTACTGAATAGACGGAACCCAATTACAACAACTAGAAACTTTAAATTACAACATAGAACAGTCATGCTCCCCATAATATTATATGGTCCTGATTTTCTTCCTTTGACACTAACCTACTTGGGAATATAGTTGAGGAGCACCTAGGCTTACTCCGATCTTGTTTTCTCTTCTCTAAATTTATTCACAGTGTTCTTTTTCAAGTGACTAAGCAATTTTTCTTTTCAAGTCACCTCTCTGGCTAAAAAGTTTATATTTATGGACCGTTTTGTTTTTTTGTTATATTGAACCACGTCCCATCCAAACTACATCTTCTATAGCTTGGACGTTGTATTTAACCACCATTTCCACATGAAACCACAGAAATCCTGCTGTTCTCTGTCATCAACCTTATTGTGACCCCCCCTTACTCGCCAATGAGATGAGGTAGACCTCTGGGGCCATATTTATGACTTTAGTGTCACAGGGAAATGGCAGGAATGAGCCGTATTCATCCAATATGGTGCATTCCTGTCCTTTTCCCTAGCGCTGGTGCAGTTTTGGCAGTCTATCGACAACGCAGGCACCTTGCACAATGGTGCATGGGTGCCTGTGTTGCAGGCAGGATTGAACAATGCTGAGAGACTTTTTCCTCTTTCAATGTGTGCCGCAGAATGCAGCACACATAGAAAGAGGAAATAACAAGGCGAAATAAAGATATTTTTCCTAGTTACGCCTCCCCTGTGGAGGTGCATCTTTTTGGCGCATTCCCAGGTTTACAAGGTCTTGTAAATCTGGGAATGCGTCAAAAACCATGGGAGTTGTGAAGGAACACTCAACGCCCATGGAATACCTACTCAGGGCAGAGTAATGCAACACAGCGATTTGAGCTGCGTTGCATTACTCCATATTTTTGGAGCCACTCAAAGCCAGGCAATGTGGCTTTGTGTGGCTTCAAAAATATGATATAGGGTTTGCGTCGCTCTTGCACCACATTGCGTGGTGCAAGAGCGGCGCAAACCGGGTCATAAATAGGGCCCCTGGTTTCTACTATGTTTTACCTGGTCATTAGATTGCAGTGAAATCACGGCATTGCACCAGCAAAGTTTACAGCATTGCCCCTGTGTAGGGGATGACAGATGAGCAGAGACTTTGATTTAAGGTCTAGAGCAGTGATTCTTAACCTTTTGAATTCTCTGGACCCCACCTAATCTTTACTAGAATACAGGACACTAGCGTTCATCAAAGAAATGCACAAATAAAGATATATTTAGTTCACAATCATAAAAAACTGAAATTTTGATTTTAACAGGATGGGTGTAGATTTTCTAAAGTCAGCTGAGGCAACCTTCATCCATGTTATATTTTGTTTGATGCATTTCTTCCACGGATCAATGTGACAATACAAGCGTAATTTTTAACCTCCAGTTTCAAAATCCGTCACACTTACAGACTGTTTTTAAATTATGAATTTTACATTTTGCTTCTTTCTTAATATAAATTTTATTAATCTGTTTTTAAAATTTGTATTTTTCTAAGCAGTTGTGGACAGACTGAGAAGGCTTCATGGACCCACTGGGGTCCCTGGATCACAGGAAAAGAACTACTGGTCTATAGCATTCTGACTGGAGGTACAGTGGAAGTATGTTTGCAAGAGACACAGAAACCTCCAAGATCAGAAATTCCCCCTTTCAAATGGACACACACGCAAGCACGCACGCCCGCACGCACACACCCCCACCACCCCCTCTATTCTCCTGCTTCCCTGTTCCCATGGTTCTTCAATTCTGGAGTACCAGCGCATCTCCCCCGCGACAGAGCATTTCCTTTGCTGGCCTTGTGCTGCTTTAGGTTGGGTTCTGATTAGTAAAGCATTTGGTCAAAAGGCATGAAACATGCTGACTCTCTCCAGCTGGGTAAGTGGGCGAGTGTGGGGAGGGGAAAGGTGGAGAGAGAGAGCTGAAGGGTGATGGTGTTCAGAAGGAACAGTACAGACATTAGACATAGACAACAGCATAAATAATTATGAAGCGTAGCATAACTGCATTTTGTTTGTTGGATACCAGGGTTGTGTTTGGTAGTGCTTGATTTGGAATCTCGTTTGCACAGTCTTAAAATGTTCTGATTTTACTTTTGTCAACTTGTTGGATCATTACTGTTGACTTTATATGTATTGATTTTAATGAATCACCCTAAAAGTTATCACTGTTAGCATGCTCTTGTGCTAGTTGTGTTTTCAGTTTCTTTAAAACACGTTGACAATTTTTGCTATGCTGCTTTCTATTTGTCAGCACTAGGGGTGGGCGTTCCGCCGGTGGAATTGGTGGAATTTTGGCAACTCTGTGTTACTCTTATAACACGGAGTTCTGGCCAAATTCTGCCTATCCCTGCATGGCGGACTTTTGTTTGCGCGTGCGCCAAAACGGAATTTGGCAAGCACGAGTGAGATTTGGCGTCCCAAGCGTGATTTTTGGTCGCTAGGAGGATAGCGGGCAAGGTTTTTCCAATGTGTGGGGTCGCGACCGTTCAGGCTCAGAAGGTTGCTGCTCGAGTAAAAAATCTACTGAAGTGGCAGCAAAACCAGCTTGAGTAGCTGCGCCCTATGACATGCCGCGTGGTGCGGTTTAGGAAGATTTTTCAGCGTGGAACACACTCCCTGCGCTAAATTACAGCACGAGCAGCACAACGTGCCTATTTACGCCCGTTGCCGCTACTCCGCGGAATCTCATGGAGTGTTTTTGTAGCTGAGTCAAATTCTACAAGCTCTGCCCACCCCTAGACAGCACCCACTTGCTTCGCCAGGTTGGGGCAAAGGAGGGCCTATCCCTCAGTAACATTTCTTGTGCCCACTCCCCATTTGCTCCCCATCACCAGTATGCATGTCAGCAGCACTGCGTGGCCACAGAATTCCCCACCAGGTTAATGAAGGAAAACTGAACTGCAGCTTTGGAAGATAAGGAGAGGATCATTGATGGGAAAATTATTGTGGGTGGGACGAGAACAAGAAGACAAGATCGTGGTGTGTTAAGTACTTTTATTTATTTATCCAGAGCACTTGTACCTTTACCAAGTAAGGTAAAGGGAACAATTTACAGTCCAGTTCAGGTGAGAGCTGAACTCGGCCTCCTGTCAGAGAGCAACCGGAGCTCAGAAGAAGGAACAGAAGTGGAAAAAAGAAGGGGTGATAGGAGGAAAGTGGGGGTTAACGACTTTGAGGAGGAAAAAAAGCCAACGAACTAAGGGAAGAATAAAGTGAGAGAGAGGCTGAGGGGAGAAGGAGAGAGAAGCCAAAGAGGAGGAAAAGAAGAGTTAATGAGAGGAATAAAATGGAGAATAGCGAGGGAGCAAAAGGATGGAGCAGAGGAGCAATGGAGACAATGGCTGATAGGAGGAAACAGGGAGAAGAGATTACTGGAGGAAAAGGGGGAAGGAGTGCTGAAGGGATGAACATAAGTGAAGGGAGAATGATACGGGCTCGAGGAAAAGCCGAGGGCTGATAAATACTGAGGGACATATGGAGATGAGAGAAAGCGGAAGAAGGGACAGGATGAGAACACTTATTGTTAGAGTAACATCTGAGGCAAATAGAAGAAGGTCTGATAACCAACATATTTTATTTCATAGCATTTGCTACCATTCTTTCACCATTTATAATGCTGTACATAGCAGGGGGTACTACTATGCAATGTAATAGTACTCAGTTCATTGATTTTGGCAGGATGAGACACCGAGACAACCATACCAGGATTCTCAAGTACGAGTTCGAGGTAACACACAGGTGTCGAAATGTAGCGCCTACCCCGCTTTGCTGGTGGACTTTGGCTGAGTGAAAGTAATGGAAAGAGAAGAGCTGAGGGAAACAAGAACGAGAGGAGAGTAAGGGGTGTAGGGAGAACAATGAGAACACTGTTTTAGGAGTGTAGAGTAGGGAGTCGCACAGCAGAGAGGTAATACTGAGGAGTAAAAAATGGCATAGAAGAGGATGATGAGATAACAAGGAAGCAATGTGGGAGAGGAATGGTGGTGAAAGGAAGTGATGGGAGGCCTCGCAACATGAAGGCTGAGAAGAAGGGGAGTAAGTGATGCGCGATGGTGTATGAGCAGAAGACGCTTGTGTCATGAGTGAGAGACAACAAACCGTGGCAAGGAGGATTAGGGGGACATAAGGATTAGAGTGAGGATTTAAAAAGGTCCAGCATGACTGAGAAATCATGGGTTTCATTGGGATGGGCCCTTGCAGAGCGAAATATCGCACAAAAATGGGGTGTGGGTGAAATGCCAACTATCAGACATTGGGTTGCAGACATGGATAGAGCCATGATTGCGGAGAAGGATGTTTTCAAACACAGAAGATGCCCCAAAAAATGGGATCGTAAGTGGGCTGCCTGGAATATACACAGGGGGGAAATATGCCTGTCTCCCACTGTGGAGCTACGACGCAGTGAAGTAAGATTGCAAGGCCCATTAAATATTGAGGGGGGGATACTGGAATGAAGAATCATTTCTGGAATAATATATTGAGAATAATCTATACACATATTGCATCTGATTGTATGTTATTGATGATCTGCATTGCTGTGCTCTTTGTTATGTTGCCTAATAAAAAGAGTTTAAAAAAAAAAAGGTCCAGCATGAAGAATGTGAGAGGACGAAGAGCTGCCTGAGGACGATGGTGGCAAAGAGAGGATGAACAAAGGTAGAGGTAAAAAGCAGTCTGTAAACTAGTGCTAAAAATGCAGCTATATGAAGCAATAACAGCTGCACAAATACATGTTCATAAATTAAGTGAACAGCAATCCCATGTAAGTAGTATTTCACATTTGCAAGGTCTTTCATACATTTCAACTCATTTGGTCGCATTTCCATATATATTTTAGTGGGTCCATGCTTACATAAGCACACCATCTGAATGGATTTCTAGCTGTTTGTGTCATTTTTTGAAGTGCTCTTATTACCAAATGTAATGGTGCTCAACATCCGCAGGATGAAAGACTGAGTTGTCCTAAGCGGGATTTAAATGTTGAATATGGAGGTCCCAACAGACATCAGCAGCGAGTGGTTTACTCACTATGCCAGTAAGAATTTATATCACTTCACTGGTTCATCGGTTAATGTAAAAAAGGGTAGAAAGATGGAGCGGCCCCCAGACTAAACACTAAGAGGCAGATTTACTAACAAGTCACACAATGCAATGCAGCAAGACAACTTGGTGCGCTGGGTGACGTGACAGAGAAAGTGCAGGAATGTGTCATATCTACTAGGATATGATGCACTCCTACTCTCTTCTTCCGCTGGTGCACTGAGTACATCCTAGTGCTAATGCATATACGCACCCTTGTGCCATGGTGCAAGGATGCCTGTGTTACAGGCAGGATTGGTTTTGTGCAGGAAGGCATACCTTCCTGCACAAAAACAACCCTCTGAGGCTTTTTACTCTTTCTTTGTGTGCTGCAGAATGCAGTTCATGTAGAAAGAGGAACAAACGAAGAGAAGTAAAGATATTTCTCTTTGTTACGCCTCACCTTGAGAAGGCGTAGCATTTTGACGCATTCCCCCATTTACTAGTATTAGTAAATGTGTGAACGCACCAAAAACTATGGGTGGAAGTGTGGGAACATCCATGCTCCATCCAGGGAACACCTTCCCAGGACATAGGAACGAAAGGCAGTGGCTTGAACTGCCTTGCGTTACTCCAGATTTACTAAGCCACACACAGCCACTCAAGGTGGCTTTGTGTGGCTTAGTAAACCTCACTGAAGCCCTTGCCTTGCACCACCTAGCATGATGCAATGGCAACGCAAGGGCTTTTGTAAATTTAGGCCTAGGTCCCTCGTGTAGGCAGAAATGCATTGGAGCAGTCACCCAACATTTTTATTGCTACACTGTATTTAAAGATGGTAAAATACGCACAATTATCTAGTGGTAACCATGTCACCACAAGTTGTTCCCCACCACTAAAAGACTTGGAAATGGCTTGCGGTAATGTTGTTGGATCAGCATTACTGTTGTAGCTGGCAGCAGCCACTAAATGAGGGCTCAGAGCCTAACAGCACAGTAAACTTCATGATATCTGGAATATTCTCTCTGATAGAGGTCTAATGAGATCGATATATTATGCACACTATATATTATTTTTTTTGCAGTATTTATTATCATTCACAACGATTTTACGTAAGAGCTATATCGCTTTCTGTAACATGATGGGGGTGAGTGGTTGTGTAATGTCACATCCTTTGATGTCATCAACAATGCAACTTTAATTTTTTAGCACCACAGTTGGGGACTTTATCGCTAAAGTTGGGATTTTCTTGGGATAAGGTGTTTTTGTTGGATGTCATGAGAAAAAAATGCTATCAGTAAATAAACACTTTACAAATTTACAACAGCTGGAGGGAACGATTCATTCTTTCATGACATCAATGTTTTCTTTAGATTGCACTGTCACCCAAAGTGCTTTACATGGAACATTTATGTATACAAATATTGTTACCCAATCAGATTTTATACACATTTCATTGACCTCAGAAAGATGAAATGTTGAGTTGACATTACAGGTATTTTAAACTGCGATTGAAACTCGCACTCAGATTTAAGCAGTGATTGTCAAAACCACTGAGCTTCGTTAATACATTTACATAGGGTCCCAGTACTTAGATCTGAAAGTAAGATATATAAATAAAATACACAGTATGTGATCAATATACACCTATTCCTGCCTAGGTAAATGTACACAATTCACACAGGTTATTAGACTGATGTTATTTTTCTCCTTTTTAACTATATTTGTCTTGCAGTCATTTCATTTTTGCATCACAAAGTTCTAAAACAGCAGTTTTCTTACCAGTCATGAGGCCCATAGATTTTTCACTTTTTGAGGCTTTATTCCATTTTATTCCTGTCTAACTTTAAAGCGCCTTTTGCAAACCACTCACATAACCATTTGTCATACAGGATACAGTTCAAATCACTCTGTATCGTCTTCAAGGCCCTGCATGGACTTGGGCCGGCGCCACTGCAGAAAAAATGTGTCTGGTATGCCCCGACAAGAAGCCTCCGATCCTCGGCAGCCCACCTGGTTAGCACACCCAGATTTCGAACCACCAGGTTTGGAGGAAGAGCATTTAGCTCTGCAGCCGCTCGTTTATGGAACAAACTCCCGCCTAATCTTAGGCAAATAGAAGATTTCTTACACGTCAGGAAGAAGCTTAAAACTTGGCTCTTCCCAAGGGTGTAAAGCAGATCAGTCATCTTCATGGTAATATGTGCAAATAGGGGAGTTAATGTACCCTCAGCGCCAGGATACCCGTGGGGTGACAGTGCGCTTTATAAGACTATATTACATTACATTACTCTAGTGAGTGGCAGTGTCTTATCTGAAAGAAGTGAGCAGCAGCCCCACAATGTGAAGTAGCAACTTTTATAGCATAGCTGGAATGGGGAGAATGCAGAACTTCTCCCCCACTGCCACTGACCTGAACCTAATACCCCTAACTTGCATTTAACACACCCACTCTTTAAAAAAACCCTGCTTGGCAGTCCATCAGATAATTAATTAGCTTTTCTGTATACAACATGATAGTCAATGCAAAGCACTAGGAGCAAAGAAAGATGTGGAGGGTGAGGGTGTTAGAGATTTCTAACTCCTCCGCTGACCCCGGTTTGCGTATGGGTAAGAATTCGAAAGGTCAAACTTAAGCACACCTGGTAATAACCAGGTGTGATAACATTCACACTCTTTGTTAAATTTTGGTACATCAAACCTGACAGAATTTAACAGGGGATTAGATTACAACATTTAATGTGACATGAGGGTTCTGGTGTGACCAAAATGCACATAATATTCCTCCCAAAAAATAGAAAAGGTGTAATTTCTTGCGCCAATAAATTCTGAACAGCGGGGATTCAGATTTTTATATTTTTTTATATTTATTTGATAAATTGCACAAACTCTTGCAGACTATTCGTAATGTATTTGTAGTTGCTCAAGGTCACAAGTCCTCCAGCCAGAAGTCAATGTGAAAGACAAGTCACAGAGCATAAGTGCTCTCAGGGGCAGATTTACGTTGAACTAACACAGCGGGGTACAGCAAGTCATTTTGCTGCGCCGCGCTGCGTTAGTTTTGAAGCACAGGGATGCGACATATTTACAAGAATATGTCGCATCCTTCTGCTTCCCCCTGCGCTGGCGCACAAACTGCAGTCATGCGCCAGCGCAGGCACCCTTGCACCATGGTGCAAGGATGCCTGCGTCGTGGGGAGATTGTTTTTGTGCTGGAAGGGGAACCTTCCTGCACAAAAACAATCACTACAACCATTTTCCTCTTTCAATGCGTGCTGCAGAATGCAGCACGCATTGAAAGAGGAAAAACGAGGAGAAATTAAAACATTTCTCCTCGGTGTGCTCAGCTACGCCACCTCTAGGGTGGCGTAGCTTCAGACGCATCTCCAGAGTTACGATTTCTCGTAATTCTGGAGATGTGTCTTGTTCCTTGAGTGTTGCGAGGGAACACCCACAGCAACACCCATGGAACGCCCCTTCACCGCAAAGTGCTGCGTGTGAAGGGGCCGTATTTACAAGGAGAGGAAAAGTCACGCAGGGTGGCTTTTCCTCTCCTTGTAAATATGGAGCAGCCCCCTGCGCCACCAGTACGTCACGAAAAGTGACGTACTGGTGGCGCAGGGGGCTTGTAAATCTGCCCCTCAGAGTTCTATGACCTTTTAGCACTCCTCAGTGACTTTAAAATCCTCATAATACATGGGATTCTGTAAACCCTATATATTTGCCTGTCTCTAATTTTTTTTTATAATCAGCGAATTGTGACGCATCCAGTCACCGATTAAAAAGAAAAAATGTCAGAACGCAACTATTATAAGTTATTACAGTCGAGTTCTGATGTCACAATGCCTGCTGCCAGAGCCAGCAGTCAAGGTGAAAGGCAGGTCAGGTCAGGGAGTATAATTGAAGCATCAGCTTAACCCTTTGACCGCGATCGGAATTCCGCTCGTGTGCTGGACATTCCGATCGCGGGTGGGGTCGTGACGAGCTCAGCTCGTCATGCGCACAGCGCTACCGCGCAGCATGACGAGCTGAGCTCGTCATGAGCACGGAAGGGGTTAAAGCAACAAAAACGGAATGTTGCTTTTCTTTCTCCTGCTCTATTTTTTAGCTTACAATGACAAGCAGAGAGATCATGTTTATTTATTTTTTGCACTCCTTAGTTAGAGAAAAGCTAGAATCTTTCTGCATTTTTCTACACATTTCAATCTAGTTCAGCTTTTTTTTTAAAACTGACTTGCATTGAACTGTCTCTAATATCATTTTAAACAGACTTGCATTGAACTTTCTCTAATATCGGTTTGCAACAAATAATTAACAGGTTTTTGATGTATTTAAATTAGCACTCAAGGGAATATGTTAAATCTTCAGTTGCGTGGAGAAAATAGATCCATCACCCGTACTGCGTGGAGAGCACCGGCGCATTGCTCAGCTGCACCCGGCATCTCCCTTGACACAAACCAGAATTAAGGTACTTTTATTCAGCGGGCCTCACTGGGTCCCAGTATTCAGTCCGCTCCCCATCGCGGTTGCCTGAACTCTTGACTTTGTCCCGGTCCGATGCAATCAAATATCCCAAATAAGCCCTGATTGCTTCTAAGAGCTAATTTACATTTTGATCTTTAAAAATTCATGTCTCTAGGTCTACTTATTAGATTTTAGTTGTTTTGGTCTTTTTTTATTTAATAAACTAAGAGCTATTTTTCTAATCTTTTCGTGTGGTGTTTTCACTGTTTTACTGTTTGAAGTGTTGCATAAATACTTTTACACTACCTGTAAGTTAAGCTTGACTGATCTGTACCATGCTACCAGAGGGTGAGCAAAGGTTAATTAGGGTTGCCTGCCCCATAACCTGACTAGGATTGTGGTTTCTGTTTGATTTAGGGTTACACCCCTAGTCAACCAACAACCCAATTTCTAACATTGGTGGCAGCAGTGGGATAAGGACTTGTGTTTGTGCAGTTCCATACAGTAACTTGGTGTACACTACTTTTCCACATCCAAGCCAATTCGTTTTTTTTTCGATTCTCCCTGATTGGCATCTTTTGATTTTCCAAATCTACCCTCCTATCTTCTACTGGATTGTCTGAGACCATACCTGCAGCAATGGAGTTTGAGCTGGCCAAACTGGAAAGCTATCAGTGGTTGAACTTAAAATGAACAAGGGCACCAAATGTTGGCACTTCAGAAAGCTGTGAGGGCCTGGACAAAGGTCCACCATTTTATGGCAGCCACAGAGAAGCACAAGGAGGATGATCTGGAGGATCAAGATCAAGACCAGGACAACAGCCCTGGAATGCAGCATTGAGTGGAAGGGGTGGACTCCCCCCCCTGAATTGGAGCTCCCTGCCAGTGATGATGGCAGCATACATGCAGTATCTGAAGGAGAAAAAAGGGTTCACATACCCAAGGATTTGGTGCCAGTTATGTGGTGGGAGATGACATTGGCAAGTGGTTTTCTGCTTATGAGGTTGCACTTAAATTGGCCTGGGGAGCGGGGCCATGTGGCCCCCGCTTAAAGTATAAAGGCTTGGCCCCAGGGCATGGGGTACCCGGATCTGAAATCGGCCTCAGCCCCCCTCCCTTTTTAAAAAAATTAAAAAAGGGGCAGGCCCCTTGGGATGGGGTCCCTTTGACTAGTAAGAAAAAAATAATAAAGTCCGAGCCCTGGGAGGGGGGCCGTGCAGCCCGACTCCTGTTTTGCTTTATTAAAAAAAAATGGGATGTGGTCCCGGGGGCCCAAAATGGTCCAGGGAAGGGGGGCCACGTGGCCCCCCCTCCCTAAAATGTTTTTAAAAAATGTAAAAAGCTGCACCGGCAACTCGACGGAGGTCCCACCTTCTTTCTCCATTCCTCTGGAAACGTGCCTCCTGGCATACTTCTGGTTGGGGGATGAAGTCCACTTGGCTGCTGAGGGTCCTTAGGGGCCAAGAAGACCACCTGTTATGTACAGTAAGCCCCACACACTGGGATTGCTGAGAGGTGGTCGGATGCCATGCCCCCTTTCTCCACCACCCTGCAAACGCGCCTCTCGGCGCACTGCTGGTGGAGGGATGAGGTCCCCTTGCCACCTGAGGGCCTCAGGACAAAAGTGAACTTCATACCCGAAGCAGTAGTGCGCCAGGAGCTACATTTGCAGAGTGGTGGAGAAAGGGGGCATGGCCTCCGATGAAATCTCAGCAATGCATCTGTGTGGGTCTTACTGGAAGTAACAGGAGGGCTAGTTAGCCCCCAAGGACCCTGAAGAGCCAATGGGACTTAATCCCCCAACTAGTAGTGTGCCGGGAGACGCATTTGCAAGTGGTGGGGGAGGGGGCATGGCCACCGAAAGCCTCTCAGCAAACCCACTGTGTGGGACTTACTGGAGGTAACAGGAGGACTTGCTGGCCCCCAAGGACCCTCTAGAGCCAAGGGGACTTCATCCCCCAACTAGTAGTGCGCAGGGAGATGCTTTTGCAGAGTGGCGGAGAAAGGGGGCGTGGCCTCTGACAACTTCTCAGCAATTCTGCTGTGTGGGACTTACTGGAGGTAACAGGACGTCCTTGGGGGCCAACTACCCCTCCTGTTACCTCTAGTATGTCCCATACAGCGGGACTGCTAAGAGGTCTTTGGAAGCCACGCCCCCTTTCTCCACCAATCTGCAAACACGGCTCCTGGCACACTATTGGTTGGAGGATGAAGTCCACTTTACTCCTGAGCGGCCATGGGGGCCAAGAAGCCCTCCTTGCAACTTCTGTAAGTCCTACACAGCGGAATTCCTGAGAGCTGGTCGGAGGCCCCGTCCCCTTTCTCCACCACTCTGCACACTTTAAAAACCATAGAAATTCACTGAAAAAACTAAAGGTTACAGGAAAGTTATAGTTAGGAATTACATTTAAAAACCCTTAGAAATTCACTGAAAGAACCAAAGGTTACAGGGATGTTATAGTTAGGAAATATCATTTTAATAAACTAAGCCCGGGCATAAAACTCCGCTATGTTCACAGAGTTTGTGGAATTCGGCAACTCTGCGTACAGCGGAGAATGCACAGTTACCATTAAACTCCGCACTCTGCAACGGAATGGAGTTTTATTTTGGTACGCGCGCTCGAAACATCATTTCGCTCGCGTGGGAGCGGCTTGCCGGGCGTTCGTGGGCACCATGAGATTTGCTAGCTGGCCGCATGCTCCCCAACATTTTGCGGTCGCAGCTAGTCATTCTGGCGCCCCAGCGACTTCCGGAGGATGTTTTCTGCTGTACACGATCCGGAACGTGCAGGATCTACTTCAGCTGCAATCTGGGGAAGATTCTCTCCTCGAGAAGCATCAAAATCTACCCAAACTGACGATTTGGAGTTAAAAACCTCCTCTAATTGACATTTGGCAGTGTTTTTTGTGCAAGGAGTCTTTGTTTTTCAACCGGAAGGAAGTGCCCCAGAGTCTCCAACTTTCTGTTCCTGTCCAGCAGGCTCCTCCGATTGCTTTGTCCATCTCCTGGTCACTTTTTATTTGGATTTGGAGCTGGAAGGATCACTCTTTGTGTCTGCTGTATATCCCACTGGATTTAAGGACTTTTTGTATTTGAGATTTCACAAGTAAATTGAAAAATTGGTGTTGTTTGTTTGATTGGGGCCATGCACCTGGGTTTATTTGTACTTTTAATGGATTTTTTAAATTTATTGTGGTGGGTGGCCTGCTGTTTCAGTAGGGGCCTAGTGATCACTGATTTCTTTGCATTTTATTTTTCTTCTTTTGTAAAGGGAAAATGTTTTACAGTTTACTACATTTTCTCCATGTTTTTTTAATACATTTGCAATATTAATTTAATTTACTATGTGGTCTAGTCTGCCAATTGGCCTTCCAGCCAGTAGGCCCAGTCCTAGTCCTGGGTGCATGAAACAACTGTTTCTGTGGTGTCTACAGCATTTAGACCATGGATGGATTTGTGGTTTTTTTGGTAGTATTTCATGTTTTTTTCATGCAAACAGTGTTTAGGACTAGGTGGGGTAAGGCCTTTGAAGGATGTGTGCTGCTGTAAACATTTTTTTTTAGCCCTGTCAAATTTCGTTTTTTGGCATTGCTGAATTAATGATGTTTTCTCTGTTTTACCATGCCTCCTTTGTCTGGTCAGTGTGTGTGTGTGTGTGTGTGTGTGTGTTGCCATAGGCCACCATTTGCCTTTGGTCCAGATGCCATGTAGCCACTGGCCAGGGGCCATTTTGTATACTCAGTGGACTGTCCCTAGGCCTGCATGTGCTGTTTGTTTTACAGGCCTCCTGCCTCTTATTGTGACTTGTGAGTGACCATGTGGCTGGCGGCCATTTTGTGTATCCAGCCAGTGTGCTTATGCCATAGGCCTGCATGTCCTATTTGTTGTGGCCATGCCTTCTTGCTGGTTGTTGTTGTGACCATGACCATGTGACTGGCGACCATTTTGTGTTTACCACTAGCCAGCCAGTGTGCTTTCCCCATAGTCCTGCATGTGTTCTCTTGTTGTGATCATGTGGTTGGTGCCTGGACATTTTTGGTGTAGGATAGGCAGCTAGAGTGCTTTCCCTACAGGCCTGCATGTCTTCTCTTTGTTCCCAATGAATGCCTTCCTGGTCAGTGTTGTTGTTGATGATAATGTGGGAGCCATTTTGTGTGTCCAACCAAATGCAGCCCTTTGCCATAGGCTGCATGGATGGTTGAGCAATGAGATAGCAGTTTAATAACGTATTATTATATCTTTGAGGATAACTTCACCTATGTTTAATTTTTTTATTTTAATTTTTCCATTTTTTTAATTAATTGGTAAATTACATTTTATATTTTTTCAATGTATTTTTTTATTTTTTTGTATATATATATATTTTTTTTTTTCATACCATTTTCCACAACATCTGGCATCAATCAACCCCATGCCTGCTATAGGTGCACAACAGCATTCATTGTCTAGGTATTATTCCTTCCATTGTCATTTGTCAGCTGCACCTCCCTGAATGCCACATCACATGTGAGTGACGTCACATGACACACATAAAGCAAACAGTTTCATCTGTATGTTGTTGTTGTTTTTGCTCTCTCTTATCCTTCCTGAGTGTGCAGTCAGTCACCCTGAAAGTTTATGTTGGTGTGGTTTTCCGTTTTACGAATAGATATACACCGTATTGTTAATTAAGGGAGTAACCAGTGACCACACTAAATGATATTGTGTTTGTTTGTACAACTAATTGAACAGCAACAATGCCACGTTTCACTGATGTCCTTCTTGCTTCTTTCTTTCAGGTGCATGACAAGACAACAAGAGACAACATCACCCACAGTACTGCCAGAAAGAAGGCCTGCACACGGCGTAACGTGTGAGTGACCCACACATCACAGACATCTCTTCAACTTGTGAAGCTAAGTGCAACTGCTGACAGTTTGAAGATGGCCCCAAAGAAAGGTGCTAAAACTGCTACCAAGAAAGTGGCCAGTGAGAAGAAAAAGGAGCTTACCACCACTACCACTGGTATGTCGCCCCAGATGTTTTTGGGAAAACACAAAGCTGTGCCTGCTGCACCAGCCTCTGGGGAGCAACATAGGAGCCGTACCCCCAAATCAGTGGACCCACCCCAATTTAGGTCCAAGCCCATGTGTGTCACAAAGGCAGCAAGTCTGGTCATGCCAACACCGACGAGCAGTGATGTTGAAATTGACTTATTTCTATCGCAGAGTAGTACCTAATTGTTGTAGGAATCTCAGAGAAGTGGATAACAATAAGAACAACAGCCACAACCACCAATAGTAGTTCCTTCTGAAGTAGGGGCAGTTCAAGAGATTGAGCTTCATGCTGAGGAAATAGAGCAATCTGCTCCAGAAGATCCATTGTCTCCCAGATTTCCAGCTAGAAAAAGGAGGCATAGTGGTCCATCATCTTCTTCTTCAAGCCCCCCTTCTGATGTTTTAGGCACCACTTGGATCCCGCCTCAGTCTGAGAGTGAGACACGCCACGAGACGACTCAGACAAGGCTAGGGAAAAGGAAGGTTCCAGAAAGCCTTAGAGTTATGAAGGCAGATGTGGAAGAGGAGGATGACAATGAGCCAGTCATCATGGATGCTAGCCCAGCCCCAGAGGAGAACGACGTTACCCTATCCTAACTTCCTCGGGGGATGTGGCAGTGGCACTACAGATCCAACCACAACCAGCTGCCAGATTTGCAAAGTCCCCGCTGTGACCTACATCCACAACCACCTCAGTAGAAGTAGGTACTGCAGAGAGTCAAATGTCAAAACGCCCACCTACTGCCAGTTCATCCGACATTGTTATGTTATGTTATGCTATTAAAATGTATAAAGCGCATGAATACCAAACGGTGTCTTGGCGCTAGCATTCCTGAGTGAGTTAAGACTTCTATTTATTAAATAACCAAGTTTTGAGAGCCTTCCTGAAGGCTGTCAAAGAAGTGAGAGTCCTAATGGAGTTGGTAAGGCTATTCCAGAGTTTCATGGCCCCCCACTGTGAAGCTTCTACTGCCCCAGTTGGATTTGCGAAACCTGGGAAGAAGCATCAGTTTCGCTCCTTCCGAGCTGAGGCATCTATTTGGAGAGTACCAATGCAACGACCGCCTCAAGAACTGAGGGCCGTTACCATGAAGTGCCTTATATGTGATACATAAGGATTTGAAGTTAATGCGACTCCTAACTGGGAGCCAGTGCAGATTTTGAAGGTGCTTTCCCACCGATTGGAACTTAGGGATCCCTAAGAAAAGCCTTGCGGGGGCATTCTGGATCATCTGAAGCTTACGAAGCTGCTTCTCGGGTATGCTAAGATAAAGCCCATTGCAATAATCCAGCTTGAAAAGCTCTAAAGTTGTTACCAAGATTTTTCTGCTGTCTGCTGGAATAAAAGGTAGAATTTTACTGATCATTTTGAATAGATAAAAGCTGGATGAGGAGACGGCGTTGACTTGCGCCTCAAAATTCAGTTTCTCATCGATGATTACTCCCAGATTTTTCGCTTTGGGAACTGGAATGGGTACTGCCCGCAATTCGTCCGGCCACCAGATCTGCGACCAGCTTGGGGAGTAGTTGCCAAAGAGGACTATCTCAGTTTTTCCTGAGTTTAGTTTGGGACAGTGTGAGCTCATCCAGGAGCTAACTGCCACCCTAAATCTTTTAACTGGAGGCATGCTGTTTTTATAAACGGACAGGACATTTTGAGTGTCGTCCGCATAAGATGTTAATGCCAAATGAATGGATCTGATTAGCACTGCTAGTTATGATACGTAAATATCAAAAAGGGTGGGGCTCATTGAGGAACCCTGGGGAACCCTGCAGTGTCACTGCCACATTGGAAGTGACACAAGCGCCGGAAAGTTGAGCTTCCCTGTTTGGGACTTCTTTTCGGTTAGCCAGAAGGAGGCGAACATTGCCATATGCTCCCTTTGCGGAGCAAGTGTTAGTCGGGGTAAGCTTGGTACAAACTATGGTACCAGAGGCCAAACAACCCATTTGAGAAAGCACCATGCAATCTGTTGGGAGGCGCACCTTAGCAGCCAAAAAACTGCAAGTGTTGTTGTGGAAGGGGGTGAAAGTCTATCACCCCCTTCTCTCAAGAAGTCACCTGCATCAGTGGCATCAGGAAAGAAAAAAATTCAGGCTACTATTCCTGCCATGTTTAGGCCGGAGGGGCAGTATGACTGCAACTACCCAATGGCACATTTGTATAATGCGAAGCTGGCTAAAATGTTAGCACTTGACCTCCTCCCTTTTTTTTTGGTGGAAGGGGTGTTTTTTTTTTAATTTGTGGCAACCATCTGCCCGAAATGGAAGGTTCCCAGCCAGTCCTATTTTGCCAGAGTTGCTGTTCCAGCGCTACATCACAATGTGCTTGAATTGCTTGGACAAGCTTTGCAGCAGAGTGCTGTTCACAGTATCCACCTGACAACAGACATGTAGACCAGCTGCCAAGTGACTGATTACATGTGCATCACTGCACACTGGATCTCTTTTGTGGGGGCTAAAGAAAAAATATCTCCAGGTGTTGACACTGCTGAGATTTTTATAATGCTGTTCGGAAGCATGCAACAGTAGCAATGTTCGCCATGGAGAAATCCCATACAGCTGCAAAAATGTTGGAAGACTTTATCAACCAGGTCACTGCGACCAAGAGGGCTTAAGATTGGATTTGTTGCCACGGACAATGGCAGTAATATAGTTAAGGCCATGGCCGATGGTGGTTATTTCAGGGTCCTGTGTTTGGCGCACTGCATCAACATCATTGTACATGACTTTCTCAAAAAGAAGACCAAGTAAGCAACTTACTGTCCACTTGCAGAAGAATCTGCACTCATTTCAGCCAGGGTCATTCAGCGTGATAATAGAATGCCAGTTAAAGCACTCATACAGGAGGTGCCAACCCGCAGCAACTCTACTTATTACACACTTGAACGACTGTTTGAGCAGTACAGACCTATTGATGAATATGTTATGCAAAGAGGGGATGCAACTGTGAATTGCATGATCATTGAGATGGACCAATGGGGACGGTCAAATGTCTGACAGAGATGCTGCTTCCTTTTGAGGTGTTCAAATGGGAAGTCAGCAAAGAGGACGGTACCATGGGCCAAGCTATCATGTTGTTGCACATGCTACAGGAATAGCTAAAGGAGGTGTCTGCAATGATTACAGGTGTGGAGGAAAGAAAAGATGCGCATGACTTGGTGGAGAGCTTAATCCTTCGCTTGTCTGTTAATACAAGGGTACAAAGATACATTGTGTCCTCCAAACATTACATCTGTTCGAATCAATCAATCAATCAATCAATCAATCAGGGGTTTATATAGAGCACTACTCACCCGTGAGGGTCTCAAGGCGCTAGGGGGGGGCAGCTCCGGATCAGTCGAAGAGCCAGGTCTTGAGGTCCTTCCTGAAAGTGTGCAGGGTTGGGGAGCATCTGATGTTCAAGGGGAGCTCGTTCCAGGTCTTGGCTGCGATGTAGGAGAAGGCTCTCCCTCCTGTTCTGTTTCTGCGGATGCGGGGGACCTCTGCCAGGGCGAGGTCGGCCGAGGTTTGTACCATGATCCATGGTACAAACCATTACTGTCCACTTTCATTCCATTTTCAGATGGGGATGTTAGAAAATACAAAACATTGATAGCTGAGCAAGACAGTGAGCTAGAAAAAGAATGGCATGGAATTAGAGGCCCACTGCTCCAGGGCACAATTCCTGTGTGGCAGCCTTCAAGTTCAGAGCCTGAGGGTAGTGCTGTTGGCTCTCAGCAGCCAAAACCAACAACAAGAACACCATCAACAACAAGACCAGGAGCATCAACCCCAAAATCTGCAAATTAGTGGTTTCTACTTGTATGGCTTAAGTCCAGTGCAGAGGCAAAGGCAAAAGAGGTCGAGCAAGTGGAGCAACAGCAATGAACATTGAGCGAATGGTCCAGGCCTATCTGGATGACCCAACAGAGGTCTATCTTGATCAAAACCCATTGATGTATTGGTATGGGAAGAGGTGCCAATGGCCAGTGCTCAGCAGTCTGGCAATAAACTATCTGGCTTGCCCTGTTCCAAGTGTCTCCGCTGAGCTTGTTTTCTGTGCTGCTGGTGCCCTTGTCACAGTGAGAAGGACCAGTCTCTCACCCCAAAACATGGAGATATTAACCATGATCAAAATGAATCAGCACTTTATACCACTGGATTACACCATACATGAAGTACCACAGGAGGAAGATGGGGGAGACTCAGGTCATGGAAGTAGTGTGTTAGATGACCTACTTCTGGGCAAACCACCAGGGTTTGAGGATGAGCTCTACTTCCCTGACTGCTAGGTCTGGGCCAACAACAACCATAGAACTTTCTCTATTAGTCTGTAGGCTATATCGCTGATCTGCTTTCTTTCTTTCTCTGACGCCCCAAAAAAAAAAAAAAAGATATAGCTAATGAACATTATTTACTTTATTATCTGTGTGTGTCTGGTTGACCAATTCATCCCCACCATCTTACTCTTAGACACATTTTATTGCCAGATTGGAGTTGCAACTGTGTGCAGTGAAAAAGTCCAGACTCACCCACAAACCCATTTCCCTCAAGCCAGGCATTGGGTGGAGAATACAAACAAATGTGTGCCTGCCTCCAACCCTGGGCCGTGACTATCTATCCTTTCCTACCCTAGAAGGACTGCCCCAAATGTGACATTATAATTCGATTTACACTGGCAATTCTCTGCTTTGTGAACAAATGGATCTGCATTTTGCAATGTACCACCACGAATCGATCACGGTGAGCACACCGGAAGAACAGGTAAATGCTGGCATGCATTGCACGCTGAGTGATTGTTGTTTGTTGTGATGTGAACTTGTTGTGATGTGTCATCATTATGTGTTTTGAGAAGAGATGATTCATGTGGGGGTGGCAGTGTGAGACTAGGTGTTTGTTTGTTATGCTTAATGTGTTAGTGATGATTCACAATGTTGGTGGTCCACCGACGGCTGATCAATAATTTTCCCCTGAAGGTTATTTTATTTCCTTTTCCTGTGAGAGATAGCGAGATTCCTTCCCCGGGTCCACTCCACAGTCCACACTGCTTTGTTTTATTGTTTTCTGCTTTATACTCCTCAAAGAGTCGGACCCGACCAGTCCCTCAGACTAAAGTTTGCAAACACAAATCTAGTCTACACAAAAAGTGACTTAATCTTTCCCTTCTTGTTGTTCAACAACAAAAATATACTATTACAGGCCGATCTATTGCACTTTGAGTCGGGACTCGGGACAAAGTTGGAATGGAGTTGGACACCATACTCGGAGTCAGACTCAGGAGGATAAGAGAGGATGGAGTGACTCAGGGCGTGGGCGTGAGCGTGACTACTTCGAGAACTGCCACCAGAAGAAGATGGAAGTCTTCAAATTCACTGAAACCAACCGATTTGGATGATGACTTTGAAGTGGGCTAAAGGTAAACAACATACCTACACAAGTCTGTGTAGTGGTGGTGAATTGTGACTGACATTGGTGCGTTGATTTTTTAATTGATTGGGAAAATGCTATGTTGCTGGGTGTATGTGCTCAGTGCTGCTGGCTCAAATTCGGAGCTAAGTGGTGGTTGGGTGGGGGGCCTGTTGTTGCAGGTAACTGACGGAAACAGACATTTAGCCATACTGGCTCTGAATCTTCTCATTGCACTCCATATGCAGATTAACTTTTCTCCTTGATTCATTTTTGTTTTTCAATATACAGGCCCTTTACCCTGTGCCATACTGGAAAAACAATATAACATACTCACGCTTACCTTACCAAACCGCATCCGCCAGGAACCCAAGATTGACGTACAGGCTCTTGTTTGCTGCCTTTTTTGTGACACGCTTCTCTGCAATGATGCTGGGGGGGGGTGGGGCACCGAAAATAAAATATAAAAAGTATAAAAAAATAACAGAGAGAAGAAGGAAGGAAGTAAAAAATATTAGGAAGGAAGTAGAGAGAAAAACAGTACAAAACTCACTAAAACACACACACACACAAAAAAGTTTAAAAAAACGCAAAATATACACTTAGGAAGACAGAGGGAAAGATGATAAATAAAAAAGATCAGAAAAAATGTTTTGGGAAACAAGGATTGAAAGGATTAGGAAGGATTCAAAAAGAAGGCCCCAGCACCATAACAGAGAAAGAAACAAGATAGCCGCACCGTGTTGCAGTTTGTAAGATATTTCCCCCGAACACGAAATATGCGTTGCCGTACGGCGGAAATGTCACGTGAACGGGCAGGACAAGTAACTCCCTCCCGCTCAGCTGAGTTTTTTTTAGCCCACCCCTGGGGCCGAAATTTGCAAATAAAGGGGAGGGGGCTGCATGGCACCCCTACCCAAGCCTCTAGAGGCTCCAGGGAGCACACCTGCAGGGACGAAAGTAGTGTATATGGGAAGGGGGAGGCTAAGTGGGCCCCCCCAACTCTCTGAAGGCCCCAGGGAGTCCACCCCGGGGCTGACATTTTTCAAAATGGGAGGGGGCCACACAGCCCCCCTTCCCGATCCTCTAAAGGCCCCAAGGAGCCAGCCCCGTGGCGAAAATGACTTAAAATGGGGAGAGGGGGCCCCTACCTGATCCACTAAATGCCCCAGGGGGCCCAGCCCCTGGGCCGATTACTTTAAGGGAGGGAATTTATTGCCTGTGCAGGTCCTTCTTCAGATCCTCCTCCTCATCTTTGAAGCTACTATCGAAGCCCCATGAATCTGTGCAGGCACCCAACTGCCTTCAAGTTGAAGTTCCTTTATTCTGAGGCCTGGAGTCATATATGCAGTATGAGTGATTGCACAGGACCAAATCACACTGTCAGTCAGTCACACTGTGAGCATAACACTGGTATTGCCACTGGTCATAACATTTAAAGCCAGTGTTCTTTAGAGAGCTATGAGGCATGCTTGATGGCCCATCTCTGTTCTGTAAGAGAATTGCCAGCCAGGGCTCTAAATACACAAACTGCACAAGACAGTCTGGATAAGGTTTCCTCTCTGACCAAAACATGCACAGTTTATGAATGCTTTTTCTCCTGTCATTGTGAAAGGGCTCAGCTTCAGACTCTGAGACTGGCAGGGGAAAAAGTGACGGGCAAAGCCTGCATGCCCTAATGGGTGAGCCGCCACTGCTGTTGTTCAGCCATGACACACACTGGGAAGGTTATAATGCAATTGTTTGGAGTCAAGTCAATCAAAGGTTATTGTTTAGATTACTTAAAACCATGACAATATAAGACATTTTAGAAAGAAAGCATAGTGTTAAAAAAAGAAAAAAAAAGAGTAATGGTTCCTTCCAAGACCCTATAAGACAACTGGCACATTGTGCCCGAGAAATAAAACTCAGGGTAAACAAGCGGCATTAAAATGAATTAACTGTTTGCAATATGTTATACTTGAACCAATTTAAAAAACATTTTTATAAGAAAGATAAAAATAACTTAAAATCCACCACAAGAATGGAGAAAGTGCTTAACAGATGTTAATACTCAATTACAAAGTGAACCAGTTCTACAATGCCTAATGCCCGTGGTGCAGAAACTGAGGGTTATTAATTCACAATCATCTTAGTACTTTGTTGTGAATCATTAAGAAGGTCCTGCACAGCTTTAAAGAATTTGCCTATCCTTGCCAATTCGAAAGGAACCATAGTGCTAAAAATCCAGTTCATTGCATGATTACATGTTCTTATTCCGTGACTTAAAAATAATGGCTTTAATAAGGATCGCCGGAAGTCGAGCAACGTCGGGCAGCTACAAAGTAGATGCAGAAAAGTTTCCGATTTGTAGCCGCAAAGTCTACACCTGACCATTTTAGAAAGCAGTGGCCAGTTGGGGTTAAAGTCTTTGATATGTAGTGCCATCATCCTTGCTGCCAAGATCTAGGTCAGGCAAACTTTGCCTATTGAACAATTGAGGTAAGGTTGTGCCTGAAGTCCCACTTGGCTGTCGTTGTTGTATGATGCTGCCAGGGCCCTTAATGACGGTGTGGACTTAATGTTTTGCAAGTCCATGGTCTTCGAGAGTAATTTAGTTTGTTTTTTCATTATACTTTTTACTGCGGTGTACGTAATTGAGGAGGTGTTTAAAACAGTCAGATCGATTTGTAGAGTTGCTGCTGCCATCGTTAAATAGGTGGACCACAGGTTGTTTTTGTATTTGAATATGTCTTGCAAAATAAATTTCAAGGTACCTGGCAACGCCGTTGTGCATCTATAAAAGTATTTTAAAAACTTCCCCATGCTAGACCATGCGCTGCCCTCCTGGCCAAATTCAAGTCTCACCAGGGGTCCCCTGATGTAATGGGGCAATTTAAACACTCTTTTGTAAATTTTTAGGTGTAATTTTTCGATGGCTTTGATGAGTTGACCCGGAAAGGCCTTGCTGCCGTATGTAAGTGCAGAAGGTAGTACGGCCCTGAGCACTTTTCTGATTTGGGCTGAGGAGGGGCTTTCAAGGGCTGTGTGTAGCTGGCAAAGTCTGGTGGTTATTAATGCTGCCTTATCCTTTAAGTGGCGCTTGTGTGTTGAAGGTGCGCCGTTTGCAGAAAACCATGTGCACAGATAGTTATAAATTTTAGCTCCTGAGATTTTTAAAGGGCCCAGAGACCAGTTATTGCTTGTTTGTTTTAGCGTCCTTCCGAATGATAACACCTTTGTTTTGGATTCGTTTACTATCATCTTGTTTGCTCTATTATATAAATGAAGAGAATTTAATGCTCTCTGAAGTCCTATTTTTGAGTTGTCTAGCAGGACAATGTCATCCGCGTATTGCAATATTGTGATCTTAGTATTGCCTATTTTTTGAGGGATTAAGTTAGCGTTGTTAAGTTCCCGGGACATGTCCGCCGTATATAAATTGAACAACATTGGAGCAAGGACACACCCTTATTTTAGCCCTTGATTGGTGTCGATCTTCGTGGTTAGCGCTGTATCTGACAATTTGACCCTCACCCAGGTTGATGTGTATAATGATATGATGGCATTAAGACGACCACTAGGAATACCCCACACCTGGAGTTTTCTCCATAAAATACCTCTGTCCACCAGATCGAATGCAGAAGAATAATCCACTAAGCATGCGTAGAGAGCTGTTGTCTTCTTGCTTTTTGCCTGGTGGGCAAGATAAGATAGAGTAATTATGTTATCCAGTGTGGAGGAGTTGGGTCTGAAGCCGGTTTGGCAGAAAGGAACTATAGCATTTGTTGTTGCCCAGGTCTCTAGATCTTTTAAGAGTGCAGCTGCGTAGTTCTTGTCCTAAATGTCCAGTAGGGCTATCAGCCGATAGTTGGTGGGGTTTTGTCTGTCGCCCTTTTTAAAAATTGGATTGTTTGGAACCATTCAAGCTTGATTAGAGAACAAGGACCTAATCTATTCCAGATCTGGACTGGTTTTGGCTTGGTGAGTGACCACATGACCAGCGGCACTAGAAGTAGGGGTGCTGCATCACTTCCATGTATCCTTGATGGAGTTCAGAATGAAAATTAACAATGAAGAGGCATTTATTTATTGGTCCTCAAGCATTTACTGTGTGTCCAAGTACAAACTGTCTTGTGACAAGCTACTTCGTTTGACAACGTGTGGCTTATTCTTTTAACATGGAGAGTTGTGTTTACTATTGCTTTCTCTAATTGCATGTTTAAGGTATTTTGTAATTTTAATTAGTGACACTCTTACTGAGGGAAGGGTGAAAGAAGAAGGCCACAAAATTCAAGAGGCTTTCTAATACATACATACATTAAAATGTGCTTGCTTTACAATGCAAACAATAAACATCTCAAACTATATATAAGCAGCATGGAAAGTACAATCAAGGTTCTTAAGTCAGGTGATGTGGAAGGACAACAATCCTACTCTAAAAATTGTTCAGCACCCTGCAAGAAGCTCAGCAACATCTTGTGCTCTACTGTGTTAGAGACTTCTCACTGACCTTACAGCTTTAGCATTTATTTATTTATTTATAAAGTTTTATATAGCGCAAACAAGATCCCGAAGGATATCAGAGCACTTTACAAAGAATGGAAGGAAGGACATAAATCCAATATCGAACATCAAGTAAATATACAAAGCAGGAATAATCGCATAATTCCCAGACAAATGAATCAGGGAGAGTAGTGCAATAAACAGGTATATAGCAGGCTCCGAAGGGGGGCAAACCATGCGGGAAAGAAGAGCATAGATCCAATATCGACATCAAGTAATAGTACACAACATGAATAATCGCTTGATTCCTAGACAAATGAATCAATGAGAGAGATACAATAAGCAGGAAAATAGCAGGCTACGAGGGGCGCACACAATGCGGTACAGAAGAGCAGCATCAGAAGAAGGTACAATGGATGTAGGATCAATGATTTCGAGCAGGTGATCCTAGCCCAAATTAAGGTAAAAATGTGTTCATTAGGAATCTTTTGGCTTCCAGCTTGAAAGCAGTCGTTGAAGAGATTCTGCGTACTTCCGGTGGGAGAGAGTTCAATATCCTTGGGGCAGCGCCAGAGAAGGCTCGGAGACAGGTTCTCTTTTTCCTAAGGATGGGTGGTTTCAGGAGGAGAGTGATAGCGCTTCTAGAGGCTCTTCCCCCACAAGATAATTCAAGCTTTTGCGCTAAGTACCTGGGAGTTTTGAAATGTAGGGCTTTGTGCGTCAGAACGGCAATCTTTAACTGAATTCGAGCTTCGTAGGGCAACCATTTAAGAGATTTAAGGATTGGGGATATGTGCTCATTTAGTTTGGGACCTATGACCAGTATGGCCGCAGCGTTTAGTGAAGCCCTTAGTGGAGCCAGGGTGTATTTGGGAAGTCCACAGAGCATAGCACTGCCGTAGTCTAGCCTCGGCAGGACCAGTGCTTGTACCACCTGCTTGAAGTCCTTTTGTGGAAGGAATGGCTTGATATTTCTAAGTGTCCTCATCAAGTGGTTAGCTCCCTTACACACATTGCTGATATGATGTTTCATATTCAGGTGCTTGTCCAGGGTGATTGAGAAATTTGGCTGAGTCTATGATGAGAGGGGTACAGTTGGGCATGGAGTGAGCCTTTTCTAAAAAGCCAGGCTTTCTAAATGCTGTGAAATTGTTGGGAAGCAGACTGGATATCATACCTCATCTTGATTTTCTTCAGGTGGTTTTGGATGAGTTTCTGATCAATCATTCATTTTTGCAGGGAAGAGGAGCATTGATATAGGGCAATAGATTGAATGCTCGAAGCATTTATATTTTTATTTCCACAATCGTCCATAGAGATAGAAGCAGGCCAGAGACTATAGTTATTCTTTACTATGTAATGTGCTAGCAGCCCTTCTTTTAGTTCCACTAACCACAATGGAAATAAAGGAAAGACTACCATTCTCCATACAGGACAGTGAGCATGATGCTCTCTGGCCAGATTGAACTCAGAGCTGGTAGGACTGCTGTCAAGTCATTAAAAGTGAGGAACGAAAGGGCATCCTCCTCAGCTCACAAGATCCCCTCGTTAAGTGTAGGGACCACCACATCTTTTTTTTGTTGCAAATTGGGCAGTGGTGGATCTCATAATAGGAAGGTAATACGGCGCTGGAAGAAACACGCACCCCCTCATAGCTATTTCCCTAGACACTATTGCTACACCAATATACCAGCTAGCTTCGAATGAGGGTCACAGTGGGTCAGTTGGAATGCACTGGTCCACTTTATATGAAAATATGTTCATTAAAATAAATGTCTTCATTTATCCTTCAGTATTATGTAGTTCCCTAAGTCTATGTTGCAGAGGGCTCTCTGTGACACACCAAAAGGCAATGGCAAATGGACGTGGGCAATGATTCGGTGTACCATACTGGATTATTCACCAGCATGCACCCATTCCATACAAAATGGCAGAGAAGGAAATGCAAACTCAACCCTACTTGTTGCTAAATGAAGCATGTTGTCTATTCTTAGAACATAATGCAGCTGTCTGTAAGGCATTGCTTCTTTAACAAATATAACTTTAGAATTTAACACCTTCATGAGAAGTGAGAAATGGCACAAAGAGTACCATGGAGCTTATAAAACACGAAAATATGGGATATTTTCCAAACTTACTTGTGGGTGTTTTGTACGCCAACTAAAATAAACTAATCAAATAAAGTAACCTGCAGTAGGACAAAAAACAAACAAAAAAGCCATCAAAGGTATTTAGCATGGTAGTCGTTTTCTCAAAATAGGCCTTTTGTTTGCTTTACGTTATTTACGCTATTTGCTGCTCCTTTAAGAAACAGCTCCAAGCCAAAAAAACATTCAAAACAAACGAGCAGCAGGAGCAGCACTTCCTGTGTTCTCTAGACTGCAGTGATGATGGTAATTGCTCATCTTCTCTACTGGGTGGCCGCTAAGCGCGCAATCTTCCTGCCTTAGAGTGGTGGGTGGTAATTTCGGCCGGATGGTTATTGTGTGTTTAATGATTCCTGTGCTCACTCCACTTTCTGCGTGCAAGTTTTGCTTGTAAATAATAATCTGGCTATCTCTATGGCAGAAAAAACTACCCTAACTTTAAACAGACAGCCAAAGAGCTGTTGAAACATCTGCTTGCTACTTATTGCAGCCTTAACCCACATCCAAGCAAGCATAAACACACATACAGGCAAGCATAAACACACATATAAGCAAGCATAAACAACATGTGGACCCATCCCTCTGCATCTTCTTCACTATACTTTTTGAGTATTTGTTTTCTTTACTCTCCATTCCTTTTCAAATTTCTCTGCTCCTAAAGCTTTAGTACAGACTGCCAAGGGTACAAAATTTTAAAGCCCAACCCCCAATCTAACTACCATATGCAGAGGCATTCACCTGGTGCACATGTGATCATTCTTCACTGTACCGGCTCTTCAGAAACGTAGCTCAGGTTATGCCTTTAATGTTTGGCACTTTATTAGTAGTGCCCCGCATAGCCCCTAACCACATGCTCTTAAAAAAAGAGTTCACCACCTTAAAATGTAGCTAACCAAATACTGAAGTCTAGTCCACCGCACCCATGCATGCTAACTCCAATGCTCCACTGTCCACATTTCAACCAGATTACTGAAAAATATGTGTGCCCATATATCATTAGCATGAATGTGCACGCCTGGTGGCCATCTTTGAATATGTTTTACAAAATAAAAAAACATTCAAAGATGGCTGCCCATGTGGTGCATGTATATGTTTACATAGCCATGTGTCAATGTTTTTTTGCAAAAATTAATTACAACAAAAAATCAAAATGTCCATCTGCTTGTGCAGGCGAGGGCAGCCATTTATGAATTGGTTTTGCTTTGGCAATACCTTTTTACAAAAAAACTACTTTGCATCAAAATCAACACTGGCAAAGTCAAAAGGTCAGCAGTCAATGTCACAAATGGTGGTTTTGCCAATGTTTGTTTAAAGTGTTTAATGACATGTTGATGACTTATTAAGATAAAGTCAGGTGCTCTCTGTATACTTCACTACAGTGATCCCCGAGTTGTCTTTCAGGGCTTCTTCTGGCTTCTGAATATCTAAACAAATGTATGTGACAGAATCAATCTATGATTTAGGATGAGGTTAGTGCAGTCTGAGCTCTTGTGGGTTTTTAAATAGAAGGGCTCGTGGGATTTCACTTTAAAAGAGTGATGGATTGAATATGCTGAATCATACTGATCCAATGGCTCTTCACATATTTTATAAGTACATTCAATAACAGCTACTGGAATTGGACCTCAAGAGGAAATAGTTATTTCTTTTGAGAGAAGGCCACATTTATTTGGAAGTTCTATAAAACACAACTGTTTACCTTTTGGCAAACTTCACAATGCTAGTTTGTGGGTCAGGCATGTACAGATCATTGGGTTTGGGGAGGGGCTAAGTTGTTTCTGATTTTGTGTACTTGCACTATATGAAGCAGAAATGTGGGCATGCAATTTAGATAATACTATGACTATCACCCAGAACAAGTTCATGAAGAATTTATAGGGCATTCCACAAGCCACCTCAAATAATGTGGTAAACTGCAAATTGGGAATTAGTCCTTTAACTGATTTCCGTGAAATTCATTCAGTGATTCACTGGATAAAATTCAACAAACAGATCAATTTGACTCATCATGGGGGGATTTTTGAACCCACCCCACAAAAGGTATCAAGGTCATCGCAAAATGTCCCAATTCCAAAGCCCCGGGGGCCCAATGGGATCCCATCAGATTTATTTAAGGCTGATATTGAGTTCTAGGGCCCTCTTACAACCAATGTTTTGAGGTTTGCATGCAGAAGAGGAGACTTGGCAACCTGGTCTGAATGTACAATTGTTCCATTCTTTAAAAAAGGCGGTCACAATGATCCTGGTTAATTACCATGTGGAGGATACTGCTAGCGAGGTTAGAAGAATGGGTGGAGGAACGTCAGATCCTGGCAGATATTCAGTATGAGTTTTGGAGGGGAATAGGCACTGTTGAACAGTGCCTACATTTATTTCTTATGATTGACAAGTATAAATTTGCAAATAGACTTGCCCTATATCTTGGCCTCATGGATCTGTCAAGTGCATTGGACTGTGTATCGCACAGTAAGCTGGGGCGCTTGATGGAGTGCATGGTGTGGACAATGGCGTCTTTAATTTGCTAAGATACATCTATACAGGGACCACAGCAAAGGGGAGGTACAGAATATCCGGGGGGGGTGGGTGTTCTGATGAGTTTCATACAGCCAGGGGTGTGAGGGAGGGCTGTCTTGGCGCCCTTTCTCGTCCCGCTTTATATCAATATTTTACAGAGAGTCTTGTTGGAGTAGGGTATGGATATGCCACACATTGGGCTCTGCATTGTCGTCGCTTTCCTGTATGCAGACAATACGGTGCTGATGACTGGCACTCGAAGAGATTTGCAGACTCTACTCATTACCTTTGTTTCATTTATGGGCAAATTGGTCCTAAAAGTAAATCTAGGTAAATCATTTGTTATAATCTCCCAGAACAAGCCGCTGCACCCATGTCCTTATAGTGCCATTAAAGCAGACCAATACCTTCTCCTACTTAGGGGTGCTTTGTGATATGGCAGTCGCATGAAAGCAGCAGATTATTCTGAGAAATGACCAGTTGGCGAAGCCTGATAATGCACTCTTTGCCTTCTCACATAAATTTTGGATGAAGCCTTTGAAGGAAGTGTGTACAATCTATTGTGCTAAGTGCTGATTGGTGGCAAACTATCCCTATGGGCCATAACCAAGACACAAAGTTGCAACTGAAATGCATGCTTACATAGGTATTATTATTTTCATCGAGCTGTGCGTATATACTATTTCATAGTGAACTGGGAGTGGCTTTATGGAGGATATTATTAGGGCTTGTTAGACCTGGCATCCTTGGCGTGCTTTTCCCTGACTTTTTGCCTCTACCTCCTGTGTTTTTGATGCTGTGCTGGATTTCGTTTTTGCTGGCTTAGATGCTTTAGGCATTTTGCCACTGCTGATCAGCGTCAAAGTGCAAGTGCTCCCTGTGTAAATTGGTATTGTGATTGGTTCTTCCTGATAGGCATATTTGTTTTACCAGTAGGTCCCTAGTAAAGTGCACTGAGTGTGCCAGGGCTGGTAAATCAAATGCTACCAGTGGGCCTGCAGCACTGGTTGTGCCACCCACATGAGTAGCCCTGAAAAGATGTCTCAGGCCTGCCAATGCAGTGCCTGTGCACAGTTTATTAACTGCCATATCGACTTGGTAAGTGCACCCACTTGCCAGGCCCTACCCTTCCCCTTGTCTTACACACAGGACACCACCTGGGCAGGGTGAAGTGTGTGTGAAAGGTAGGATATATACTGGTGTGTGTAACATGTCCTGATAGTGAAATACTGCCAATTTTGTTTTTCACTATTGAAAGGCTATCTTGCCCCAAAGGACAGAATGGGGAATGCTTTGAAATATTTTACAAGCACATCTTCCCATAGGGATAAGATAGAAAAAAGGAGTTTGGTATCCCTGAACTCAGGATTTAATAACACCTCTTTTAGTAAAGATGGTTTTTAAATTGTGTGGCTCTTTTCTTGTTCAACCATCCTGTGTGCCTCTGCCTGTTTGTGGACTGACTGTCTGGTTTCAGTGTGACAGAGACAGAGGATGTGCATTCTCTGTAGACAGCCTCTGGGGGGGGCTGAGGTGTGCCTGGCCCTTCCTGGATGACTCAGCCCTGAGCTAAATAGACCCTGGCTGCATATAGAGTGGTGGGAGGAGATTTACCTTGCAACTGAATGGAGCCTGGCTCCCTTGCACAATGCTGTCTCCACCTCCTGTGGTCATGCTGCACCAGTGAAGGCAGAACTGGTTTGAACTGGGCTCAGAACTCCCTGCACAAAGAGAACAAAGACATTTTGGGGTATAAGTATTAGACCTAAAACCCCTGAACTTTAGATCATTCCTGGAATTCAAGAGAAACCTTTGCCAAGGAGAAGAGATGGAGAGACTGAGGAGAAGTACTGCCCTTGCTGTGTGTCTGGGGTTGGCCTGCAGTTGCTGTTTCTGCCGAGGAAAGGTGAAGAACTTTGCTGTGTGCTGTGTCTCCTACTTGAAGGAGATCTCCAAGGGCCTGAATTGTGCTGGCCTCCTGTTCTGAAGTCTCAGGGACACAAAGACTTCACCCCCAGCTCCCCTGAACTCTGCTGCTGTGAGTTCTGACCTGCCAAGAGGTGCCTGTGCCAGTTTTGAGCCTCTGGAGGTTGTTGCTGCTGTTTGGGAGCTGGAAGAAAGAAGAAACTCAAAGAACTACAAAAATCGACGCATCGCTCTTCTTGCGGCTGTTTTCCCGACGCATCTCCATGGCGGGGGAAGAATTTCCACGCATCGCCGCTGCGGAAACCGCTGCAGCGCCTGTCGCCGCTGCAAGAATCGACGCATCGAGGGATCGTGGCTGAAGAGGACCAACGCAGCGCCGCTCGACGCCTCCACATCGATCGCTGACGTATCCCGGATTTCCTCGCATCGTACCTGTGCGGCAAGTTCGTCCAACGCATCACCTGTGGACCGGAACCGTCACGAAGAATCGACGTATCACTCCCCATACAGACCAGATTCGACACAACCCTTCCTCTGCATGCAGCGGGACTGTCGCATCGCCTCCCCAAGGTCTCAGGAGTGTCGCATCTCTTTGTTTTCCGACTCTGCGGCTGTTTGGCTTTTTGAACTTTGACGCACCTACAGGTACTTTGGTGAAAAATCACGCATCCATAGTTTTCTATGGTACAGGTTCTTGAAACCTTTTGAAAGTCATATTTTTAACTGTGAATGTTGGATTTTTGTCATTTTGGTCTTGTTTAGTTTAGCTAAAGATACTTTATTTTTCTAAACTGGTGTGGTGTCCTTTTGTGGTGTTTTCACTGTGTTACTGTGAGTGTTGGTACAAATACTTTACACATTGCCTTTGAGATAAGCCTGTCTGCTCGTGCCAAGCTACCAAGGTGCCAAGCTACCAAGGGGGTGAGCAGGGGTTATCTAAAGTGTGCATCCCCCTTACCCTGACTAGAAGCAAGGGTCCCTTTTTGGACAAAGGTACCTACCTCTGTCAACTAGAGACCCCCATTTCTAACAGGGCTCAACCTCTTCTCTTGTGTCACAGGGTATTGGCAATTCAGGAGGAACTGCTGACTAGACAGATTCTATCAGACTGCTTGTCTCTTGAGTGTGCAAGTCATATACCATGGCTCAGGAACATTAGAGCAATGTCACAAATTAAAGTGGCCACACCTTTTTGATGGCCCTATGACTCTAGTGCAAGTAGCCAGGAAAGAATTTAAGCACATATGCCTACAGCACTTTGAAGAGGAAAGACGCATTGAAGCCAGTCAGAAAGCCACCTACATGCTGTACTCATTCCTTTCACCCAAGCCGAGACTTCAACCCTACCTGGCCTTCATAACATAACATTCACCCGTAGGAATCTTGGCACTGAATAACAGATGTTTATTGTTCCCCAGTGGTCCTCATTTTATTGACCTCAGATGGATGAAAGGCTGATTGGACCCACCAGGATTTGAACCTGTGACTATGAGGTCGAACACAGGCCCCTGCAGTGGGCGCATTAGTCCACTGAGCCACCAGACCCGGCATTAACAATAGCCGACAGAGATTTATTCTTACCCGGTTTAGATTAAACATGGCTCATTGCATTGTTTCTTTCCCAGGATATAATAACTGCTCAAGGTCCTTAGATTCCTGCCCTTGTGATAGCACCGCCCAACAAGACACGCTGCACTTTATGTTTTTCTGCTGGTTTTTTGTTGCTCCCAGAATACATTTTATCAAACCTATCTTAAGAGTGAATTACATAAGCTATTGTAGTTAAGCCCTGATTTTATTTACAACTGAAATTCAGCTGGTGCCTATCTTACACTTTCAACCTATATCTGGCATGTGATTCGCATAAGAAAGGTTTTTTGAAATTAATGTATTACTGTTTTAAATAAGATTTTAACTGTTACTTCTAAATTAAACAAATTCGTAAAACCAACTATTTGTAAAATGTGTTTGTATATTTGATAATAGCATTCCATTCACGTTGTGTACTTTTACGATTTCAATGTATAAAACCGAGAAAAGTTCATTGACTGACTGAATGACTCATCAAATCTTTGAAAAAATAAGTGTGTAGCTGGCAAGTGACCAACATTCCCTGGTTTCAACTTAAGGAGCTGTTTAACCTGCCTGCTCGCATTACAAACGATGCCTCATTATTGTAAAGGAAGCTATCATTGAAGTCTGTAATAGATTAAATTTGAATAGCATTCTAAACTAGCAGTCTCTAAATGAATAAATCGCATATGCTACAACTAGTGGCCTAGACTTCTATCTGATGGCAATCACATCTAGGAATGATTGAGTTCTTTTAACGTGTGCTTCATTAGGCCAATTACCTCTACAGCCTTTAAAGCAAACTGTGAAGATAAAGGAGAGAAGAAAGGTAACATCACATATGTGCCCGAGTGACATGAGGGAGGATACAGCCCACCTGTTAATCATATGACCCTGGTATGAAACAGAACGCGATATAATATTGATTCCAAGCTGGAGAAACCTGGGTGTCAGGGGCTGCAAAGATGCAGCCAGGGAGATCTTGTGCTCACATGATGTAGACATATATCTAACAGCGATGTTCATTAGAACAGCACTAAAAATCAGTGAGATGAATCAAGACTGCCTAAAAAGGTACTCCCATGTTAAGCACAGATATAGACCAGTTGGTTTTATCAATGAAATAAGATCTTACACTTACAGTCTGTCCTTGCCCTAAGTGACGTGAATGAGCATACAAGGCAGTAATACCCATGTTAGTATGGATGAGTCCAGTGTTTTCCAGTAAACCGGCATCTAGTGAAGCTTATAGACTTCTATATGGTCACATAATATCATTAAAAAACAATAAAAATGATTGGCAGGACCTTTTGTTCCCAAAAAGCGATGAATGACAGGAAGCAATAGGCAGGGGAAGCAGTGGAGAGAGAATTGGGCAGGATGATAGGATATGGTTTAAGGCTTCCGTAGAACAGAGATCTGATTAAATCTTGTACCTTCAGATCTAGAATTCTTACATGTTGAATTTGGCACTGCAAATATATGCACTTTGAACATTTAATTTTGTTTTTTATTTGCTGGAAATAATTATGATTGCGATTATGCTGATGATTTTGTATGGCTTTCAGCTGTGTTAAACACACTTTGATTTAAATTGATTTGAAAATTGATTTGTGTACCTTCTTCTAGAGAAGAACACTGTCACCCCTTGTCAGGAGAATGGGGTTCTCTGCAAAGGGAATACCATTTGGGGTTTTGAGGTAGCCTGCTTTGGCCAGGATGGCATTTTCTATGTGTTTACTCGTTCATGTAGGGGTGTTTCAATGCTAATTGAGGCACCAGACTTTTCTTTGCTTCTCTATGTCTATATTCAAAGCAGATTCGAACAATGGTGCTGAGGGTCTACTTTTAATTGATGGTCAGAGGGACGAAGTCTTTAAAGTATTTAATGGTTATAAAGCAGGCCATAAGCTGATGAAATCTAGGAAAATTAAGATGAGAGACTGCCAACTTTTAATGATGATGGGCATCACCACAGCAAAACAATCTGGCTATGACTTGCAGAACCCATGGTCACTGTGTGTCAGTTGATTTGCAGGCAAAAAGTTAGAGTCAAACACAGAAACACTCTGGCAAATGTTTGATGGCCTCTAAATCAATAAATGGATGAAATTGATTGAGTTCTTAGTGCGCATCATCTGACACCAAAACTGATATTCAACGTACTCAGCTTTCATATAGTGGGAGATGAGTGGGAATGGGAAATGAACTTATAATTGTAAATGCAACCGTTAGGATTGTCATCTCAAGGCTCTGGCAGATTACACAACAGCTGTATACTACTCAGCATTTAAAAGCTTTGTTTGATGGGTGTGGTAAGCACAAATAGAAGGCATTTGTTTGCCATAATCCCACAATGAAACTGGCTACATGGATCGAGATAGCAATGTAGTTGCAAAAAATGCATGAAAATGTTATGTTTTAATTAATTAAATGGCATAAACACCATTGGACAGATGATGATGATGATTCTTAAGAGCAAAAGCATGCTCTTGAAAATTGTGAAAATCAGTGAGGAATCTGGTGGTGACCTACACTATACATTACTTGTGCACATTATAAAACTTAAATCAATCAGTAACTTATCATAATCTCCAAACTTTACGTACTCCTGAAATTGGTACTGCCTGAATGTTTATACAGCCCTGGTTCATTGACTCATTAGGCATAATGACTGTGAGAAATTGGGTTATTAGTTGTGCAGGATGAAAGTCCTGTGAAAGGAATAGGTCTACAATTGTCTACTTACTTGGAATTAAGTACCCCATTGTAGAACTTGACTCTCCCAGATCCTTGTGACTGGGGGTGAATGTTGGCATTGTCCAGCATTCCGTCCATCAGTTGTTTCTTTTGCATTTGTCGCCCTAAGTGGGAAGGGTGTGCCCAGACGTGGGTCCCGTGCTCACTACACCACTGGATTCAAGCTAGCCTGGCTGAGGAAGGGTGATGCCCTGAAACCGGTCCCATGATGCTTGTTTCCGGTCCAGGGAGGACCTGGCTTGGCAGTTCGGGCTGGACTGTTCCCACAAGGAACAGGGTCAAGACTGATTTGCATATGGCTGGGTCCAAACTGGGGTGGTGTGGTGAGCAAAAGAATGATGGCTTTAACCCAGATCCTTGTGACTGGGGGTGAATGTTTGCATTGTCCAACATTCCATCCATCAGTTGTTTCTTTTGCATTTGTCGCCCTAAGTGGGAAGGGTGTGCCCAGACATGGGTCCCGTGCTCACTACACCACTGGATTCAAGCTAGCCTGGCTGAGGAAGGGTGATGCCCTGAAACCGGTCCCAGGATGCTTGTTTCCGGTCCAGGGAGGACCTGGCTTGGCAGTTCGGGCTGGACTGTTCCCACAAAGAACAGGGTCAAGACTGATTTGCATATGGCTGGGTCCAAACTGGGGTGGTGTGGTGAGCAAAAGAATGATGGATTTAACCCAGATCCTTGTGACTGGGGTGAATGTTTGCATTGTCCAGCATTCCATCCATCAGTTGTTTCTTTTGCATTTGTCGCCCTAAGTGGGAAGGGTGTGCCCAGACATGGGTCCCGTGCTCACTACACCACTGGATTCAAGCTAGCCTGGCTGAGGAAGGGTGATGCCCTGAAACCGGTCCCAGGATGCTTGTTTCCGGTCCAGGGAGGACCTGGCTTGGCAGTTCGGGCTGGACAGTTCCCACATGGAACAGGGTCAAGACTGATTTGCATATGGCTGGGTCCAAACTGGGGTTGTGTGGTGAGCAAAAGAATGATGGATTTAACCCAGATCCTTGTGACTGGGGTGAATGTTTGCATTGTCCAGCATTCCATCCATCAGTTGTTTCTTTTGCATTTGTCGCCCTAAGTGGGAAGGGTGTGCCCAGACATGGGTCCCGTGCTCACTACACCACTGGATTCAAGCTAGCCTGGCTGAGGAAGGGTGATGCCCTGAAACCGGTCCCAGGATGCTTGTTTCCGGTCCAGGGAGGACCTGGCTTGGCAGTTCGGGCTGGACTGTTCCCACAAGGAACAGGATCAAGACTGATTTGCATATGGCTGGGTCCAAACTGGGGTGGTGTGGTGAGCAAAAAAATGATGGATTTAACCCAGATCCTTGTGACTGGGGGTGAATGTTTGCATTGTCCAGCATTCCGTCCATCAGTTGTTTCTTTTTTAATTAATTAAATGGCATAAATACCATTGGCAGATGATGATGATTCTTAAGAGCAAAAGCATGCTCTTGGAAATTGTGGAAATCAGTGAGGAATCTGGTGGTGACCTACACTATACATTACTTGTGCACATTAGAAAACTTAAATCAATCAGTAACTTATCATAATCTCCAAACTTTACGTACTCCTGAAATTGGTACTGCCTGAATGTTTATACAGCCCTGGTTCATTGACTCATTAGGCACAATGACTGTGAGAAATTGGGTTATTAGTTGTGCAGGATGAAAGTCCTGTGAAAGGAATAGGTCTACAATTGTCTACTTACTTGGAATTAAGTACCCCATTGTAGAACTTGACTCTCTCAGAGTAGCAAAGCAGAGCAGTCTAAGGGAGGTGGGGTGGGCATGTAATCTCCATCCACTGGTATGCAATAACAACACTCAATAAATGATTGCCTAGTCAGTGTTTTTTCTTTGAAAAAAGAAAAACACATTTATTACACAGACACTACTAAATATTACACATGAATTTACAAATATCTACATCTAACAGATGGAAATACCTTTGGTGACATTCTGAAATCAATCAATACTTTATTCGGTTGTAAAACCATCAAAGTAAAATAAAAACAATTGCAATCTATAGTTAAAAAAAAATCAGTATAAAAGGAAGGCTAAAAAGAATATATGTATATACAATTTGTACACAATGTCAACCTGTTGGAAAAAAACCTGTAATTTATGATACCGGTGTCAAATGTGTTGTGCTACGTACAAAATATAAAATACAAAGTTATTAAAAGGAATATGCAATTGATCAGTAATCTCAGTATACCCTCCCATAGGCATAGATAAATTGTTGAGACTATGCGTACTCTAGCATAGTATATATGAGAAATGTGCTTGTAGTTGATTAAGTGCAAGTGCTAGAATACACATTTGAACATGAGGCTTGTGGTTTGATTATACAAACACAGACAGTGCGAGGAAAAATAACAAGAAATCTGCAGACAGCCTGTATGCAATTCTGATCAAGCATGGTGTCATGGGAAAAAATTAAGATATGTTATAGGGCTCTGAGCCACAGACATAGTATAAAATTCCTATCTTTAGCCCAGAAGAGATACTTCAAACTAGGCTAGGAACGTGCCCCCTCTGATACCATACACCTAATATGAAACGACTCACAGCAAACACTGTAAAATTGGAGGTATCAGATTTCAGTATTCTGAGGGCAACATAATATTTCCTTGTGCCTAGATTCAAACACACCGGTCAAATCCACTTGTGTGGTGTGCGATGGTACAGAGGACAGCAGAATAATATATGATCCTCAGTTTCAGGACCTGGACCACAAACAGGGCAAGTGCTAGGTGTCGCACCATTCTGCCATTGCACCCTAAGTGCATTAAATGGCAAGTTCCCCAATCAGAATCTTAAATAAAACTTTTGGCAAGAGAGGGGATAGCGTTATCTAGAAATGTTTCAAACTGTAGAACAAGCTTAAAATCAAAATAGTGTATGGTAAACGCCCGTTCCCCGGATTTAAAACATAATTATCATAAACAAAGGTCCAATAATGTGTCTTTAAAACTTCAACATCCGCTTTTTGGGAGGATTCAGGGTTGTCCCACATCCCACTAAGACCAGTTTAGTGAGCCAAGCAGAAACATGCTTCAACCAAGAAACTTTGGGGTATTTTCTCAAGAACGTGTGATAACTACCGCAAGAGTAGCGTAACGCAACTTTCAATAACGCAGCCCATCACGGGAAAATAACCCCGTGTCAACGTGGAATTCACAACAAGGCGGTACCATGCGATAGCCTGCCGAAACCGCCGACAAAATCCGCTATACAACCACCACGATGGAGATAAAAACACAAACCACAACACCAAAAAACACGCGATGGGCCAAAGCGCGATGAGGAAACCAGCGACAAGCAGCACCAGGCCTGCAACACACACCTGGCAGGCATCAGAAACCACCATAAAAGCAGGAAAAAAAAACCCACACACAAACTGACCAACACACAAGCACCATGGAGGCAGCCGGAGCAGGCGCAGAGGACGAGCGCAACCCCACAAGCACCCCGGACGACCAGCCTGGGACCTCGAGGACAGGGAAGGGCAAGGACAAGAAGACCAGGAAGACCAAGTTCAGTCCGCAGGCGAACCGGATCATAGTCACGGAGGTGATGGAACACCATCAACAACTCTTCGTCACCTCCAACGTGTCATTGGGCACCAAAAATGGAATATGGCGGGACATCGTCGAAAAGGTGAATGCCGTCGGAGAGCACAAGCGGACAATGGACGAGCTCAAGAGGCGATGGAATGACATCAAGCGGAAGACCAAGGATAAACTCTCCGCCAACCTGAAGGCAGCAACGCAGACCGGAGGTGGGGGCCCAGCGCCACAGCTGGAGCTGGATGACATGGAGGAACTGGTGTCGACGTCATCAGTGTGGAGACTGTGGCCGGAGTCGGGGGACCGGACACTGCTCGACAGGACACAACACAACCGCAACAGGGTGAGTGCCCACCAGGTACTGGAGGGACGGGGGGAGATGGCCACAATGGCACACATGCACAAGCAAGCAGGGCACAGTGCACACCCACAATCACTCTGGGTCCTCGCACAGACCCACACACTGTCACAATGTACAATGCCATGCTGTCTGAATGTCAACCTGTACCATGCGGCTACATACATGTGGACACATTGTAATACACCATCTCCCCTTCACATCGCAGGGGCATCTTCAACACCTCCTGCAGAGCAGTCACAGCCACTCTTCACTGATGAGGAGGAGGAGGACAACACCAGCATTGACATCCAAACCATCCAAGACCTCATTGACCACCTCCGCAACTCACCTCCAGGATCAGGGCAGCCCAGCTACATCCATGAGACCCCACCCACCACCCAAACCACCCAGCAGGAGGCACCCACAGCCCCGGCACCCTCCCAAGACCCCCAGGAACAACAAATGGCCTTCCAACGCCGTGTGCTAGAGGGACAGAGGGAGACGGCCGAGCAGGTCCGGCTGGGGTTCGAGCTCATGGCTAACAAACTGGACGCCATCCTTGGGTGTCTATGTCCACCCCATGGTCTCCAGTGAGCCCTGACTGACATCTCTGGAGTCATGACACGGAGGGAAGAATACCTGTCCGCTCACAGTGGCCCCAGCGATGCCAGCTTTGAGCTGGCACACATGCAGAGGCTCATGGAGGACATGGTGCGGATGGAGGCGGAAAGGATGGCAGCTGCCGCTGCACATCAGCGAAATGTAGCTGGGATCTACCGTGCCCTGCATGTCCTCGTCATGGCATTGCTGCCACAAGGCGGTGCGATGATGAATGCTGCTGCCCCCACACCTTCCACATCTCCGCCCCCTGGTGTGTCAGTGCCTCCCAGTGCGGCAGGCTTATCCACTCTGGCACCTGATGTGTCACTGCCACACAGTGTGGCCCACAATCCTCCTCCGGCCCCTGATGAGTCAGTGGCACACAGTGCCGCAGCCGGCACTGCAACACCCATAGGTGGGGCAGGGCACACACCCGGGGACGAGGACGTGGATGGGACTGTGGTCAGGAGGGTCAGTCACTAGCATCCATTACCGCCACCTTGCCTGTTTCTGCTTGGTGTCGCACATGGCCTCAAGACCTACCACTGACCCCCGATACACTCCGAGGCACTCACCTTGGACAGCGACATGGACTGCCACATGCTGTTTGACGACCAATGACACGGTGGACAGACTGCGGACTGTACCCTTCCTCTTCCGCAGTACAGGTCATCCCCGGATGGACACTGGCTGGCCCTCCACAGGCCCATATTGTGTGGTGTGCTCGGCATTGCCCTGTACCGCTCCAGCGGCATGACTGCACTGGATGTGCAAATAAACATCCAGTGACGCACTGCTGTGTGATGTCTTACGTCATTCCTGTGTGGATGTGTGGATGAATGTGGGGACAGTGCCTTCCCTTGCGTCAATGATGTTCATCCTGTGGGATGCCAGTAAGGGGGTGCGACATTGCATCTTGTGTAGCGGGTTCAGTGAACACTGCAGCAGGGACACATGCATCAGTCACATCCTTGTCCGGACATGGACTGGACCATGCCCAGAGCCCATGAGTCATTGTTGCAGGCCCTGCGCTGGTCCGGCGTACGGCAGGCCAGTCCACTCCGCTTATGCACCGAGGGGGGGCCCTCATTGCTACCCGTTGCAGCTGTACTCGCTGGTGGTGTGCGGGTCACTGGTCTAGTCGTCAGCATGTCACAGCCACTCCCTGGGGGCAGGTTTTCACACACACCACACCCATCCGGCACAGGCGTCACAGGCCATGTGACTCCGCCAACATAAGGGTCCGACGACGTCACATTCCCCTCTTCCGGTGTTGACTGGATGACGGACGCCCCACGGTTCGCACTCATATGGGGCCCATGAGTTGCTGCGCACAGGGTTAGTGGCATCCGAGGCCTTGAGTACGGCACAGGCCTAGCACCACGTGGCGCAGACTGGGGTTGCACAGGGTTAGTGGCATCCGAGGCCTTGAGTACGGCACGGGCCTACCACCACGTGGCGCAGACTGGGGTTGCACAGGGTTAGTGGCATCTGAGGCCTTGCGGACGGCACAGGCACCCCGCCACAGGACGGTGACTTTGGGTGCACTGAATCAGTGTCACCTTGAGCTGCTGAGCTGGTGTGCAGCCTGCGATGATGCCCCGTCCCGGCGGTCCGGGCAGCTCAGGCTTTGTGTGCCCTGCTGGACTGCAGTGTAGGCCAGAGCCAGCATGCAGCGCGTGCCTACCGCCCCGTGGCGTCGCTTCCGGGATGCCAGAGTTGGTGGCACCCATTGGGCTGAGCGGGTGTGCAGCCTGCGATGATGCCGGGTGCACTGGTATGTCCTCTGCCATGGAGTAATCAAGACCCAGCACCAAACGTGAGACCTGGTGGCCTGCGGAGCGGGGCTGCATGATGTGGAGGCTGCCATGTCCGCGGGCCCCGGGCATGTGGCTTGCAGCGGCACGTGGTGGGACCTCCTGTTTACGCGCCGGTGGCGGAAGGTGAGCATTGAGGCCTGGGTGTGCATGGGCGGGCATGCTTCGATGGGCGGCGGGAGGGGTTGGGGTGCCTCTGCCTGGGTGTGCATGGGCAGGCAGGCGATGTTGTCTTGTGCAAGTGTGTGTACTGTGCCAGTCATGTATCTGGGCTCTGTTTCAGCTGACGGCTCTGAATCAGATGTGTGACCTGGTGAACTGCCCTACATACCGGCACGTGGTTGGAGACACACCGGTGGCAGCAGGTGAGCAGTGTGGCCTGGGTGCGCAGGGGCGGCACTCTCTCTCTCTCTCTCCCTCTCTTCCTCTCTCTCTCCTTCGCTCTCTCTCTGTCCTCTGATGTGCGCAGGACACACCTTCTCATCATGTTTTTTGTCTTACAGGCTGTGATCTACGTATTGTCCGTAAGGGAGCGGCCATGTGTCTTCATTTCATTTCGTTGTTCATTTTAATAAAGTTTCATTTGTTGCTTCGAAAGTGAATGTATGCTGGTCATTTCTGTGACGACACATCCATGTCACTAGTTGTGATTGTGCGGCATCAGGCGGAATATTTTGTACATGTTTATGTGTGGCTGATGTGGCATGTCTTTGGTCGGGGGGGTGCCAGGGAGGGGTGGTCCTGGGGTGGTGGCGGTGGGTGTTGTGGCCCTCTTGGGTGTCCGGGCCGCATGATGTGTGGCTCCATGGCATCTGTTGCCCTTAGGATGTGGCCCTGGGCTGTACTCCCTTTTGTGGTGCTGGCTGCCATCCGAGTTTACACCAGGTCAGAGCTGGTGTAGATTTCCTGGTGCTAACGCGCCTTATCGCCTGTTTTGTGTTTTTATCGTGGATGTGGCTGGTCGTTGTGAAGGTTGAGGTGTGCTGTTGTCTTGGCTTTAGTCACGGGAACGCCTACTCTGCATCTCATTAGCGATATTTGCGGGGGTCCTCTGTGGCGATGTTTTTTGCGGCTGCTATCCCGGGTAAACTGATGCTGTGGGCTGTTTACACCGGCTTGTGAATGGGGGGGTAAATTTATCACGACTTTGGCTGCGATAAAGTGCCGTTAATTCGGCGATAGCTCCTTGTGAATATGCCCCTTTGTGTGTGTTTACTAGACTCACTAATTCCTTAAGACAGTTCCTATAAGTGATTCTGAAATCACATTTGACTCCTACTCGGTCATGACACCCAAAAATCACAGTAAATACAAGATAGAACATGACAATATAGAGGAGTATCATTTCAGAAAAACAGGCCTATTGGCTTTGTTAGGAGGTCACCACATTAAAATATAAGGTAAGCCTACTGGCTTTGTCAAGGGGTCATCACATTAAAATATAAGGCAAGCCTATTGGGTTTATCAAGGGGTCACCACATGATAACAATAATCGCATGTTAAAAATCACCATCAAATCAATAGAATCAATAACCATATTTCAATGCAATGAGTTTCATTACTAAAGGCACTGAAATGTTTCTCAATAACCATTGTCAACAAAGTACTATCAATAAAACATGGTAAATCAAAATAACATGTGTTAGAGCCTCTAATTTTTACCATTTAGACCACATAAAATGTAGCCATAGAACCAATCCATGGGGGTTCCTGCACTCCAGAGCTATAGAGCAAAAGCACCAACCAAGGGGGTACTTTGAAAATGAGGCAAAAGTCTCCCCGGGCCCTGCATCCTGTGACTTGGGAGACATAGGGGCAGATTTATGACGACTGGCGCATCCCTGCAAATCAGCAGGCATGCGCCAGGTAAGATGCGTCACGCAAGTTTACCCTTGCGCCACCACAGATGCGCCGCATTTACAATGCGGCGCATCGTGGCGCAAGGATAAACAGATGCATGACGCATCTCCCGTCGGAAGGGTGGCGCATTGCTGGAGTCGTGTCGCAAGCGCGACGCAACTCCAGCAATGCTTGTGGCCTGCCCATACATAACGTGGTGCGTCACGCCTTACGCCTGCTTCAAGCAGGTGCAAGGTTTTGACGCAGCGGCGTCGGAAAAGTGACTGAGTGGAATCTTGTAGATTTCCCTCAGGCACTTTTCCGAGGCTTTACTGTGCCGGAACGCCCCCCCTCCCCCGCGCCGGAACGCCCACATGAAACCTGACGCAGGTTTCATGTGGCGCAGGGCTTTACAACGTGACGCATCTCCCTAGATGCGTCACGTTTTAAATAGGGCGCAACGTGGCGCATGGTTTACGCCGCCGCTGCGTCACAGAAGTGATGCAACGGCGGCACAAAAGTGGCGCAAGTGGCTCGTAAATCTGCCCCATAGAGTTAACTGTTGATTACCTTTGGGAGTTTGCGCTGCATAAGAAAGCACTCATTAGAGAAATCCCTGAAGCACGGTATATAACAATACCACCAAAAAAGAAGTTATGCAAAGTGAAGATCTTAAAGGTAAAAACGTTTTAAAAAGAGAATAATGCATTTAGAAAAAATATTTTAAAAGTGATGTGGTATAAAAGTTGTTAACCAGTGAATAACAACTTCAATGAAATTAATAGGACAATATATTCAAAGCACACATATGGGAAAATCAAGGAAAGTTAAACAGATAATAAAGATCTGTTAAATTCAAGGACACCAGGGCCCCGTAGATGTTGGTTTAAGGTGTTTTAAAGCATAAAGGATTGAAAGCAACCCTTCCACGAACAGCTCTGACAGCCACAGATTCCTCTGTCAGACTGTCCTATAACATCCCAACCTATTAGCAACCCTTCAGGATTCCAGAATACCATTAGATCCTTTATAGAAGACATACGAGGACCTAAGAGCATCTCAAAGCTGACCGGCACTTGAATCCACTGGCATGGCCTGGCACAATCACGTTTAAGGTTTCTACATTTGTGATTAATAAAAATGAAGGAGCCAAACTCAGTCCAGTGGCATTGGCTACTCTGATTAGGAGCCTTCAGTGAGATTCAAACAACAGGAGTGTACACAGCTCTGTAGGTGACAAAGGGGACACTAGTGGCCGACGTCTGATGTAAGGTCATTGAGTCGACACTGGAACTTTACGTGATAGGTTCTTTGTCCATCGGTTTGCAAGAATTTCCTTCACTGCAACAGATTGAGCCAGCGGGATTATTCAAGAACCTGGGGATGTGCTGGAAGAGCACTGGGGTGGATCCATCATTTACCCTACTCTACCTTCCATTAGATCTTAACAGACCTAAGGGAAACCGTGAAATTAAAGAGTGATGTTTCGGCATCCCAACCCTCCTTCTTCTCTGTCTCCCACAGGTCTTTACAGGCCAGTCTGTGGCAGCAGAACAGTCATGTGCTTAGCAGCAGCACGTACGACTGCCGAAATATATGAGCTTGCACAAGCGACTCCTTCTCTCTCAAACTGGTCCTTCTGTAACCACTCCCCCCTCCATTTTACTGCTCACCTCTGTCATGGGAGAAATAATTTTGTAGATGGAAAAAATGCTAACAACAGGTGGAGGGCTACATATACCCTGCGCATTGGTAATGCAGCACTGCACATGGTGCATTGATTTCAGCACACTCGAGTATATTTATGAGAGCTTTGTGTCATGCTTGCACCATGCACTATGGTACATGCGTGATGCAGACCTCTAAATCAGATTTATGAAGCCACAGAAAGCTACTTTGTGTGGCTTTGATTGGCTTAAAAAATCTGTAGCAAGACAACGCTGTGCAAATCGCTATGTTGCCTTACTCTGCGCAAGGGAGGCGTTGCGGTAGGTGTTCCCACGCAACTCCAATGGTATTTGACGTATTCCCACATTTAAACCCGGGAATGCACCAAAAAGATATGGCTCCCAGGAGAGGCGTAACAAGATAAAATATCTTTTATTTCTCCTAGTTTTTCCTCTTTCTATGTCTGCTGCATTCTGTAGCACACATAGAAAGAAGAAAAGCCCCTCAGGATTGTATTTGTACAGGAAGGTGTCCCTTCTTGCACAAAAATAATCCTGCCTACAACACAAGCACCCTTGCAGTATGGTGCAACACTGCCTGCGTTGGCGCTAGGCTGCCAAAACTGAGCTAGCGCAATGGGAAAGTACAGGAATGCGCCGTATTGCATAAATACGGCACATTCCTGCCCTTTCCCTGTGATGCAGGGCAGCACAGCAAGGTGACGCTACACTACCCTGCGCCACTAATGTCATAAATATGGCCTTCAGTTTGCAGCGCTGTATGAATCTGATATTGTTTTGATTCCTAAGGAAGATCTTGGTGGTAGAAGATCTGCTGTATTGAGCCCTGTGCAATGGAACCCTCTCTCTGCTGCAGTGCTTGAGGAAGTAGCCTCCTGTTTCCAGCCAACATGAATACACAACTTTTCTGAGATTGTAACTAGCTGTTTGCAGGGGAATTTACATAATAATAATAATAATAATAATAATAATAATAATCATAATAATGGCAATAATGGCAATAATTAGGGGTGATCGGAACTCGGGGAGTTACATAAAAGCTCTGCAAGATTCTGTGGAGTTCTGCGAACGAGCGGAAATGGGCATGTCATGCTGCTCGTGCTGATTTTTAGCACTGGGAGCTTGTTCTGCGCTGTAAAGTCAGCATGAATAGCACCATGCGGCATGCCAGAGGGCGCTGCTTCTTTGGTGTCACTTGAGTAGATTTTCTATTCGAGAGGCAGCTTTCTTACCGCAAACAGTTGCGACCCCCGCGACCACCCGAGTTGAGAAAATCTTGCCAGGTGCCCTCCTAGTAACTATAAATCACGCTAGGGGACGCCAATTCTTGCTCGCGCTCACCAACTTACAGTTGGCGAACCGCGCTCGAGAAAAAAACTCTGCCAAGCAGCAGTTGGAGAAATTTGGCCGGAACTTCACATTAGAGTGGCCAAAAATTCGCCAACTCTGCCGGCGGAGCGGAATTTATTGCCCACCCCTAGTAATAATACTTTAAAACATGTCCACACTTCATTCTGGTCTTATACTTAACATGTTTTTACTCCATGGTGCATACCCCTTCTTACCCTCTCTGGTTCCCTTCCCACCTATTCTGTTTACCCCTCTCCGCGTATTCCCCTACCGAAACACAATCCACCGGTGCTCTGTATTAGTTACTTGTCTGCGTTCTAGCGCTATAATTACTCATTAAGTATATAATACATACGTTCATTACATTCAAATGTATTCCCTTTATGTTTTGCCAGCGGGGATCATGAGTACCTCGCCTTTTCTGCTCTAAGCAGATTATTATGATGACAAATTTTGCATCACACCTCCTTTTAAAATGGCTCGTGCATCTGATGCTGATATTAACTTACCAATGAAAATTGACATTAGCATGTCGAGCTTGTTTATACATGTCAAATACAGAACGAGCTCAGCAGCAGCGGCTCGTGCAGGTAATAGCGGTGAGTCCGGGTTGGGGGGTATTCGACAGACGACCATGATGGAAAATTAAATTAATAATTAATTTTCCCTCATTGTCTGTCGAAATCCCCCCCCCCCGCACCTGGCCCCACCACTCTTACCTGCACGGGCCGCTGCTGGAGATCAATCACAAATACAGCCTTTCACCCAAACAGCAAAAGTAGCAGCAGATTGGAAAATGGCTATAAACCCTTTTTATACATACATAAAGGGTCTGACTTACATTAGAAGGTCCTGTGGTTTCCAATAGCACCCCTATTACTGTGATGTCAGGAGGGCTCCACCACACCTTGGAAAGCGCCTCCGAAAGCTAGGTGGTCAGTAGTAACATTGCTGTTCGACTTTTAATTCCTTCATTATGGTGATGATTTATTAAAGCCCATGAGCTGGTAGATTTGTGGAGTTCACTGTGATTTCTGGATGTTTACATGCTTTATGTTTTATACATTTCACCAATATTTATTACACAGCAGTCTGTGTGATGTGAGTACAATGTCTGACCAATTGTCCGTGTCTCGCCTTTTTGTTGAATCTCTGCTAACATGCCCACATTCAGAAAGATCCTGACTAGGAATCAGAAAATTAGATTTTCACATTTGCGCCAACTATTTGTGTGAGTTCCTGTCAGTCCTGGAATCCCTTCAGGAGTACTTCCATCAGGGGCGTGGCTTGACGCCCGAGGGATATGGCGGCGTCCGGCTGAGGCTCTCCGGTGCGACTGGATGTTGCGCGCTACCCAGCTGTTTCCAGCGAAGTCCCTGCACCTCGGGAAGTGTCCGGGGATCTTCAGAACATCATGCGACCCTAGCCGTCTCTGTCAATAGCGGTGAAAGGGCTCTTTTGAGTGCAGTAAGTTTCTTTAAGTGCCGACGCGATATCGCGGCCGCCATTTTGCAACAACGCCTGATTTAAGGAATTCTATCCGCATAAGGACACTTTGAAGTACGACTGCCTAATTTCTTCCTCAGTGTGCTCCAGCCTTTTCTTATTTATTACCACTCTTTTGGGAACCTCGATGGTGACGCATTTCATTATTTCCTAGTAATGTGGTGAACTGGCTGAGAGAAGGTAATTACGGCAGCCATTTTGTGGAGCCCGTCTCTTCTTCACATCAAAGGCTTCACTACATTTCCTCATAAATGGTCCGAATTTTGCGCGACGCATGCCCAGATGATTTATTACATTTGTTAGAGATATTGGAATTACTTCTTATATCACCTAATGACATACTGTGATGAAGGCTATGATGATGTTTCCACTCTCCTTTTTGCTGAGGTGAGAGGCCATCTATGCAGCTATTTTCATTTGTCCACTCTTTGCTTCACTACGCCCTGATTTTTCTGATGTTGGCACCTTTTTTCTAAGTATACGAGCTGCTATGTGAGTGACCCTGGATGCTGTACTTTCTTGTGATGCATGAGTTTTTCATAATTTCTTATTTCTCCTATATGTGAATCATACTTTATTTTTTAAATAAACATACGCATATTCCTGTCTGGAAGCTGTGCTTGACTAGCGATTTATGGGCAGAACGAAAGGAATTCTCTTTACAAACTCAAAACCAAAGCATATTTTTGTTAAGAATTCCAAACTTTTCACTGAGTTTTCCAAGCTTGAGGACTCTTTGCTATCCTCTTCTCAAGATTCTGCGTTAAATATGGGACCCCCTCCTGTTCCACCGGGGAAATCCATCACTAAGCGCTTCAAGAAGGACCCCCCTTCTCCGCCTAAATCAGTTCCGCCAGTCTCGATGGAGCTGTTGTTGGAAGAAATCAGGGCCCTTCGGCCGTTTGTGGAAGAAACAAATACAAAGCTACAAGTACTTGCTGACAACTGGTCTCAACTCGACACAAGAGTCACTGCAGTTGAACACAGCATGTCCTCTTTTAGGGAAACTAATGCCAATGTCTCTCAACTTCAATCTCAAGTCTCTGCGCTCCAGCGTCAGGTTGAAGACCTTGAAAATCGCAATAGATGGAATAACTTGCGTATTTAGGGTCTGGTGAAAGGAATTGAAGGGTCAGATCCACTCACATTTTTCCAGTCTTTCCTTCCCAAAGTTCTTCATATGCCAGAGAGCACTGTACTCAACATTCAACGAGCACATAGACTGGGTCGCATTTCATCAAATACCTCCTCTTCACAACGACCGAGAGGGGTCATTCTGTACTTTTTAGAGTACACAGACTTGCTAAAGGTTTTGTCAGCAGTCAAGTCCTCTCAACGGATCACCTGGTCCGGCTCGACCTTATTTTTCGCACAAGATTACGCTAAGGCCACTGCTAACAGACGTAATGCATTTCTCAATATGAGATCTGATCTTCGGTCAATGGGAGCTCGTTATGGCCTTTTCCATCCTTGTCTCTTCAAGGTCACGTACAACAACAGAACAACAACATATGAGGACCCGCTGCGCTTGCAGAGCTTCATAAACTCTTGCAAAACAGTTGCTATGGATTCTTCGGGGTCTTCCTCTTCAGGCAACATTTGACTTCATGTATTTTCCTTACAGGTTTGCTCATACTCTGTTTTTTTCCTTTATAGCAAGGTTCAGTAACTAGTGCTACATGCTTGTTTTATTAATTATCTTAACGCTTGTTATTCTTCGCCTACACAGATATCTCGCCCACATGGCGTGTACATCCCCCAGTCCTCCGTTTGGTCGATTCCGGATGTTTCGTCTGTTCCATGTGGTTTCACCCTCCCCCACCCCCCCCCGTCTCCCTGAAACTTCTTTTTTGTAGGTATGTTATTCTCTTAAACCTTCCTTTTTATGTTTTACCCTCCCTTTTCGGTCTCACTCCAGTCCCATTTTCGTATTTCCTCTACAGGTGTCGTCAATACTTTTTCCTTTTGTATTCTCCATTTCTTCTTGTATCTTCCTAATATTTCTTATATGTTATTTCCTGTCTTATTTCTCTTTTTTCTCACTTTCAATATCTCAACTCATTTTGACTTCTGTTGCAATCAAACATACTGGTCGTTTTTATTAACCTTTCTTTCTTTTTCTCTTTGCTTAATAGTATACATGGTCATGTTCTTGCTCTCTTACTCTCCTTCTTACTTTAATCTTTTTAATGAATTGGTTGGATTTTCCGATTATTTCTTTTCTGTTTCCTTCTCTACTATTTCATGGCACTGAAAGTAATTTCTTGGAATGTCAGGGGGTTAAACTCTCCCATTAACTCCTTAACTGCGGCGCGAATTCCGCCGCGGGAGTTTTAATGAGTGGGCGGGGCTGCGTCGGCCAACGGACGTGCACAGCACTAGCCAGGTAATGCTCGCGACGGCCGTTGGCCGACTCGCGCACGGAACGGGTTAAAAGACAGAGGGTTAAAAGTCATCTTGCCAAGTTAAATGCAGATATAGCATGTCTTCAGGAATCTCATCTGACAGCTGTTGAGTCATTGAAACTGAAAAGGGGTTGGGTAGGTGAGGTTTTCTTTTCTCCAGGAGATGGTAAACGTAATGTTGTCATGTTACTCTGCCGAAAATCGCTTCCTATGAAACTTATTTCGCAAGACTCTGATGCGGATGGACGCTGGTTAAATGTTAAATTAATGTTGGGAGGTGCTCCAGTCTCTTTTCTCATTGTTTATGCCCCCAAAGTGGTGAGTCTTCTTTTTGGTCATCACTAGCCCAGCAAATTACTTTATGTATAGAGGATAACTTTATATTAGCTGGTGATTGTAACCAGGTTTTCGATCCGTTTTTGGATAGGAATTCTAAGGTTACCTTCTTCCCTAATAAATCTCATAAGTCCTTCGTCCACACAATTACCCAACATAAACTCCTGGATGCTTGGAGATTATGTAACCCCACTACTCGTGAGTATACTTTTTACTCTCCTGTCCATCATACCCAATCAAGAATTGACTATTTTTTGTGTGTCCCAAAATGTATCTCAAGCCCTCATGAATGCAGAGATTGGCTCTATTTTATTATCAGATCATGCCCCTATTTCAATTCAACTTGATATTTTACCAAAAGTTAATGCTCCCAGGAGATGGCGTTTTAATAATACCCTTCTCTTAGACCCGGCGTTTACTTCCTCCTTTATTACTTTTTTTAACGAATATTTTCATTTTAATAAGAACGATTCCATTCCCTTCTCAACTATCTGGGATGCTTTTAAAGCTTCTGCCAGAGATTTCATAATTGGTTACGTTGCTAAGAAACGTAAAATTGCTCGTAAGCACACTACTGACCTCTTTCAAGAAATAAAGAGACTGGAGCAATCCTATTACTCTTCTCATTCGCAGGAGTCTTTATCTGCTCTTATAAAAGCAAAGCTTCAGTTTAATAAGGAATCCACTGATAATGCTTCCTTGTATTTATTAAAATCTAGTGCGAAATTTTATGGTGGCCAAAATAAAGCAGGAAAAGTTCTAGCCAATTATTTGAAAATCAAACAGAACAGGTTGACTATTGATTCCATATATGACGAAAACTCCATTTTAAAATACAAATACACTGACATATCAACTGCATTCTCCCTCTTCTATAAATCATTATACACTGCAGAGTCTCACCCAACAGATCATATGTTAGCTCAGTTTTTCTCCACCATTCCGAAATTGGCACATACCACTCCGGATTTATCTCCTTTAGAACTAGATCTCACACAACAGGAACTTCTTGATGCCCTAACGCACCTTAAAAAAGATAAAGCACCTGGACCGGATGGTTTTACGGTCGAGTTTTTTCTCTTTTTTTCCAAATTATTACTTCCAAAATTGTATTCTTTAGTGCATTCTTTTTCTTCCCCAATTGATTCCACGGGTTCCTTTTCCGAGGCATATATATGTCTCATCCCTAAGGAGGGTAAGGATCCAAAATTTTGTAAGAACTATAGGCCTATCTCACTGGTTAATATTGATTACAAGATTTTTTCCAAGGCCTTGGCTCTTCGCTTAGAGTCTTTTTTACCAAATTTATTAGGAAAGGAACAATCTGGTTTCGTCAAAGGCCGACTTATTACAGACAATACACGACTATTCTTTGACATTTTATCCAAATCTTCCCATCTAACACAGTCCCTTGCAGCAATAGCGCTAGATGCGGAAAAGGCATTCGACAGAGTCGAATGGCCTTATCTTTTTTATGCCCTTAGATGGTTTGGTTTCGGTCCTAGGTTTATATCTTTAATCTCTATCCTTTATTCGAACCCCCGAGCGGCTGTTTGCGCCAATGGTTTAATTTCTCCATTTTTTGACTTGGGAAGGGGTGTACGCCAGGGTTGCCCTTTATCCCCTTTCCTATTTAATTTGGCTCTGGAACCTTTCCTTTCAAAAATCCGTCAGAATGAGGATATACATGGGTTTGAGTTTAAGGATTCTCACATCAAACTTGCAGCATACGCCGACAACATTTTGCTTTTCATGTCTCAGCCTAATATCTCTATACCTGCTTTTTTAACGGAGGTGCAAGCTTTCTCTTCCATCTCTGGGTACAAATTAAATATCGATAAATGTGAGATCCTCCCTCTTACCAAATACACGTTTAAAGATGATTTTACACCTTCTCACTTCGCGTGGAATCCGAAACACATTAAATATTTAGGATTATATTTCACTCTTTTGATTTCCGATACAGTTTCTTTATGCATGAGTAAATGTACCCAAAAGATTTCAGAGCTAACTACTAAGTGGCATCCTCTTTACTTGTATTGGTGGGGCCGCCTTGATACGATAAAGATGATGCTTTCCCCTATAGTCTTATTCACTATTTCCAACATTCCTGTCTCTATACCTGCCAAAATGTTTAAAAAGATTAATTCCATCCTCTCCTCCTTTTTATGGAACAACAAAAAATCTTGCATGTCATTATCCAAATTAACCCGCCCTAAAACTGAGGGAGGGGTCAATTTTCCCAACTTTTCCATATATCATAAGTCTTTCCTCCTCCGCCAATCTGCTTATTGGCTAAGTAACTCCACTGATGATTGTCCTTTATGGACCCTAGTCGAAGCCTATTCTTATCTCCGTTCTCTTTTCAAGAGTATCTCTCTTTTCTCTCAAGCCGCAATCTCTCTCCACTCCCATAATAAAACTTACCTCTCTGCTTTTGAGATCAGATCCCTCTCCATCTCATGTTACCTCTGAGTCCTTCCTCAACTCCACAATTTGGCATAATAACTCGTTGCTAATCCGTAATAAACCTTTCTATTGGAAGACGTGGAGACAGAAAGGTTTAGTTTGGGTGCATCAGTTATTTTCTCATTCACAATTTATACCATTCCCTTTGCTTAGTCAAGTATTTAACTTACCTACTTCTTTTCTTCCCAAATATAATCTCCTCAGAAAGGCAGTGCTTGACACTTATACTCAACTCTCCATTATAACAGATGTTGCTCATCCCTCAGCTTCACCTGATAGTCTTCACACTTTACTGCGCACCAGACCTAAGGCCTCTACCCTTTACACTCACTTATGTTGCCCTAGTGACACTAGACAGAAATCTAAAATAGAGACCGCATGGGAGCAGGATTTGGGGTCATTTTGGCCTGTGTCTGTTTGGGGAAGGATTTGGACCAAGATACGCAAATCCTCAAGAGCTGCCAATATAACGCAAACATTGTTTTTTATTTACAATAGGCTTCTGTTATGTCCAATTTCCTTAAGTAAGCGATATCCCTTGGTGGAAGATATTTGCTGGACATGCTCATCCCCGAATGCTGATTTGTTTCACATGTTGTTCTCCTGCTCGTTTGTGCATGGTTTTTGGAGACGTGTATGGTCCCAAATTAACTTAATTTTTGGCACAAATTTCACTTTTTCATTTACTCATGTGTTTTTGGGAAGTCTTTTCCCTATCTGGAATAATTACCCATCCAAGGTCAATATTATTGATTTGTTGATAGCAGTTGCTTTCCAGCAAATCACTAGGAATTGGAAGGACTTCACCAAGATCTCTTTTCAATCTTGGTGGTATGCAGTTTGCCATAATCATAGGTTAGATACTTCTTTTGTTTACCCTTTGTCTCTGGCACCAAAACGTCTGCATTTATGGTCACCTGTTACGCTGTTTATAGACGCAAGTGCCAAGCGCTCCTGTATGCTTCAACCACACCAGCAAGAAGTCCTTAAACCGCCTTAACTTCCTTGATTATTCCTTTGTTTTATTTTGATATCAAATGTGTCTTTTTTCCACTTTATTGTATTTTATTTTTATAGTATATCAATCCAATTCATGTATTTCTTTTAAGAGCTTCTTTGTACTGTGATGACCTATGCTTAGTTTTATTCATTGTATTTTGACACCTGTATTCTCTTAATAAAATTCTTTTGGAATTTTAAAAAAAGGAGTACTTCCATCAGGAGTACTCCTGGTAAACTGCAAACATCACAGATTCCAAGGAGTAAACGCAGGCGTAAACACAGCAATAAATCTCCAAAAGTGAGGTGGATCAGTCAGAGTGTGATGGGTGGTACTTCTTGGTGTCCTTTCTACTTGAACGGACTCACTCGTCCGTTCCTAGACACGCTCATGTACACCTGGTTACTGTCCTGTGCTGTGCATCCTAAGCACCTGCTTACATCAACTGCTGGGTTTAGCTGTCTCTTCTTTTTCCTGGACTTTCAGCTGCTTGGTATGATTAGTACCTGTGCTCTCTTGAGTGTCTCCTGTATTCCTTTGTGTGTCTCTGCACCCCTGGGTGAGGCGCACTTGCACATTCTCAGCAATACAGCATGAGCAACCTCTGCCAATCATGCTCAAAACCAAAAGTGTACCACACAGGCTACACCATATCACCACACTCTTCCAACTAAACACAGCGCCTTATGTACTTAAGCATCTTCTCTCTCATTCATGCTCGTTCCACTCCATGGTAAGGTGCAGTCACATGTCACACAATAACAGCAGCCTCTAGTCATCACTCACCATCCCCAACACCTCACACAATGAGCCAACACCTTCCAATCATGCACACGGAACAGAATAGTGTGGTTCCAGCGCCTCATCATGAGTGAAAAGCACTATATAAATGACATTAGAATACAATGCACCTGTGAACTGTTTGCAAATGTGTATGAACTAGTGTTTATGCAGTGCACAGCTAGCGAGGATGCAATGAAAAAGGGTACCTTACTTGGGTGGGTGTTGGGAGTCAGTCTTAGATCGTGTGCATCAAGTGGGGATTATACAGTACATTTCACATATTTGGGCACAGGGAGATTAGGTCATTTGCCTAGAATCACAAGATGTTGAGTCAAGTCCTGAGACCAGAATTCAAACCTGGGTAACCAGGTCCAAAGTCAGCAGCTCTAACCACTAAGCCACATCTTTTCAAATGTATCAGTGTTCACCTATTTTTGCAGAGATCCCTGCCCGAAAACCACGACAATACTGCTCCGTGAACACGGAAAATTCCAACACATATTTAAGTCTGTGTAAATCCAAGTAGGCATACACTTTGGGAATCATTTGATATAGATTTGCACTCGTAAATGATGTATTGGCATACATAGCGGTCACTCGGGCCCTAAAATACCTTTTGTATCAGGACCGTTGAACCTGGTTTAGTTCTGGCTGTGAAATGCCGGTGCAAACGGATGACAAATGCAGGACAAAAAATAGTTCCCTGAAAACTTCACACATGACACGAGCGATCCGTCTTCCATGGCGGATTCTCTCAGCTCATCCTGCACCCAGTTCTTCGACGCTGGACGGCCCCGCGGTGGAACAAATGATGCTGCTGCCAGATTTCCCCACATAGTACGATTTTCTGACACACAATATATCGTGAGGCTAGACTGGGAGAGGAATTCAATTTAACGGGAAGCCCGTAACTTCTCGGAGCGCGCGCCGAGGCGCGGGACAAGACACGAGTGAGAGGCCTGTCCGACACCCATAGCTTATCCCCATCACTCTGCCTTGGCCTTGGTGGCTGGTTTACAATTTACTTCCCCCGAGGGAAATTTAGCGCAAATGCCGCAAATCCCCCATTCCCATTCCTTCAGGATGTAATTGACTAGCTGACCGCAGCAGAAAATCTGTCCCAGATCATCGGTACACCGAGGAATGTATTATTTTTACCTTGACAGCCATGCGTTTTGAGGGTACCTTTTAATTCACACATATACGCGCGCGCACAACTTGGCACTGAGGTAATGTAATCAAGGTTAGGGGGGTCACAAAATCCATCTGAGGAAAGGTTTCATAGCAGAGAAAAAAATGAACTAGAGTACTCAGTTAATGGCTCAGACACATTCCCAGTTACCCAACAGGTAAATCACAAAATGTTTGACTGTGTGTGGAATTTAAGGAGGTCAAATAAACAGTAAGATACAAATAAAGAAACAGATACTTTCTTTCCTGTTCTTTTTTTTTAAAACTAGTTAGTTGTTCCAACAGTCTGCTGCCTTCTGTCATTTTTGTTAGAAAAATGGCATGCAACTGAAGCATTGCTGTTTGGGGGCTAAGGCAGTCCCCTTAAGAGTGATAGCCAATGGCGGTCCAGCTACCCCGTTAGGTTAGATCTGTCAGCAGCTTTTGACACAGTGGATCATGAGGTATTGATGTCCAAGCTGAGGTCACTTGGAGGAATCAATACGCCTGCTCTTGAGTAGAGTCATTCATTCGACGGTGTCAGGAAGCAGTCAGTGGGGATGACGTTTACTCATTTTAACTGAACCAGCCGTGGCCCAGCGCCGCTTAGAGCTAGTTGTTCATTATTTAGAGTGCCTGCTTCTTGCAGGCATTACTGTGTGACAGGGTATGTGCTACAATCGGGATCCTGGTCACACAGCTGCCTCCTTAGTCACAGGCCATCACTGGGAGGAAGGAACTGAAGTCCAAGGAGTTTAATGTGGCTCCTATAGACAGGCGTGTGTGAAAGGTATGGGCAGAAAATGTAGAGGGAGACGATTATAGAAAGACATCCTTGCCTGATTGCTTCTGCACTTATGAAGGGATAGCACATAAGTGCACTCTTTTTTTTTGTTGCAACCGTTACAAAGGTCTATGGAAAGTACTGCAACTTTATAAAGGTAGCATTTTTTGTTACGCCACTGGAGCAGCGTAATTTTGGCTCCACGCTTTCATGTATGAACAGGCCGCATATATATTTAGAGATGACCTAAAATATTAGTATGAATTAATATCATTAACGTGATGCGGTGCACTGAACAGCTGCAGAAAGTGCATTTACAGTATAATTTCGACATTTAAACAAGTGTGCATACTAATGTCATTCTTACAGTAACATCAACATTGAAGTTCCCATATATATCTGCATTTGTGCGGTTTGAATAATGTTGTTAACTCATATATGAGAACAAAGAGTGTACTGTTCCTATGTGGGTGTCTAGGTCTGAAAAGTAGTCAGCGGAGGGGAGTGCTCCTTTTAGCAGCAAGGGTCCTCACTCACCCCAAGAGGTGTCATGCTTCATCATCGGGTAGCTCCTCGTTGGGCCGGTGCTGCAATGCCCAACAGGCCCCCCAAGGGGACTCTTTACCGGAGATCTTCTCTTTTTTGCCGATGTGAGTCGCATGGGCGAGTGACAAAATGTGAGTAGAATGAGTGTGGATGATGTGTGTTTAAAAATGACTAAGGGGATCCATACGGGAACTAAGTTTTAATAGTAGGGTTCCCTTGTCATGGTTAAAAACGTGGTTTGAGCACAGAATAGATGTAATGGTCTATTTAGCTGCAGAAAGTGTGAATTAAAAGGTCAACATGTTTCACACCTATTACAGTCCCTGGAGGATCATGGCATTTCGTCAGGGTCAAGAAGACCTTATTCTTCTCTAACAGGGATGGATAAATGATGTGTGTATGCACCATGCCCTGTATACTCTACATAAACATTCAGAATATCTCCTGGGGGTAGACCTAGATTGGGGAGAAACAAGAAGGTACAGGAAAAGGATTAAAAAGTTAGAAACAGGTATGCATGATCATATACAAATACAGTTGTTAGGGAGAACCACCAGTGCTGTGGTGACAATATTTGTAATGCATGTGGGCTCATCACAGGCAGACAGATAAGCATGATGCTGAGAGCATGCAATCACGCGTGTCACCAGTTACGTAGTTAGTCTAAAAAATACGGTTTCAGGTAAATCAACATAGAAATCTAAGGTGAAGTAAACCTCATCATGGTAGGTGTCCCTTATCAGGATCACTGATCTGTGTTACAGAGGCCAGGAAACAAAACATAACACATTGGTGCGCATTGCCCCCTAGGGACAGAGAGTGCAGCCAGATGGAACTCATGGGGAAAACTTACCCAGAAAGTCAGGAGAATACGGCCCCAATCGGGTCGTCAAGGCGTACGCTGGTTAGCGTTCTGTCAATACTGCAAAAAGCTGTCAATTAACGGCACTCGGTAAGGATGCCACAGCATGTGTTCCATGAGGTGTGCTCGGCTGAGGCTACAGCCTGAGAAGTACCTGGCGGTGTTTGGCCACCGGGGGTAGAGAGAACGGGAGAACACTTACAACGTCGGAGCGCGGTGCATCTGCTGACCTAACACAGGCCCTGCCGGTGCCAGAATGGAGTCACCAGTGCGGTGGCTACAAAACTACTTCCTGGTATGATGTCCGGAAGCTGGAACGTCAGAGCCGGAGGGGCGTCCGGCGGTTGCCATGTTGGCGGTAGTGACCTGCACAGGCAAACCAAGGGGGTTTGGGGGAAATATCTACGTCAAACGGAGAAACATGAAAACAGAATAGGGGTTCCCATATGGGGATGAAATACCAGATATACGGATGTCTATCGGTGCGATGGGAGCAATTTTTGCTCCGCACATCGCAAATCTGTTTGTGACTTCATTTGAAGACAAGACTGTGCACAGTGATCACAATCCATTTGCCAATATTGTAAAAACATGGCTTCATTATATAGATGATGTTTTGTGCGTCTGGCAGGGATCCACAGCACAATTGATTTAGTTCCACAAATGGTTGAATAACCAGAATCCCAACCATGAAGTTCACTCTTGAATATGACAATCACTCTATCAGCTTTCTTGATTTGAAAATTACTGATGACAATGGGTCTTTGTATGTAAGCTTACACACAAAACCAATGGCTAGGAACACTTTATTGAAATATACTACTCACTATCGCAGGACAACCTTCCTTTCGGACAATTTTCAAGAATCAGGTGTAACTGTACCAGAAGAGAGGATTGTTACTCTGAATCTAGAATCCTGATCTCCAAACTCGTGACTAGGGGTTACTCGTACAGATTGGTTAAAAAATCCCTCAAACGGGTGTGGTACTATGACCGTGAGGCCTTACTACAGGTGAGGGATAGACCTGCCCCTACCCAACTGACCTGTGTCACAACTAATGGCACAGAATCAAGCAGGATTAAAAGCCTCATCGCCTCAATGGCTCATGGCATTTGTTAGAACCATCACTGAAACAATGTGAAAACCCCTCTTTGCTTTCAAAAGAGGGAGAAATTTGAGGGACCATCTACTCCGAGCCAATGCTGAACCAGATCCGATGACTCTAAGCAATGCCTGGGTTTGGCCTCTGTATATGGCCATTTTCCATGTGAGAATTGTACAACCTGTTCCACTATTAAAACAGTTAAATCGTGTGTTTTCAATGACAAAGTGTGGCACCTGAAACATCTGCCTAACTGTGGAACTAAAAATGTGATATATTGTATTGAATGTCCTGGCATGTTGTATTACATTGGCAAAACCCCTCAGGAAGTACGCTAACGTATTATACAACACAAGTCTTGAGTATGTTGTAATGTTGTTAATGCCATGCCATGAGATAGTTTGTTTTAGAAGTGGTTAATTGCTCCAGGAGGAGACACAATGTGGATCGCTTGCTAATGATAAAAGAAAATCGAGGGATATGGCTGGCAGATACTGTAAAGAAAGGACTAAACCAGCAAGTTGAATGGCATTTGTTGGCCACTCTATAAGAATTATTACATCATGCGGTCTTCTCTCGTGGCTGTGTTATTCTACATGTATAGCATTGGTACCTCTCTATAAAGTTGTCGAATGTGACTGGAATCCTATAAATAGGAGAGCCTTGTCCTTAACTTTGTAAAATATTTTATAAATCTCTATGGTATGTATCTGTATATGGATTCCTGGGGGATCATGTGACCCGCACCATTTAATATTTGTGCGTCTACACACATTCAGTGTCTTGATTGTAGCGTTTGACAACAAGCGTTTGTTGCGGCTCGGAGCAGACTTTTGCAGCACCCTTTATAAGTATTGTTTTTGGTTTTCTTAAGTGCACTTTCAGCTGCACTTAGCCCACATTACAGTCACTGAGTGGTATTCTTGATGTCCCTTTTAGATACTACATTTGCTGATGCTTGCATTTTTCGTCAGGTATGAGAAGTGGATATGGACTACTCACTGTACTAGTTTTATTGGTGAATGGTCAAAAGTGCCTTCTGTGGTTTTCTAATACTTTGCCCCTGTTTCTTGGATGTAGAGGTGAGGATACATTTATATTCCCTCCTCGATAAGGTTGCTTTTTGATTAGCTTTACCTTTGGTTTGGTTTGTGCATTTGGAAATGGTCACAAGTACTTCCCTTTGGATTAAGGTTTATGACTTAGGAGTTGGCACCTGGTGTAGGTGTTTTGGGTGACATTACCCTTGGTGTTTTTGGTCGTTGGCAAGCGATGCACACTGTGAGAGTGTTTATTTTTAAGGCATACTTGTTGAGAAATATTTCTATATGTGTTTATTTAGGTTTGTGTTATGTTTTCAACACTGAGTCCTGATGATGGTCTTGCAGACCTTTTGGCACTTTGAGACCGAAACATCGACGGTTTCTCCTCCTTAACTATATTGATGCTATTAATTGCGATTGAGTCCAGAAAAAATTGCAGAAAATGAATGCTCATTTGGGATTGTGAACCTATGCTAAGTTAAGAGGAATCTACGCCTCTTGAAGATCCTGGGATTAACACAATAAGAACTGTATCTATTTTGTTCTTACTTATGAGAGGTGTCAGTGTTGTTTTCATTGATTTGACTGATACCTATGTATTTAATGATATATGTGTTTCTATGCAATACATTTTGTATATAACAGTATGCTTTTTGATGTGAAAATTTGTGTTCTTGTGTGCTTTTGATAACACTGTTGGATTCTTTGACCAACTAAAAAGAAATGTACAAATAAGTCTTCCAGGAACATTTTTAGTTGTAACTGATTTACCCAGTTCCCTGGGGGAATACCGGGTTGCCCTGTGCATGTTTAGCAATCTTTTCGAAAGTTGGCATTTTCTTGTCCTAACCATTTGGTGCCTGTATCATGGATGACATGACTAGGTGTAGCTGGCAGTTGGTCTTTGTGTATTTCTCCCAGACAGCGAGACAAAGGGGGGAATTGGTGTTGGCAGGATGGGCCATCTCTGATTTGATATCCGGGTGAAGCTGTCACCAACCACACTTGCACATCACAAAGACTCTGCCGAAGCACACTCACTAAGGGTTTCACCTTAGTCTTTTGTGCCCTCAGGCAAGCTGGGTCCAGTGCAGGGAGGCAGGAAATGCCATACACCTCTGTAGGGGTAGCTTCTCCCGATTCAAAGTGAGCAACAGGTATAAATATGGGACCCTCAGACCCAACTCTTCAGTATACCTTTGGACCTGTGGATGACTCAGAAGGACTACTGTGCTGCTCTTTTGCAAGAAGGACTGCTACTCTACTGCCCTTCTACACTGCTGACCTGCTGTCTAAGTGAAAAGGACTGGACCTGCATCTTGAAATCATGACCAACAGAGTGACTCCAAGGGCTAGTTGGCTGGCTTCCTGATCAGATCCTTGAGTCTTGCCCCCTAGTGGTGCCATCCAAGTCCTGGACCCTGGGAAATTGACCTGAACGTGCTCTGGTAGCCCAGCTGTGGTCCAAGCAAAGCCGACGCAGCACAACGCCTCGCCTCACAGCCGTGCAACGGAACCGCCACTGTGCGATTCATCCCCAATACAGGACCTCGTAGCTCCTAGAAGCCGTCACTATGTGAAGTATCCGCAAGGCAGGATCTCGCATTCCAGCCCTGCAGGGCTTCGGAACCACTTCTCCACTAAGAATCCTACATGCACAACCTCGCATTGCAGCCCAGAATCACCACTGCACAATGCATCCTTGACACAAGACCTCGCAATGCTCCGCAACCAGGATTTAAGGTACTTTGTTCAGTGGGCCTAACTTGGCCAATGTAGCCACCCTGCATTCCATCGTAGCCTGCTTGAACTTGTGACTTTGTCCCGGGCTGGCGTGATCAGACATCCACTGTTGGCACTTTGTGCTTTTAAGCACAATTTGTATCTAAATCTTTAAAATAGCATATCTATGTTTCTACTAATTGCAATTTTGTTGTTTTGGTCTCAAATAATTTATTAAAGTTTACTCTACTTTTCTATATTGGTGGGGGATTATTCTTGTGTTGTTTTTTCACTTTATCACTGTTTGAAGTGCTGTATAAATACTTTACGCATTGCCTCTAATTTAAGCCTGACTGCTTTCACGACAAGCTGCCAAAGGGTTAAGCACAGGTTAATCTGGGGTTTGCTTGTCTTTCACCCACAGAATAATTGTGGTTACTGCGTGAGCAGGGTTCCCCCCACACCAAACCAGTAACCCAATTTTCAACACCCTGCCATTAGAAACCTTTGAACGACAGCGCATCTGCCACATGGCCAGCAACAATAATGCGGCCTTTCCTCATTGCAGACGTGACATACATTTTTCACCCTAAAGACCGTCATGTAAACAAAGTTGGTTGTTAAAAGGAAAAATTCTGAAAGTTACTCCATTCTCTGGTAGAACACAATAGGCGGATCAGGGGAATGTCTTTTTTGCAATCTAGAAAGAGCTGCCTATTCATGCAATTCGATTCTGAAGAGTGAAAAAACCCTGAGCAGGCCCCAGACCATAGTGGGCTGTCCAGTTTTGCATTTTTGTCAGAAGTGCTCCCACTATGTTGGAGGAATCACTTTTAGCAAAAATGTCTTGCCAGAGTAGCAGGGAAATGAAAATATGGCAGCGGTATTGAGGGTCTCAGCCATCCCAATAATTTGGCAACCCATGGGGTAATTTTTGGATGCAGTATAAAACACGATATAAACATTTGTGGGTTTGGAATGGGAATTGCCATGGAAATCGCAATTTCTGCACGTGTTTCCTTCTTCAGGGCCATTTTTTAAGGCATATTGTAGTAGATGTTGTGCCAAAATGTGCCTTCAGAAATCCCACAGGAAGCATAATAACTGTTTTTCACATAATGCCAATTCAACCAGGATCTTGGGTTACTAGTCGAATAGGGATTTTGTTGGCACTCATAATAATCACGATTCGGCCAGTATCTTAGGTTACAGGCCAAATAGGAATTTTGTTGGCATACGTAATAATTCCAATTCGGCTTGGATTACCATCCAAATAGGGATTTTGTTGGTACCCGTAACGCGGGTCTATTATTCAAGCACTTCTATGGAATCTTTAAGGTAAAGATCAAGGCCTTTTAGGGATCAACCCAGGTAGACTACCTTGGATCACCTGGTAGCCTCTCTGGATCCAGGGACCAGTTGCTACCCTGCTTAGAACTCATAGCCTAACAATGCAGCAGACCATCCTCCGGCTGCAGGCACAAACCTTAACTACAAAAGTTACCCACATTGGCATCGAATCAAGCTTAACAGAACTGTATGTGGAAGTGACTAATTAGGTATGGTACTAACATATTGACTGCACGATTACATTTTGCTGAAGGTGAGAACGCCTGCTGCTTTAAATGCAAAAAATAAACAGTGAGATCTATTTTGGGACTGGCATTAAATTGCCTTGTGCCCATTAGGGATGGATAATTTAGCAGTGACTTTGATTAATCAGCCCCCAGTATTATTTATAGCAGGGGAGGGACGCCTTCTAACTCTCCTATGTTTGCAGTGTGTACAGAGTGTGCTGTTGGCTCTCCTCTCCTTGTAATGTATAGTATTACTCATCATTATGCATTACCCTTGTTCACTCCGACTTGAAAAGCATTACAATGCTGCTTGCAGGGATCCTGCCATACAACAAACCAGGCTGTAAATTGAGCAATTCCAAAAGAAAGCATCGAAATATTTAGCTGCAAAGTGTAAAAAATCTGTTACTCAAAAGCGAGGCAGTGTATGTAGTTGTGGGGTTGAGCGGGGATCACCTGGCAAAAAATAAAAAATAACTTTCTGTATGAAAGCACAGTTGAATAATAAGATGTCAGGCATGTGTTTTTTTTCATTAATCCTTCTTCAAACTAAATGTAAATTTCGATGGGAGAGTAGGCATAGAGGGGCATATTAGCAAGCCTCAGCGATGAACGCGCTCAGCGCGTTTTGCACTAACGCCAGCTATCGCAGGAAATTATCGCCAGGCTAGCGCTGTATCAACAACGCTTAGCGCTTTGGCGATAATATTCCCAGCGATAGCCGGCAATATGGGGCGACATCGCTGGAAAACCAGCGATAATCCAGCAGAATTGGAGATGAGCTTGCTGATAGGGCCCTGTGGCCTCAACCCTAGAATCCACCTCCAATAGTACACATAGGGTAGTCAAGAAAATACCAGACGTTAGGATCCAGCGTTAAGGGGCATTAGCGCAACTATTATCGGCGCTTTGCGGCTCTGGGGCATCCTTGTAAATATCGCGATGCTGTGTCAGCGATGTTTTACATGGATTATATGTGAGAACGCCTACTTTGCATCTAATTAGCGATGCAAGGCGAGGCGTTCGGAAAACGGCAGCTAACATGCGCTAATGCATGTTAGCGCCGCCTTGATGATTGTGCGATATTTGAATCGCCGCTTTTCGGCGCTATGTGCCGAAAAAGCGGCGATATGTGTCTTGATGATATGCCCCAGAGTTCTTTGACAAAAGGTCAGGAATATTTAGCCTCTTTATAGCAATCATATTCAGCACATACTGTGTTTTTTTTAGACCTGCTGACAAATTATGGTTGTTTTGTTAAATTTGTGTGTTTTACAATACTTAACTTATTTATTTATTTGAAACGTTTTATATAGCGCAAGCAAGGCCCGTCAGGGTATCAGAACGCTGTACATCGAAGCAGATAAGTTACGTTGGTAAAGGAGAAAATAATAGACATATAAGCAGTTACACCAAATGCCCATTGCAGAAAATAATAGATATATATGCGGTTACACCAGATGCACATTGCATGGTAGGTAAGGAAAGTCAATGCTGTGAAGCAATTAAAGTTAGTTTGTATGGTTACAGGTCCATTGTCGCAGGTGGCTATTCAGGAGCAATCAATTGACTTTTTTTTAAATGCGAAGGTCGAGGGGTTCATTCTAATTTGGGGAGGGAGAGCGTTCCATATTCTCGGAGCAAGACAGAAGAAGGCACGGTTGTAGGTTCTCTTCTTTTTGAACTTTTGTGGTTTTAACAGTAGAGTGTTTGATCTTCTTAGGGAGAGATTCCCACCAGATAGTTCAAGTTTATATGCCAAGTAAGTGGGAGCTTTCTGATGCAGCGCTTTGTGCGTCAAGCAGGCTCTCTTGTAACTGATCCTTGCATTGAGAGAAAGCCAGTTGAGTTGGATTTGATCTGGTGTGATGTGATCACGTTTTCTTGATTCCGTGATAAGCCTGGCAGCAGAGTTCAGAGTGGCCCTTAAAGGGGCCAGTTTAGCTTTGGGTAGCCCGGCTAGTGTCACAATTCCGTTGTCTAAACAGGAGGTAACTATTTGATTTTGCTTAAAGTGTAGAGTTGGTGATTGGCTCCTCTTGTGGTTGCACTGATGTGGGCTTGCATATTAAGGAATTTGTCCAAATTTATGCCTAATGATCTAGTGGAGTTAACAGTATGTAGGGTGCAAATGAGAGCTGTTTGTGTTTTGAGCCAGTCTTGAATGGGGGCAGGATGATTGTGGGGGGGAAAGCAGGAGGAATTCCGTCTTGAGAGTATTTAGCATAAGGTGGTTGTGAGATAGCCACTGCTGAGTTTTCAGAAGAGCACAGGTAAGAGTATTGATGTCATCCGGTTAAGACATTTTCATGTACAATTGAGTATCATCGGCGTACATGTGATAGTGTATGTTTGTGCATTTCAGAATTTCAGTGGGAGGTTCCATGTACAAGTTGAATAGTGTGGGTGAAAGTGTGGATCCTTGTGGAACTCCAATTGAGAACGGCTTACTGTTGAAAATGTTGTGGTTGACTTTGATTATTTGCGTTCTATTTTGACGTAACGAAGCAAACCAATTTAAGACTGGACCCGATAATTCCATCCTGGTTTTCAAGAAGGTCAATCAACCGTGTCAAATGCCGTGTCAAATGCCAAGGAAAGATCAAGCAATATAAGTATTTTCGTTCTGGTCAAGTAGTCTAAGGGCATTGTCAACAATGTGTGTTATAGCAGATTTGGCACTATGTCCAGATCTGAAGCCCGATTGGTATTGGCCTAGGAGCTGAAACTGTTCAGTGTGATTGCAGAGTTGTGCATGTACGCATTTCTCAAGTAGTGTGGCTAAAGTCATGTTATTTGAAATTGGTCGTAAGTTGTCAGGATCAGATAAGTTTGTATTTGGCTTCTTTGGGATTGGGAGTGACTTGTCTAATCTTGAGGCAATCTGGAATCAAGACTTACGCGAGAGATTCATGTACAATCTTAGAGCAGAGAAGGAAAATGGAAGAAGTAAGCTCTTGGAAGAACTTGGTGGGAAATAGATCATTGAAATGATTTGAAGGTTTTAATGAAGTTATGATGTTGAGCAGCTCCGCATCATCTGGTAGTATGAAGGTATTCTATGATGCATCATTTTTTGGAGTATAATCCACCGGTCCAGCAAGAAGAGATCTTGCCCAAGGTGGCCTTGAAGAGGGAGTTGATAGGGCCGGATTTTGCGTGTCTGGAAAGGAGAGTTGCAGTTCTAGTTCGATCTTTCTTGTTTTTTCAGTGAAGTGTAATGAGAACTCCTCACCGCTTGGGAGTGAGCCCTGAGTGCAGAGAGTTGATTAGTAGAGTGGTTGTTTGATGATTTCAAAAAGTTTTTTTGGTCTGTTTTTGGGCTTATCAAACTGACACCGAAAGTGATCAGTTATAGCGCTAAGAATATGTTTGTTATAGGCATTTCTTGTCATCCTTAACTGCCTGAGGCTAGTTATGGAAGGAGAGTTTCTCCAAGATCTTTCTGCAAGCCTTAGTTTACGTCGCTCCTCATTAAGGGAGCCATTTAACCAAGGTTTTTAATGTTTGCTATGAAATCTTTTGAGATGCATAGGAGCAACTGAGTCAAAAATATCACACAAGGAATGAATGTAGTGTTCAGTGAGTTCATCCAGATTTGTCATATCGGGGCCGGAGGAAGAAGATTACTGCTCATGTAGGTAAGATCATGTACGTTGATGTTCCTCAGTTCTCAAGACCATTGTTTGGTCTTACGAGGTTGTCCTTGTCTAAACAGCACCCTTTTCAAGATGAGAAAAGAGATCTGACCAGTCGCATGGTGATATGTCATCCAGTTGTATGACGATATCTTTGGCTATGATTAGATCTAGGGTGGAACCCTTGTTATGTGTAGGTCTGTTGCATGACTGTGTGAAGTTATGGTCGGAGAGGAAAGCCTTAAAGAGCATAGTAAAGAGTCATTATCGTAGTTCCAGTGTAAGTTGAAATTCCCAAGGAAGATATGGTTAGGGAGTTAAACTGTTTTTTGGATGTATGGTGTAGCTCGCACTTAAACTACAATAACTTTTTCTACAAAAATGTTCATGCCAAGTTTGTATTATTTTTTCCAGCTTCTTGACGTTCATAAAGGTTACAATGGTTTGTAGTTCCCCTGGAGGGAACTGAGGACAAATCCAGAATATAACTATATTGTGGTTTTTGCAGGAAAAATGGGGGGAAAATGCCACCCCAGTTTAGACCTGGCCATATGCAAATCAGTCTTGACCCTGTGCCTCATGGGAACAGTCCAGCCCGAACTGCCAAGCCAGGTCCTCCCTGGACTGGAAACAAGCATCCTAGGACCAGTTTCGGGGTTTCACCCCTCATCAGCCAGGATAGATTGAATCCAGTGGCACAGTGAGCCCGGGACCCACGTCTGGGCATACCCGGTGCACTTAGGGCGAGAAAGCAAAAGACACACAATTGATGGACAGAATGCAGAACAAATCAAAACATTCACCTCCCAGTCAAGAGTTCTGGGTTAAATCCATCATTCTTTTGCTCACCATGCCACCCCAGTTTAGACCTGGCCATATGCAAATCAGTCTTGACACTGTGCCTCATGGGAACAGTCCAGCCCGAACTGCCAAGCCAGGTCCTCCCTGGACCGGAAACAAGCATCCTAGGACTGTTTTCGGGGTTTCACCCCTCATCAGCCAAGATAGCTTGAATCCAGTGGCACAGTGAGCCCGGGACCAACGTCTGGGCATACCCGGCACACTTAGGGCGAGAATGCAAAAGACACACAATTGATGGACAGAACAAATCAAAACATTCACCCCCAGTGAAGAGATCTGGGTTAAATCCATCATTCTTTTGCTCACCATGCCACCCCAGTTGCTGCCATAACATGACAGGTTTAAAAATAAAGTAAGGTAAGGCCTTTCACACTGGCACACACCTTCTTCTTGCTAAACTTATAAAGAAAAGTTTGGGGACTGGTACTTATTCTATGACAAGTACTGTTTTTTTCAGGTCTCCTTCCACTCTTGTCTCCGAACTGCGGGTGTGCCAATTTTAAAAATTGTTCAATCACAAACCTTCTGTAATTCTTGCAAATACTGTCATTACTGCTTGTAGGGCACAAACTGCTGTGCTGCAGGTAAAAAACAGGGGACCCTATTTACCAAAAATGACGCAGCACGGCGCTGCAAGCCATTTTGCTGCGCTCATCTGCGTCGTTTTAAAAGCACAGGGATGTGTCATGTTAACAACAATACAACGCATCCCTGTGTTTTTCCCTTGCGCTGTCGCACAATTGGCTGCCATGCACCAGCGCAGGCACCCTTGCGTCATATTGCAATCGTGCCTACGTTGTGGAGATGATTGTTTTTGTGCAGGAAGGGGGACACTTTCCTCCACAAAAACAATAATTGATGGCATTTTCCTCTTTCTATGTGTGCTGCAAAATGCAGCACGCATAAAAAGAGGGAGAAACGAGGCAAAATAAAAGTATTTCTCCACATTGCGCCACTCCTACACCTCCCTTGGGGAAGCGTAGGATTCTGACGCATTCCCAGCTTCACAAAACTTTGTAAACCTGGGAATGTGTCAGGTTCCATGGATGTTGCATGGGAACACCCACAGCAACACCCATGAAACGCCCCTTTCACGCAGAGGAATGCGTGAGAGGGGCCCATATTTAAAAGGCCACAAAAAGTCCTGCAGGGTGGCATTAAGTGGCCTTGTAAATATGGGCAGGCACACTGTGCTGCTGGTGCATCAAAAAACAGTGACGCATCGGCGGTGCACTGGCCCAGGATTTCTTGTGTATCTATTATGTTTTTGCGAGAAAAAATTGCCAACCTGCACACATTTTAACAGACATGAGAAAAATGATTTTAAAGTTAACTTAACAGAAAACAGCACATCCATTTTCAGTGCTGACAACAGCTTTCAATGAAATACTGCCAGTTACTGGGAAAAACAATGCCAGTGCAAAGATGTAAAAAAAGAGGGATAACCCCACAGGCCAGTAACCAGGATCTGCTACATTTTGTTTATAAAAGATTAGCACATCCACACTTTGCTTCTAGATGTAGTTAAGTATGCTGTGTGCACAATACAGGTACAATCTCTATGGTGAGTGGAGTAGGTACAGTAGTAGCCTGCAACCTTCACCATGCCTGGATGTACAGAATGTAAGTAGATGGTGCCACATTTGCAAAAACAAAAGGAGCTTAAGGTTAAGGAAACCTTGCTCTTATCCTTCCTCCTCCCACAATACCATCTGAAGCTGATGCTGCAGTCCAGCATACTCTGCCAAAGGTATAAAAAGTGAGTTATTAAATAGTAACAGAAGAGGCCAGCAGAAGAGTGAACAATCATGCCAGCTGATAATATGTATGCTAATGCAACCTGCAATGTGATGAGAGCTGCACCGGCCAAGGGCACCGAACGAGCTCAGTTTTGATGACTACGTAAATGCTTGTGACCCAATGAGCTAATATGCACAGTATCCAATACTGCCTTTCAAAACGCCCTTTGAATATCTAAAAGGGCACACAATCAGTTTCAGGAGGGAAGGCAGCCATTTTCTATGCAGCCAAGATCTCGATTGGGCTTCAGGACCTACAGGGGAAGGCTAGTGTGCAGGGTGTAAATAAGAGCCTCATGACATTTACAACCATTTTCAGTCTAGAAGAGGGTGGGCAATAAAATATGAAAATATAATTTTGCATCTCTATCAACCAATATAAGTTGCATGTAAAATCTCCATACACTGTTCACTTCAGTAATCCCAATCTCTTAGCTTTAAAACAATATAACAGCAGACAGATTGGGCAAGATCCCTAAGGAGAGAATAAAGATTGCCCTGGTGAGAAAGCAGGCATAGGATAAATGAGACACTGTCATGCCTCTCAAATGGATAGAGTGTGTTGGATGCCATTTCAAGAAGCAGCACAAGTTTGCTGCTGTTCTAAGAGCAAAGGGAGACCCACTGTTAGGTTGACGTAAATAAGAATGCCTCTGAGGATGTATACACTCGAAGTAAAATAGAGTGTTTATCATAAAAACATGTGGTTGGTATTGGCCTCTACTTGAGAGTCATTGATGCAAGAAGGAGCACCAAACAAAGGGGCTTATTTATGAGAGCCCTGCGTCCCTTTTGCAACACGTAAAGTGGTACATGCGTGACGCAGGGCTCTCAATCAGATATATAAAGCCACACAAAGCCACCCTGTGTGGCTTTGAGTGGGCTCATAAAGCTTGAGTAAGGCAACTCAGCACAAATCGCTGTGTTGCCTTACTCTGCCCCTGGGATGTGTTCCATGGGCGTTGCAGTGGGTTTTTCTAGGCAACACCCATGGATTTTTACGCTGGCCCAGATTTACAAAATCATGTAAAGCTGGGGAAGAACCAAATCTGTATGCATCCCGAAGTGAGGTGTAACGAGGAAAAATATGTTTATTTTACCTCATTTGTCCTCTTTCTTTGTGTGTTGCATTCTGCAGCAAACATAGAAAGACAAAAACACCTCTAAGGATTGTCCTTGTGCAGGAAGGTGTCCCTTCCTGCACAAAAACAATCCTGCATGCAATGGAGACACCCTAGTACCATAGTGCAAGTGTGCCTACGTTGGCGCTAGGCTGCCGAAGCTGCACCAGCGAAGTGAGAAAGGACAAGAATGCACTGTATTGCATAAATACGGTGCATTCCTGCTCTTTTACTTTGGCATAGGGAAGGACAACAAGGTCCTACGCCAAAATCCCATAAATGAGGGTCTAGATCTACAGTCAGATGGTCTATACACCTTTCAACTTTCTCTTAAATTTGCCTGTCTCACATAGGAGAATGTTGACTACTCTGGAGTTCCTTACCTGTCAGGCTAGGTACATTTGTTGAAGAGACCAATGTTGCCAGATTTGTTACCATCAATCCTCAGAGTGTCACCACACTGGCTACATGTCCCATTGAAGACATTCCCATAAAGTTGTTTGCTACTGAATTATATGTTTTTTCTTGAGCCATGGCAATTTCTTTGTTCAGGTGATGGTGGGCTGATCTCCCGCACAAGATGGTCTTAGTGGTCTACAAGAACATGATAAGGCATATTAGCGTTCCTCAATCCAAAGTATTGTTGTCTACAATGTCTGGCATTGTCTCTTGAAGGAATCAGAACTAGACACAGTGTTGCATTAGGAAGACGCTTAAAAAAAACATTTAAAACTTTAGAAAAGTAGACAAATCATATGAGAAGGCCAGCCATTGAAAGAAAATTGTTTTTGAGGAAATGCCCAATTTATTACGATTGGGAGAATCACCTCCTGCATGGCAGAGCCAATAGGTAAAACCCCACATAAGTGTCTAGGGCAAAAGGACACTACCAGAAATACTGAGATTCTGAAATAGTTACTGGTCATAATAAAACCAAAGCAAACTATCACTATGGCTTTGCTCAACCATCGAAATAGTTAGAAGAACCACATAGAGGGAGGCAGAGTGATAACTGTAAACCCCTTCTGGTATTCAGGCAGGGGGGTGGAATTGAAATACCCAAGGGTAAAAGTCAAAGGAAGCACTTGAGGTGTGGGAAGTGACAACATTTATCAAAGCTCTGTGGCACCACTGCTGCAAAGTAATCACACCTTTCTTGCAGACCTTTAGTGCTGGGATGTCGCAGGGGACCACTATGCACTTTATAAATCCAGATTCAATCAATCAATCAGTCAGTCACATGAATATGTGTGCTTGCGCAGGGCACAGCTTATGCTCGTTTTTCTACACTTATGCACTAGCTACAAAATAATCACACCTTACTTGCAGACCTTTAGTGCTGGGATGTCGCAGGGGACCACTATGCACTTTATAAATCCAGAATCAATCAATCAATCAATCACATGAATATGTGTGCTTGTGCAGGGCACAGCTTATGCTCGTTTTTCTACACCTATGCACTAGCTGCATTGCATACTTTTAAAATGGAATTTCTCTGAGCTGCAGGCAACACTGCCCAGAAACATAGAGGCAATCTCAAGGTTTTTAAGCTGTGCTGTTTGCAAGTCGTGCAAAAACGTGTAGAGTTAAATGTAGGTGCAGTCACATAAAACAAGCATGCAGCTGTGCCCTGCATGAAGCACACAGGTTTATGATATGGGCCCAAGTGTTTAAGATCAGCTTCCCTTATGCCACTCGATATTAACCTAGTTAAGAACAAAAGATTCAGAAGGAGGTTGCTTCACATACAATGCTTGTTCCTCTGAAAAATGACCATTCCACTGCAGATCTTCTACCCAGCACTGTCATCAACCAAGAATAGCAGGTATCAGTGGACTCCTTCTGATATGAAGGCTGATATTAGGAGAGGTTATCCATTTTTCTCACTCCTCTGCCTGAAAACATACTACGAGGAGGTAATACTGCTATATAAAGCACTCAAAAGAAAATAATAAGTAAATGCTAAGTGATTACCGGACAATATAGTTGTTTCTCTTGTCAAAGTTAAAATTTACTTTGTAGCAGAAATTTCCTGACATAACACAGTACTGGTAATTCTGCATCAAGAATTAATAATACACTGGTTTTCGTAATTTTGAGATGCAGAATTGCCACACTAATTCACGTTTTCCCTTGAGAAATGGGGAATTACCGAGGGAATTTGTGTTTCAGGACTAATTTCTGCCTGTAATTTACAAAATTCTAGGTGATTTACCACAGACATACCCACAAGGGTTTGGCTGGCAAAATAGGCCAGAGGAAATCCTCAAGACTACAGAATGACCATGTTTCTTATAATCCTGATTCGGCCTGTATTATCTTGATCCGGTGGTATCTGCTGCTACCGTCCAAATCAGATGCCATTGATGTGAGGGCCAAATTAATAAAGAGGAATCTGTTCTGTACCCTAAGCTCCTCTGCAGCACACATAGGAAAGGGAAAACGCCTCATAGGATTGTTTCCGTGCCCCTTCCTGCACAAAAACAATCCTGCCGGCAAGGGAGGGTACATTGCAGCATAGTGCAAGGGTGCCTACCTGGGCGACAGGCTGGTAAAATGGCGCCAGCGCAGGCAGAAAGGACAGGAATGCATTCCTGCCCTTTCACTTTGGCGTAGGGCAGCGCTGCAAGGTGCCTTGCTCTGTTGCCCTATGCCAAAATGCCATAAATGAGGCCCTAAGTGTCTCTGCTGCAATGGAGGAACACTGGCACAGGTAGTAAGGCATTGAATCAGGTTCCTTGGGTCCCATCATTAATGCTAGCTTCTGCCTGGGGCATTGAAATATATACTGCCTGGGGTCAGTGATGTCTATCATGACTTAAGGTCATTAATGACAATTACTTCTAGGTACTTTGATGATGATCACTACCTGGGGCCAATCAGGCTCCTAACAGATTGGCGCTATTGTAGTTTATCACTTGCAGCAGGTACAGCTGCCACCTTCGGAGGAGCCAAGCAGTTGCTCCTCTGAAGGCAGCAGCTTTAGATTGGCTGGAAGGCCCGGGCACAATGGCCACAGGAGCGAAGCCTCACGGTAACCTCACCCTCGCATACAGCTATTATTCTCACACAGACTGCCATTGGGTCTTATAGTGTAGAAATGCCTCATCCATTAAACCCTACAGTATCCCTGCAGGGGGTGTCCTCCGGGGACAGATTACGTGCTGGTCGCTGATAGACCCCCTTTCACGCATATCAGAGCTTCCGGCATGAACTTTCCTGCCTCAGATACCCCAACACATCATCGACATGTACACTGCTCTTTGCCTATCACACTGCCCCTGCCCCCACACCTGCTCCATTTTCTTCCCCCATACATTGTGCTTGGCCAAACACATACTGGCTTCACCGCACATATATGGCTATTGGCCTGGACTGGCTGACTTTGCCCCTTCATCCATCGATGCACTCTTTCATTGCTCCAGAAATGTATCAATGAACTCATCTATCTATTCACACATAGGTCCATGGACCCCCACATGTGCTTATCCACTCACTCACACATTCATCCACCTATCTAGGCACTCACTCCCCCAACCCATTGTCTCATTCTCACATTCTCCCACGTACCCATCGACACAGTCACATACTCAGGAACTCACCAATCAACGAAGAAGTACTTTCAGTGACAAAACCTGTCAGGCCTATTGGCATTGTCAATGCTTCATTTCTTCTATTGCCACATAACTAAGAGGCAGGTTCGGGGCTGGTTATGGTCTCGTTGTGGGCTTGCAAAATATCATAATGTAAGTACCTGGCTCCTGTGCCATCAATTCAGATGCTAGGCGCTGCTCATGAGGGCGCTATCACTTCGGTTAACTAAAGCATTGCTACTAGGCTAATTGGTGATAGGGTGAGGGTTGTTGTAATACCATGATTGCTTCTTTTACGAGGGTTTCATTTAAAGATTATCCAGGGATACCATGTTACTGCCAAAAACGTCTACATCTTCACATAGCTGTTTTACAGAAGGCTTAGGGTGCCCGCTACCATCACATGGTGTCAGGAATTACCACCTACTCTCCTTGATTCATTTGTCTGGGAATTCTTGCGATTATTTGTCTGGGATTTATGCGAGTATTCCTGTTGTGTAATCTTTTCCTGTTGTCGATATTGGATTTATGTCCTGCCTTCCTTCCTTTGTAAAGCGCTCTGATATCCTTCGGGATCTTGTTCGCGCTATATAAAACTTTATAAATAAATAAATAAACATACAGTAAAGTAGTATTCCTGTCTGGTGGTCCAAACACCAGGCGGCTGATCAGAGATCCTTTATGAAGGCTTGCCGTATTCCAATCAAGTTTTTCATTCTATAAACCATTGTAATAGAGAACTTTATTCCAACTGGTTGAGTTGAGGTTGAACCACCTCGACAACGCCCAGCATGTATTTCAGCTATTATATGACCTACCAGGGCTCGAACATGGTCTCGTCAACAAAATGGAATCATCTGCTAACTTTGGACATGTATGATGTCATGCGACACAGAATGAGGTCATGGCCTCAAGGCGTGATGCAACAGCAAATGTAAAAAGTGCCTAAAGGAAATTGATGGCAACTTTCTTCTGCAGTTTGAAGCCAATCAGGGGCGTCACTGCCAATAGTGCAGCAGGTGCAGTGGAACCAGGGCCCAGGTACTTGAGAGGTGCCATCGAGATCCCAAATGAAGCTGCTTTTCCTGCTAAACCAGAGGACTGGGGCCAATAGTTTTTTGCTGCCACTCGATCCAATGCCACCGCTGCAAGTCATAAAATAGTTGCCTTCTAGAGACCTAAGAGCATTAAAGAGGCTGAACGACGCTCTTCAAAACGTTTATAGGAATCATATTCCCATTGTCTTGTTAGAAGTTCCCCGGCCCTTGCTGTTGTTTGAAGCAATGTGGCAGAACGGAAATTCTAGAGGATAAGAAAGCCAGGAGGGAAGCTACTAATGCCAGTTAGTTAACTATGTTTACCTTTGCACTAGAGCAGCCTGTCTTCCAGGCTTGCCTGACTTCCTGTAGCCAAGCTGATTCACCCTCATGTCTGACTATTTCAAGCACTATCTAGTGCTTCTTTACTTGAATTACCACAGGTAAACTACTCAGATGACCCTTCTTATGCTTGTTAACCCCTCCTGTGCCCTGGCAGTTTTCATTCTTTGTATCATGGAGGTGCCTGGCTCCCAGACTTTAAATCTGATCTGTTCTTGCAGGATGTATGACTTTGTTATTTTAGCTATAATCAACATTATGTTATCGTTCTAACAGTCTTTTTGTATTACCCTCGATTGCCCAGTATGATACTGTGGTACAGTAGCCGATGACCGATATTAGGAGCATTAGGGCTCTACGGTGATTTATGTTGGCAAGTCTTCTTTTAACTTAAACTCTCCAAGTGAGTGCCTATCTTAGAGTCAGTATGATAAAACATGTGTTATTAGCTGTTATTTGTAACACAATACTCAACCCAGCAGTCATTATGTCATTAACTAGCAGGCCTGGATGCATTTATAGACACTGAAACTTGGCTGAAAGAAGGGGACAACCCAGCTTTAATTAATGCCACTCCTTTCCTCCAGAGTAGCAAATTCACCACTGGGATTGTTTGGGTTCGAAAAGATACAGAGAAGTAGCCATTTTTGATCCTGAAAACTAGCATTTCCCACCTCTATCACAAGATATAGCCACTTCTCCTTCAGTTAAATCACTATCAAGATCCAATTGATGTGAGGGCCAAAGTAGTGAAGAGGAATCTCTTCTCTACCCTAAACTCTTCTGCAGCATACATAAAAAGAGGAAAACACCTCGTAGGATTGATTTTGTGCAGGAAGGTGCCCCTTCCTGCACAAAACAATCCTACCTACAACACAGGCACCCTTGCACTACCTACACAGATCACGCACCTTTCTAATTATATATCACCCATCTGGAATTCAACAATGTTTTGAAAATCCTTGAAAGATGCAATTATCAACTTATCCTCTAGTAACATATCTCTCCGTGGCCTGGGGACCTCAGTCTGCACACTGCTAATGAAACAGGTAATCACATTCAAGATTTCTTAACATTTCACTTATCATGTGGTGTCCAACAGCATATAAAATAGGCTACTCCCCACACTGTTCATGCATTGGTTATTAGTGTAGCTGGAGGAAGAGCTGGACTCCTCACCAGCTATTCTTCGAAAAGAATGGACAGATAATGTTTTGATCACTAGTAGATTTAAGTATTATCTGACAAATCAAGATTGAGGAGACCTATAGACCCAGTCTGAAATTTAAGAAATGTTAACCATACATAATTATTAAAGAACTTGGCAGAAATGGTCATAGATTATCCAACTTTCGACCTTACTAACTTCATTTATAATTTATTTAGCAAGCCCTTTACTACAATACTAGAGAAAGTCGCATCTTTATTGTTTAAAAATTAGCTCCCATGACTAAAGTAGCCACCTGGTTCAATATGGAACTAATCATTTTGAAAAATTAAGAAAAAAAGCAGAACAACAATGGAAAGGAATTAATGTGATGCAAAAAAACTCATTTACCTAGTTATTTGCACCAACTACTTGTGTGCTATATTTAAAGGCAAACACAACTATTACTCAGAATTGCAATAAAAAACATTCATGAAGAGGTATTTAAGATTTTGGAGGAACTTGTGATCAAAGAATCAGCCACCACTCACTGAGGATAAGGTTTCTTCAATCAGATATGATATTGAGGTATCCAATTAAACCACTTCTAGAACTAGTGGTACCAATGTAGATAATACTCTGGCATTCTCTTGCGGTGCCTTTTCTGCCTACTGGAACAATTGTGATCTGCTCTGCGAAGACTCACTTTATGTTCAAACTACCAACTTTAGGCCTAGATCAACTTTGGATCCAGAGCCATCCTTATACCCTCCCAATATAATGCACTCATTGCCGCCTTCATAATGCATAATATTACTTTCTTTTTTCACAGGCCTGCTAACAGCAGACCTGAAACAGGGCTCAATTATTATGTTGAGAAAAACCCAGAAAGGATTTGATGCCCCCAATGTTATTAAGTATCACCCCATTGTCATGTACCAGCAGTATCTAAAATCATTGAATCTTTTCTGGCCAAACAACTGTGCCATTATATGGAATCCAAAAAGGAGAACCTGGCTCCGTTTGACGTTATGCTCTTATTATTTTTGAGCAACAAACAGACCACTATCTTTTCTGTTTGAATGGAATTTTTATTAAACTATTCCTTTCTTTGCAATTGTTTATATTTACCAAAAGAATTTTAGTTGCATGAGAAGTGAAGAGACACACATTTTTCAAATTAACATACAAAACATGAAAAATACTTATGACAATTCACAATAGACAGTGCATGAAATACTTATATACAAACACATTTATATACAAAAACGTTGGACTTTTGCATCATAACATCAGAAACTAGAATACTCTTATCGCTATCTTGTTTTAGGGGCCAAACATATGCCATATGCCATGCATATGATGCAAAAGTCCAACGTTTTTGTATATAAATGTGTTTGTATATAAGTATTTCATGCACTGTCTATTGTGAATTGTCATAAGTTTTTTTCATGTTTTGTATGTTAATTTGAAAAATGTGTGTCTCTTCACTTCTCATGCAACTAAAAAATTTTTGGTAAATATAAACAATTGCAAAGAAAGGAATGGTTTAATAAAAATTCCATTCAAACAGAAAAGATAGTGGTCTGTTTGTTGCTCAAAAATAATAAGAGCATAACGTCAAACGGAGTCAGGTTCTCCTTTTTGTATTCAATTTAGTACGGCCCTACCTGGTTCTGGTCCTTTGGGCCTATCCCCCCCCGGTTTTTGTAGTTTGTATTATATGGAATCCAGCACCCTACTAGATGAGGCACAAGCAGTATTTCAACTAGGAAAGGGGACTGAGATGATGAGGATGACAGTCACACTGCTTGATCCGCAAATGTTCACAGATGTCAGCAATCTTAGTGCACTAATTTCAGTACATCTGTTGGTGGAATTTTACACTGTTGATCATAACATCCTACTTAAAAGATTGTCTGCTATGGGCATGCACCCATTTTAGCAGTAGTGTATAAGACTGATTCACTCCTTTTTTATCTGATCATGCAAAAAAAGTTAGGGCCCTACTGGTCAGAGCCTATCTCTTCTCAATGTGGAGTCCTACAGGGCTCAGCAGTTTCCCCGCATTGGTTCAATCTGTATGTCCAAACTTTGTCAACTTTGGTTAGATCTTCTGGTATTCAATTGTTTACTTACGTAGATAGTACTCAAATCCTTCTCTGTCTGAACTCTTGAAATGAAAAATATGGGTTTTTAGGGAGTTGTATGGCTGAAGTAAAGAGCTGGATGGATAGAAACTGGTTAAAACGTAACCCAGTAAAAACTGAGGTTCCAATGACACACAGCACCCCTTCCTTATGGAATGACTCTCTATAGCTTCCTGCCTTAGGGAGTTGTTCAGTTCCAGCAATTCAGTAAAAAAGTGTGGGCACTATGATAGATTCAGACTTACAGATGACGTTGCAAGTCCGCTCTCTCATGTCATCATGAACCTATCAAATGTAGCAGATTTGATACACTTACATTGGAGATTTGTACTATCACAACCGGGAAACAATCAGAACACTGCGGCCTCAGACACGCGTGTTCGGCATCGCAAGCGGAACCACACTTGCCTTAACCACGCACATGCCTTAACCACACATATGTGTGGTTAAGGCAGTAAGCGGTCTAGCTGCTGCTGCTGCAGAAGCAGGAAGACTGCATCATGAAGAGAGCAGCAGTGAGTAAGTGGGGCTGGGGGGTAGTTTTTAGTGCTGGGGGGAGGGTAGTTTTCAGGGCTAGGGGTATTAGGGGTAGTTTTCAGGGTTGGGGGTAGTTTTCAGGGCTGGGGTGGTAAAGGTAGTATTCAGGGCTGGGGGGATGAGTAGGTTCCAGGGCTGGGGGGTCGGGGTAGTTTTCAGGGTTGAGGGGTTGGGGTAGTTTTCAGGGCTGGGGGGTCAGGGTAGTTTTCAGGGTTGGGGGGTCAGGGGTAGTTTTCAGGGCTGGGGGGTCGGGAGTAGTTTTCAGGGGTGGGGGCTCGGGGTAGTTTTCAGGGCTGGGGTGGTCGGGGGTAGTTTACAGGGCTGGGGGAGGGTTGTGGTAGTTTTCAGGGCTGGGGGGTCAGGTTGTTTTTTAATTAGGGGTTAGGGTATTAGGCCTAAGGGCAGTGGAAGGGGTTGGGGTCGTTTTAGGGACAGCGCGGGGGTGAAAGGGGGTCGGGTAGTGTTTGTTAAGGGACAGGGTTTTAGGCCTCGGGCAGGGGGAGGGGCATGGGTAGTCAGGGTAGTTTTAAAGGCTGGGGGTCGGGGTAGTTTTAAAAAATAAGGGTTTGGGTTTTAGGCCTAAGGGCAGTGGAAGGGGCTGGGGTAGTTTTAGGGACAGCGCAGGGGGGAGGGAGGGGGTCAGGTAGTGTTTGTTAAGGGTTAGGGACAACGTGTAGTTTGGGAGGGGGGCAGCGTATTTGGCCCTCAGACGGGGGGCAGGTAGGGAGTTTGTAGCTTTGGGCAAGGGGAGGGGGTTCGCGACCTTAGCCATGCATACCCCTTTACCATTCATTCACGAAATTGTATGGTAAAGGCATACGTGTTAAAGGAATGCGTGGTTAAGAAGCATTTGTGGTTCAGGCTGGGTGGTACAGGCACGTGTGGTTTAGCCATGCATGCCTCTATCATACAGCCATCACAACCCCCATAACATTTAGCAAAAAGTTTAAAAACATATCTTTTCTTTAGATAATGCTTTCCTGTTCTAGCTGTGTTCCTCGCCCAAAAGACCTTTTTAAGGTGATAGTACACTTTATATGACTGCCTTAACATAACATAAATGTAAAATAAAACACTGCAGTTTGGGAAAGTGTAAAAATTCTAACTTGCACGTAACGCAAAACTGGGCAATAAGCAAGTAAAACAGAGAGAAAAAGTTGTCGCTTCAACGGACCAGAGCTTCCACTAAAAATCCAGTTGGAGCATATATGCTAAAATCCATACATTTCAAACACATTAGTATATATTGTTTTCTCAGTACAAGTCAGTGAGTGATGGAAACCATTACTTCAATGAAACTAACTAATGGGTAGGAGGCAGGAACAACAAACAAGCAGGAAATACAAACAAGTGCTGACTTTATTTCTAAAATTCAAGCTTCTGTGGACAATTCTCAAAACTAGGCTACACTTACTACACAGTGCAGAAAATGGCCAATTGAACACCAAGTAAAATGGCTTCTGGGCCTCAAAAATACATGAAACGTAGCAGCCATATTAAGGTTAATGTGCACATTCAGCTAATATAAAAAAGATATCGCAATTCAAACATGAAACGTATCAGTGTGTGTTGAGGTGTAAATGAGCATTTGAGAGATAACAAAGCACTGGCATTAAGGCACAGAAGGAAATCATTCTTCTTTCTCAATAATGTAACATAAAATAACATAGCGTAACATAACAATACATAACATTATTATGAGTGTTTAGGAACTCATAATGAATTACAATTGATGCAGCAATACCACACTACTAATGTTTCTCTCTCAGACATTTCACCAGTGTAGTTGGGAAACCATACAAAAATGGTGAATTACTGCAGGGATAATGTATGGAAACTCGCACTGTAATTTCCCATTTCACAGAGGCTGCAAATCGATGCACAATATACCCATACCTCAGAATTCTTATATATGTGGTATTATTAATTCCAGTAGTGCCATACTGGATTGGTATTCTCACACCAGTAATAGTGGGGTCCTAAATGTAGATACAAAAAATTATAAGGGGAGCAAAAGAGACTGAGAAAAGAAAAAACCTGGGGGCATATTCTCAAGCAGTTATCGCCGCGTTAGCGGCACTTTTCTGCACTTTTTATCGCTCTATTCTCAAGCTGTCGCTAACAGCCGTTAGCGACAGCTTCCTGGCGTTAGCGGCCGCTATTAACATCGCCAACGATGTTAGCGACAACTAACGCTAATCATATGCAATGTAGGCGTTCCCATGTTAAAACGCATGCTAACCCCACTTCGCGATATTCTCAACGATCGGTCGGACCGGCGATAAAATCAAAAAACAGCCGCTAAGGCCCGTTAGCTGCTGGAACTTAAGACCAGAAAATAGCTGGTCTTAAAAATGGGGATAACACTTGGGGCCACATCTCAGCAGGTTTTGGTGCTGGACAGCCCGGCAAGCAATGTAGCAGCGCTGCCCTGCGACAAAACTACAGCGCAGGAATGCGCACCATCAATAAGATAGTGCGCATTCCTGGGCCCCAGTCATGAAAAGTGTTGCAGTGCTGCGACAAGACAGCGTTGCAACACTTCTCACAACGCCCTTCTTGCAACAGCATGGATGCGCTGTATTCACTGGACAGCGCTCCATGACGCAAGTAATGACAGATACGTCAGGAATCCTGACGTATCTGTCTGCGCTAAAGTCACGCATTGCTGCAGTTGTGTGACAACCATGACGCAACTCCATCAATGCATGGGGCCAGCCTATCCCTGTGGCACTGCGTCACCCTCACGCCTGCCATCAGGCAGGCGGAAGGTACTGACGCAGTGCCGTTCATGCGGGGGTGCCCGCATGTCGGCGTTGTTGGAGATCCATCGGTGGTGGTTGCACGCTGCGGTGTCATCGTTTGGAAGCATTGGTGGAGTGTTGGTGCAGAGGGAGTTGACGAGACGTTCTTCGGTGGCCTTGATCCAGCTGCAAGGGGGTGCGATGATGGCGGTGGCGTTGGGTGGGCAAGGTGAAGACGTGACGTTACCAATGATGGTCGGGCCAGGAGAGTCCGGGTCGTGGCTGCAGTAGAAGTTCCCGCTGGCAGAGGTGACGTGCTCGACCATGTGTCCTGCTATGTGGCTTGTTGCGGTGACTTGCTGCTTGCGTCTGATGTAGGGGACCTTCCCCAGGAGGGGGAGGTGTCCTGGTCACTGGAGTTGTCCAGGTGGAACTTGAGTTCACCGAGTAGGATGTCGTAGGTGGATGGGAGACCTGGGGGTGCAATGAGGTCCACAATGGTATTGGAGAATGGGGGGCCATGGCCCGGGGGGCCTGCACATGAGGGTGCCGCAGAGGATGTGCTTGGGCTTGGTCCGAATCTGGGATTTGAGGTGGTCCATGGTCACCCTTGGGTCATTAGAGTACGTGGTCAGTCGGAGTGTGCTTCTGTAGGTGATGGCAAGGCCTCCTCCTTGCCGGTCGGGGTGCTCCTTGCGGGTGAAACTACAGCCGTCAGTGATGGCGATGGCGATGTCCGGTCCGGAGCAGAGGTTGGTCCTGGCAGGGGAGGTGGCGTCCAGAGTTGATGGCGAGGAGGCTGCTGGCGTCGTAGCGGCGTAGTGTCCAAGAGGAAGGCTCCTTGGTGCAGAGCGCGGTCCAGGGGCAGACGGACGCAAACGGCGTAGCCCATGGGTTGCCGTTGGCATGGGAGGCGACCATTCCAACGCAGACAGTACATCGTCAACAACGCAACTCCGACAACGCAGGTAGCTTTGCATCGCATTTGATTACAACGCATTGTGAGGTCAGTAATGGGGTAATTTAAAATTTTTCGGGTGGGTATGGGTTTCGAATGTAAAATATGGAATTTGGGGGGTGTTTTGGGGGTAAAATATGGAATTTGGGGTGTGTATTTGGGTCAAATTTGAATTTGTGTGTGTTATGGGGGCTCAAAAAGGAATTCCAGGGTTCACGGTTGGGTTTGGGGTGCAAAGGTAAGTTTTGGGTTGCACTCACTGATGTGGGAATAGTGATATTGACGCCTCTGCTATGCTCACCTACTCTACTGTTGCAATGTGCCTAGTATTAGTATGCATGGGAATGGATTGCAATATTATGGCATGCGTCGTAACCACGTATGTGCCTTTGGCACATTGGTGGTTCGCCCGCTGTGCATGGGCGCACAGCGGCCGCCGTTCAGAAGTGCTGGGGGGGCCTGGACAGCTGTGAGGTGGTAAACGCTGGAAAGAACACTGGATGGGGCATGGACGCGGGGATGTGTGTGTGAGCGGGTGTTGTTAAAATTTTGATAAGGGAAGTCTTATCTCGAAGCCGGGTCCCGTGTCTTCATTGTTCCTGCTCTCCTGCGTCTGCTTCCAGGAACAGGAAGTAGGCAGCCAGGCTCCCTCCGCTGAGCCAATCACAATGCTGCGAAGCGGCGGTGGTATTGGTAATTGACAACGGGACAAGGCATGCAGCCAGGGGCTGGAGGGGTGGGCATGTTCTCCATGCAGGCTGTAATGCAGCCTGCATTACGAACAGGGAAGTGCGCATGACTGCTTTGGGCGGCCTGAGTGGGCCGACCAAACAGTCATTGCGCACTTGAGTGGGCATGCCAATCTGCCCAGGCCTTGCCCCGTGCTTGGAGCAGTCCTACCCACCCTCCCACCCGCAAGGGAAAAATAGCACCGTTACATCAGTAAGTAATCATCATGTGATGATTGTTCCTCCTCTGCACTGCTTGAAAGCAGTGGGTCGACACTCTTCCGCCATAGCGGATGAACTGACACTAGGGGTGCGTCATTTACGTGTGCTAGGCCTGGGGGACTCGACCCCCAGGCGTCCTGCGCTACGTGTCCCACCTTTTCCTTACCTGGACATTAACACCGTGGCACAATCCGCTGTACTCTCTCCAAATCAGTGACTCAGCCAGCAGGAGCCTCAGCCAGGAGGGATTTCACAAGCCTGGGTACAGCAGTCGCCGCCAAGTCTGCTGGTGGACCTCTGATGCAGTTGATGCAGCAGGTCCCCCTTAGGTGTGAAGTTGCAGCGCTTACGCCACACAAGTTCTGCGCAGCTCAGGGGCCTCACCCTCCACAGCGTCCGGCCAGCCCAACATCATCCGGCCTGTGATGCAGAGAGGTGGCACCCATCGTTGGTAATCCCCTCCGTGCACCCCGGTGTAGTGGTGGATCGTAGTATGCGATGCAGACCTCCCTACATTGGGGCACAGGAGCGCCTCTACTATTAACAGCTCCAAGGTGCGCAAGGTGGTCTTCTCACACAGGTCAGCAACGTGTCTCCATGCGACCTGCCAGACTTCACCACCAGGTACGGGCGATCGTTGCACCTCAATGTCTACCGCAACGGCTCATCGACTCCACAGCTCCTCCGCATCCCACTCCAGGCTCCAGACGCAGGTCCAGCGAGGCATCCAGGCTCCAGACACAGGTCCAGCGAGGCATCCAGGCTCCAGACGCAGGTCCAGCGAGGCATCAAGACTCCAGACACAGGTCCAGCGAGGCATCCAGGCTCCAGACGCAGGTCCAGCGAGGCATCCAGACTCCAGACGCAGGGCCAGCGAGGCATCCAGGCTCCAGACGCAGGGCCAGCGAGGCATCCAGGCTCCAGACACAGGTCCAGCGAGGCATCCAGGCTGCAGACGCAGGTCCAGTGAGGCATCCTGGCTCTCATCCTGGTCATCCTGGTTGTTGGGTGTCTTGCAGGGGTTGTTGATGTGTGCTGCACTTGGCCCAGGCTGCTCCATTCTGCATTTTTTTTGTTTTATACCTATTTTCTGTTGGATGTTGACTGATAGGCTATTTTTTGCATTAGAGACAAAACAAAAAAAACTCATGTTGGGCTGGCTAACGTGAGTTTTTTTGCCACTAATGGGCCTATCGGTAGTTTTCGCCCGCTAACGCCGGATTTTCCTATTGCCTTCGCGCTGATGTTAGTGGCGGTTTTCACCGCCGTTCCCTGAAACTATCGCCTGTTAGCGGCATGTTATGAATACGCCGCTAACACAGTGATAATTTCACGCGGTACACGGCGATAAGATAACGCACGCTAACTGAGGTTAGCGATAGTTTTCAACGATTGTTGAGAATATCCCCCCTGATCTTAAATGTGAAATAAATCCTGGGAAGCCATCTCACAGTGCTTATTCAAATGTCAGACGTGCCAGTAAAATTAAAAATAAACAATCGTATTGCGATATATGTATGTGTGCTGTTCATATGGCATGTGTACATTATCAGTAGACACACTCTTAGTGTCAAAGAAGTGACCATTGAAACTCAGTGCAAACTTGCTTGCTTCATGCTACAACACACAAAGAAACAACTCTAACACACACACACACAAGATTGCACTTATCTGAACAGCAACCTTACACTCAAATGGATTTGGCATAAATACAGTACCAATCAACTCAGCTTTATTTTTTAGAATGCGTTTAGGAAGAGATGACATGTCAGAAATATGTGATATGTGAAAAAATGTTTCTGTTACAACAACATTTTGTACAGGTAGAATGTAATTTCACAAACTTCTCTTACAATTAGTATGCATAGAGTTAGGGAATTCGGCACTAGTCACCATCGTATAGGAATATCATCCTTAGTCAAAGGTGTACATTAACATACATACATTATGGACAAGATGCAAGGGATTGTCCATAAATAACTAAAATGTTAATAGCTTACCAAGTGTAAAATAAACACTACAGGTAGCACATCCTCAATAATACCTTGGTGATTCACTCCCTAATGCTGCATAGATCTTCAGTGACAGCTGAATCAAGTATTGCTATGAACAAAAGACTGCAGAATTGACCAAACACTTCATAAAAAGCTTTCTGCAGGGAACAAAATGAGCAGAAGCCACAAAGTTATCATAAATTGAAGCATCTTTTGAAAGACCAATAGTTCAAATTCCTCTAGAATCCTGACAGGAGCAAATGTGAGTGCAAATTGTGCACCCATCAATTGCAGTTTAAATGTGGTGTACATACTCAGTTAAACAAACTATTACATTAAACTGTGATTAAATTGCAGGCAAAATGTATCAATGGTCCTCCCTACATAAACATGGTGGGGAAAATTAAATCTATCAAAATGGCTATATCGCCTCAAATATTTTATGTACTATCCATGAATCTTTTACAACCACCTCTCATTTTCTAAAAGAAAATTGATTGAATCTTTACTAAATTTATTTGGAATAATAAACCCCTGCAACTTGGTTATGCTAAACAAAAAATTGCTGAAATCAATGGTGGGTTTGAATTGCCAGACTTTTGCAAATATCATAAAGCTTTCATATTAAAACAAGAATCCAAGAGAAGCCAACCAAAATGGCCGCCAGGTGAGGAGCTCCGGCCGGGAGCTCCCGGCTAGGGATCGCCTTTTTGGCTGAAATCCCCAGAAATCGACCCCCGCCTTGAACCTCCTTGCTCACCGGGGCTTTCCTTGGACTGCGGTCCTCCCGATCTTCCAAGTTCCCACGATCGGGCCTCGAGACCTTGCCCCCTCAACCTCCGAGGGAATGGCGAGTGTTCAGATGGCCGCACCTTGAGTGGGTCCGCCCGCTCTTGCCTGTGCCGAGGCTGCTGCTGTGCCGCGGCGAATCTAGAGCAAGACGCAGCGGCCCGCGCTCGGTGGATTATGACTGTGGAGGCCGTGAGCCGGAGGCAGGGCCGGTCAAAAAGCATACTGAAAATGCCGCTGCGGTGGCTACCGGCATATGGCGCAGCTCTGAGAGAGGTGGACCTGCTGCGACGAGGGCATCTGAGACGCCGGACAACCGCGATGAAGCCCCCGGGTAAGCGGATCGGAGACGCCGCTGGGAGGTGGGGGCGGTGGCACTTGGGTGCGTGTGGGGACTGGGCTTAAGACCACCGGTCCCTCTCCCCGTCTTGGACGGAGCGGCCCGGTGCCTCTCCCGGGCCCCGTCTAGCTCCCGGCGGGAGCGGCCGCGCTCTTGACTCTCCGCTCCCCCCCTGCCCCCTCGGCAGGCTGACCTGCGGTCGCTGGGTAGGGGCCTGGGGTTGCTCCACTGGCCTCAGTCCAAGCACCAGCAACACCAGGGCGGTGATCCTGGCCGAAAGTAAGGCCTTCTCGGCGACGACCCCGGCCTTTCCCTGTGGGGGTCAGGACGACCTCCCGACGGGCCCGCAGCGCTCGATACGACCTCATCGGAGCATACCAGCCAGCTTGCGGTAAGAGAGCGGGGATACCCTCGTCCCCTCCCCCACCGCAAAGACACGCAGTTTTTTACCCTCTCGCCCCCGTGGGGCCGGCGACAGTGTCCCCCCTCGCTCCCATCAGAGACAGCAACAGAAGGCCCAGCAGTGATAGGACGGTGTGCTGCCCCAGGACCAACTCTCCCCCCGGCAATTGCCTGAACGGATTACCAGCCTTCCCCAGGAGGCCCTAAGGATACATTGAGCAGGCAGCAATACCCCCCTGCCCCCCACCGGTCCTGCCCCAGGACATGGTGGGCCTTCTCCCGATGACCTATGATGATGCCCCCCCGGGCGGATACATTAAAAAAAAAAAAAAAAAAAAACTTTGTTCTGAACACGGAGCCTGAGCAACCTTGGCCGATGCCCGGTGGAGCTGTCCTATGCAGCTATAGAGGAGACTGGCTCAGGTTCACCCCCTCGGCCGTCACCTACCCAGCCGGACATCTGACATTGTTTTCCTGGGCTCCCTGTTGCGTCTCCTTCCCTCCCCCACCTCCTCCTTCCTTGATTCTTTGGCTTTCCGCCTGACTCAATCTGCATCCCTCCCTCCTGTTTCCCATCCCCCCTCTACCCTCCTTTACCCTTAAGATGTGTTCTCCTGGCTATCGTACACGCTAATAACTCAAATTATTGTATAACCTCATGTTTTCTCTCCTATGTCTATACTTGGAACAATGTGTAACTTGTAACTGATGTAACTTTGTAATAATGTATCCTCATGTAAAGCGCTCTGATACCTTAGGGTCTAGCCAGCGCTATATAAAACTCATAAAATAAAATAATCCCTATGGTTCAGAAAACAAGATTCTACAAATGCACCTAAATGGTTTCAAGTTGAACAACAATTATTTTTATATCCCCTTTACCAGCATTATTGTCCATATCCAATTAAACTTTGCTTGTAAACTCCTCAACTATTATCAAATCTATTAAATTAAGTCTACATGAATTTGATTCTCTATTTCAGTCACCTATCACTATATATAAAAAAAAGCTTTCACTGTGGCATAACCCATTAATAAAGTTTGATCATAACATTAAATTCTGGAAATCTTGGATTGACGCTGGTAATTTTAATTGAAATTATATTTATAGGGAGAATGCCTTTTGATCTTTCTCAGATTTACAGCATACATTTTATTACTGTGAACAGATACCTCTAAATATGACATTTTCTGTAATTCCATACGTAATGCTTTGCTAACATTATCCCCAAAACTACATTTTCTTGTTCGGAGATGTGCTTAAATGTTTTCAGTGTTTCTCCACATACAGTTTCTGAATTTTACAAAAACCTAAACAGCACAGGAGATGGTAATTTAATACTTATTAGTTGTTTAGGAAATGAAGAACTTTCCTCAGACTTTTTTTAAAAACTTGGAGGAAAATGTGGTTATTAAACATTTCTGGCTGGCTCCCTGTTGCTTTATACCAAACAAATACTTTTATTTTATTCAACTGTTTATGGACTCCACTTAAATTGTTTAAAGCTTCCATTGTGCTGTCATTGTAATATGGTAGATGGTTCTTTGAAACATGTTTTATTTGATTGTACTGTTGTTTCAGAATTTCGGAATAAGGTTTGGAATTTTATTAGTGAAATATTTTCCATCTCAGATACATTCTCTTATGGATTGCTTGTTTGTAAATCATTTGCATTGACATTTAATTTATCTGCTATTCATAGCAACATATTTTATTTTTTATCATCTTCCGCTAGTAAATCCTAATTGTTCTCACAAGCTACATATATAAGAAGTAGTTATTGCTTGTTGCCTTAATTTTATGTTCTACATATACTTTTTTTTTTTTTTTACAGAGTTTTATATAGCACGAACTTGACCCGAATCGGGTATCAGAGCGCTTTACATAGCACCAGTTGCATTACATGAGGACACATTCATTTTTGTTAGGCACGGGGAGATTAAGTGATTTGCCCAGAATCACAGGATGTTCAGCGTCATTGCCGAGACTCGAACCCAGTTCCCCAGATTCGAGGTCAACCGCCCTAGCCGTTAGGCCAACTCCTCTCTCCACTTATCATATGAACATTTACTATTCTTTTTTAGGGGTACAGGTATATGGCTATTTCATATTTTTATCATACTCTTGTTCTGTGTACATTTGTAGTACTTTTTTTGTATAGCCTTTATCACTGTAAAAGTGAATACAATATTTTGAACTTAAAAATGTGGTGTACGTGATTTAGGGAATGCACAAATTGCACCCTATTCCAAGTTTAACACCCCAGGAGATGCAATTATGTGCGAATTGCACATGATGTTAACTATACGAGGTAAGGTAGTGATGCAGCGGTAATTTCACGGTAATTTCTCAATGCAAAACCTCATTTACCTTCTAATTTACCGCTGCAAAGGTACTGGACCCTTGCCACTGTATATTACCATCAGAAGACTTTACATAAACATGAAAAATCAAAAATGCAATTAATATTTAAGCCAATAAAGAGAGTTGTGAGTATTTTAAAGGGTTTTATTTTCTAGTTAAAAGTTAAAGTTCTCTGACCCTTTATTCATTAGTCAAATATCAATCAGGTTACAGAATTGAAAATAGGAAAAATAGAATTAATACAGAACATATTATAGGTTGCATACAAAACATTCCATAAAGGAAAGGAATGAGGCAATCAAATGTCAATCAGAATTCTCCAAAGAAAGTTCAGGAAATATAATTCAAGAGTGAATTATGCAAGGCTAATCAATAATTAATAATTGGCAAAAATCTCCCATAAAGAGAAATAAATGCATAAGACAAATAAATCTTTTCAAAACTAATTAATTAGTCAAAGCATGAACTTAAAAGTTTTAGCATCAAAATCTAACCCTGTTCTATCCAGCTCCACTCTCTCCCCTGGTCTGCTCAATCTGACCTCTCTGTGTTCACAGAGAGACGCTGCTCCTGAAAAGGCCCCTCCTTCACAGACCACAGAGGAATGTGATCTACCTTGCCAAAAATATGACGTGCAAGGCTAGCCTATGCCCCCCACCTCCCTCTATCTCTCCTCGGACGCAATCTGCTCTCAGACTGCACCCGCTAAAGCTTCTAAAGCCTCTAAAAAAAACCTAAAAAAAACCCAAAGCCCCCTAAAGAGGTCATATTTATACTCTAATTCTTGGCTGACTATACTAATTAGGTTGCAATTTTCAGTAAAGCTTGCACCCTGATTGGATAGCTTAGATGACGAGGGTCTCACCATCCTGTTCTCATTGGCAAATCCAACCCACACCAGTTTTAACAAAGAAGCCTTAATGATTAATACAATTATATGTTTTAGCAACATTTACTAGGAAAAATGTTTCAGCCTATTTCCTCCTTCGTGTCATATCGCACGCAGGAAGGACACTTCCACAAACACTGATACATTGGCAGGGTAACAAGAATGTACAGTTCATGGTGGCCTTGAACCAGGTCTTCACTTGAGGCACTTGGCAGTATGTAGCTGGTATAATCTGCGCATGCGTTTTTCAGCACGATTCTCAGCCATGCTGGATTCTTAGGCAGCCATTTAATGGTGGGCCCAAAAACAAAATAAACACAAAAAGAGTATTAATTTTCAAATGAAACCCATTATGTTTTACCTTCCACATACTAATACCCTGTATAAATGATACCTTGCAAAAGCTATTAATGTAAAGCAGCTTTTCTTATTATTTGTGCACAACATGCAAAAATATGTGCAATGTACAACATAGCATAAAACATGCACTAGTGTAAATTTTGAAAGCGCACACAGTTAATACATACTCATAGCAACATGCTCTAATGTTTTAGATAGCTTTTCATGCAAATGCTTTGCCCCCGTGTAGTGATGGTGCATGGTTAATTAATACACATTATAAAAAGATGTGTTATGAACTGAATATATATTGTCTAAATATGCAACAAAGCCAAAGTCTCTTGAGACAGGAACAGGGAGTGTAGATTATAAGGGAAAAGAAACTGGGAAGAGAGAACACATTCCATGATTCAAAGCTAAAAAGGCCACTGAAATCACAAGTTTTCTCTACACTGCAAAAACACATGTTAATTCAGCACAAGCATTTCAGACTGAAAGCATTTACCAGGCCTCATTTCATGTCTCATGTGCCATGTGTTTTTCACTTGCACCAAAATCTGCGTGCCATTTTAAATGCAATCTGTCTGAAACATAAAAATAAAGCAATGCTTAATTTGAGAAATCTAGCTCTATCAGTAGTCTGGCTTTTTATACAATCTACCACCCCAGCCATCAATTTTCAACAGGCTTTATATGGAGAGAATCAGATGGCAAACATCCATATCACACCCGATTTGTAATACCGTTTCAGTGGCATAGCCAAGTTTTTTTGTGCTAGACAGGGGATTACCTCCCTACTTGGTATTGGGGCCTTAGATCCCCATTTACACCCTTATGTAAGTGGCAAAATTAAGTGCATATGGAATTTGCACCCTTATGACTAGTGTTGAATTACAGCAGGGCATAACCAGTGTTCACATATTGATCTCTTTCTTACAATGCGTTTGAGCAGGTGGTAGCAGCAGGCAGTACACACCAGAGTGTGTTAATAAAACACGTACAACAGATGCAAAAAATATGTGCTCGTAAATCCCAATTTTAATGATGCTCATTAAATAAATCAGAGGCCTCCCAGGGCAAATGGTATTTGTGCCAGGGAGTCGAGATGCCCACTTTTTCAGCATGGCATTTGAAAAGAGTACATGTGTTCTTGCCATTGTATAAACTTTCTGCTATTTTTTATCCCTTCATGCTCCTTTGAACTTGTTTTGAGAACCTCGCACCCGGCTTTACCTGTCGGACGAAGCCGTAAAGTGTCCCACATTCTGATATGTTTGAAAACGGCTGAAGGCATCTTAAAATCAATTGTGCCCACCTCCGCGCAGACTGCACACAGCTCGCGGTTCAGTGGGCAGACTTGGTTTAATGTGTTACAGTACACCATGCCAATGTTCTAGAAACTGTGAAAACAATGCAAGCTTTGCAGGGCGAACGGTGAAATGTCGCAAAAAAGAACAAGTATTCCATACTCGATGTTACTGTTTTCCCTCCACTGCTTAAGGTTCAGATATAAACTTCAATATAAACCCGCCACATGTCTCCCATGCCCATATATCCACAGGAGGCCTTACATTTCGGCAGCCGCAGAGAACAGAAAAGGAAAGTTGATGACATGTTGGAGCACACATTTTTAGATGCAAGGAAGAAAAGCAATTAAACTAAAGCATTACGCTGCCGCAAATTTAGCAAAGACTGCAAACATTGGTAGTAGCGGTCTTTTTTAACAAAAATGGTTTACAAATTTAGGCCTGAATTTAGATTTGGGCCAAAGCAACTTTAGACTCTCCTTCTGATATGGTTACCGGCTGTCTTTCTTTTTCATTTAAATGGGCCATTCAGTGCAGAGAAAAATAACACATTTGTTTTTCCCAATGCTGCATCTATACGAAGGGTTGTGAAATCGTTCCATTTGCTCTGCCATATGAAGTTCACGTGAGACTTTACGGTTCAGTTTTATTTCATACAGTATACTGTTCACGGTGTTGAAACTGAATCCTGCTTATGCTGCGATCTGGCATTCTCTCCGGTCACACCAAATGTAACTTGAAGTCTTCTTCTGCCATCCTATTGGAGTTATCACATGTTTCAAGCCTAGCTCTTGCTGGGTAGTTTCTAATGTCTTCACCAAGATGACACAGTTTAAAAATGTCATAGTTCATATGTTTCTGCATCAGTAGCACCTATGTTTTGTTATGTGCTGTGAATTCAATGATGTTTTTCTGGTCTTTTATATTGGGTAGTATCACTCATCGTGAGTGGTATCCCTCTAGGCACAGCTGAAAACCTGGCACTGCAGGTAACGAATGTTCCAAATCATGGGGCATATTTACAAGCCCCTCGCGCCACTTTTGCGCCGCCGTTGCGTCACTTATGTGACGCAGCGGCGACGCAAAACATGCGCCACGTTGCGCAATATTTACAACGTGACGCATCTAGGGAGATGCGTCACGTTGTAAACCCCTGCGCCACATGAAACCTGCGTCAGGTTTCATGTGGGCGTTCCGGTGCAGGGTGGGCGTTCCCTCGCAGGTACGCCTCGTAAAAGTGATGCAGTGAAATCTACAAGATTTCACTGAGTCACTTTTACGCCCATGCTGTGTCAAAACCCTGCGCCTGCTTGAAGCAGGCGTAAGGATTGACGCAGCATGTTAGGCATAGGGCACCCCCGAGCCTTGCTGGAGCCGCGTCGTGCTTGCGACGCGACTCCAGCAATGCGCCGCCTCTTCCGTCGGGGATGCGACACGCATCTGCCCATCCGTGCGCCACGTCGCGCCGCATTGTAAATGCGGCGCATCGGCGGTGGCGCAAGGGCAAACTTGCGTGACGCATCTTCCTGGCGCATCCCTGCTGATTTGCAGGGATGCGCCAGGAAACGTAAATATGCCCCCATGAATTTGAATATGTTGAAAATTTATAAAAAGTTCAAAAACTCTTATTCAAATCTGTTGAATGCATGAATTTAATTCATTCATGAATGCATACGAATCAATCAATTGGCACGAGTTCCAAATGTATGATATTCAATCTCCCGATGCATTTCGGGCGTGCAAGCCCTTCGTCAGGGGAAAAGATCTAAAATAAATGCGGAAAATAGACAGAGTGTCACTGTACTCTACAATTAAACAATATGTTATGGCTTAAACAATCTAATCTCTAGATGGTGAAAAATCAGTGATAAAATATACCAAATGCAAACATCTCGTGTGTCTAAACGTGATTATTAGAATCATGAATAAAACTGTACAGTCTATGCAACGGTATCAACACACAGTATAAGATGCATGAATGTATCGCGTACGTGATTATTAAAAAGTGTGAACCCCAATCCGAAGGCAATTGAAAACGTAAGCGGTATGAGCAACCATGCGTGAGTGGAATCGGTAAGAAATGCGTACCGTTCCAAATAATAATCTCAAGACTCTGCGATCAATTTCTACTGAATAAGTGTGCACAAAAAAATGTGAAACATGTATAAAATCGAGTGAAAAAACAATCATGCAAAAGGCTGTGCACCAGTATTACGAAGAGCCCTAAAGGAAACTTACATCAGCCCGGTAGGCGTGCTGCGTACTTCAAACGGTCTGAAAACGCTGAGTGTCTGTTCGCGGTCTACTTGAAACAAACCATGCAAGTGCATAAACGAAAATAGAAAGCGGACTGTCCAAGGTGATTAGCAACAAGTTGGAATAGTGTGAGTGCCATCTTAAAGTGGATGCAGTTCCGTGGGTGATCCCGACTACGTAAAGAAATGAATCGTCATTGAAATGCTCAAAAACTGTATAAATGAAAACAAGTGTAAAAAGAATAAAAAATCAAAAAATGTGTCGAACCAATGTTTATGAAAAAGTGTTCTAATTGAGTGTAATTGAATGAGTGAGAACATAGCCTATAGACAAAATAATGTATAAGACAAGCTTGATTAATGCGCTTAAAAATATTCAAAGAGTAGATAAACAAGAGCGTGAAAGGGAGAACACGGAGCAAGTCGTCAGATAGAAAGTGACAAAAGTTCGGATACCTAAATGTGCAAAAGAAAAATAGACTAAGATAGTGAGGACACAACCAAAGTGGCATAAGAAGGAGTGTTGAAGACTGTCAGATCTGCTGAAAAATGTGAAAGAAAGTGAAAATATATAAAAGAACCAATGAAAACATGTGAAAGCAGGAAAAGTAACTGAGTGAACCATGCGCAAATAAACGGACACAGTAATAGAGGTATCACAGGTAGCATTGGAATTCCATCCAGTCATTAAGACCGTTAGGTTTCATGGGGTCCAGAAACTTTATCCAATAGTTTTCTCTTTGTAGGATAAAATTGTTGTTATTTCTACCCTCAAGTCTGATGATGGTTTCCAAAATGGCGAATTGCAGTTGACTGATATTATGTCGGTGTTCTGTAAAATGTGCTGCAATGACAGATTTGGTGTTGTTGGTACGAATGTTACTCTTGTGTTCATTCACTCGGGTTTTAATCTTTCTCTCTGTCTTCCCGACATAAACCAGCCCACAAGGGCATTTGAGCATATAAATGACATTTTTAGTATCGCAATTGGCGTTTACTCTTAACTTAATTTTAGTGCCTTTCATTGGATGTGTTATGACGGATCCTTTGATGATGTTGTGACAATTATTGCAGTTAAGGCAAGGTGAATTGCCTTTGTAGACGGGCTTAATGGATGATGCTGGTTTCTTGGCAATGAGTTCTTTGATATTCTTACCCCTAGTATAAGCGAAGATTGGAGGAACATGAAAGATGCCTTTGAAATCTGGTTCCATATCCAATATTGACCAATGTTTCCTGATTGAATTCTTATATTGCTGACTGAGGGTAGAAAATTTGGAGACAACCACGGTGCGTTGGCGTGTTGTGTTAACGGTTGGTGTTAAAAGTTGTATGCGATTCTTTTCACTGCATCGTTTGCTAGCTTGTTCAAGGATCTCCTCAGGATATCCACGATTTTTGAATTTGTCCAACATTGCCACCGCTTGTTGATCAAAGTTGTCTGGATTCAAAACAATTCTCTTAACTCTCAGCAATTGTGAATATGGTAAGTTGTTCTTGAGGGGTGTCTGATGAAAACTTTGGTAGTGTAGTAAATTATTCCTATCTGTACTTTTGCTGTAGATGTTGGTTTCCAGGGTCGTGTCGGATTTGTTGATCAATACGTCCAGAAATACTATGGATTGCTGGTCGTAATGAAAGGTAAACTGAATCCTGTCATTAATGGTGTTAAGGGAATTTAAGGCATTCAATAAGCTGGTTTGTGAGCCCTTCCATATTATGAAAATGTCGTCAATATACCTGAGAAAGGTAATAGCGTGTTCTTTCCATTGTATGTCATTTAGTATGTTGTGCTCCTCAAAATTGCGCATGAAGATATTGGCGTATGAAGGTGCGGCACAATTGCCCATAGAAGTTCCCGAGAGTTGAAGGTAGCACTGACCTTCCCACTCAAAATAACTCTGATATAAGGTGAAATGCACCAGTTCCATCAAAAAAAGTTGAAAATCCATGTTGAGATTGGAGTTCAGTAACATTTCTTCGATGGCTTCAAGGCCCAACGAATGAGGAATTGAAGTGTACAGGGACTTTACGTCCACTGTGCACAACCAGATTTCATCCTCAGTTGAAAATTTGAGACTTCTGATTTTGGAAAGTAGATCCGTTGTGTCTCTTATGTAGGTTCTAGAGCTGACCACAAAAGGTTGTAGGTATTTATCAATGAATTTGCCCAGTGGTTCGTGTAAACTAAACTACCTTTGGTAGAAACTATTGGTCGAAACGGAGGATGTTGAGGGTCCTTGTGGACTTTGGGTAGCATATACAGATGCGGAGTGCGAGGAAACATCTGGATCAAATACTTGGCAGTCTTGTCTGTTATAATGCCGTTATCAGTGGCTTTTTTAATTAAGTTTTTAAGCATGGTGGAGAACTGTTCTGTGGGATTAAAGTCAATGGTGCAATACGTGTTAGTGTCAGAAAGGTGCAACTGGACCTGTTCACGGTAAAAGCTGGTATCCATTATAACGATCGCTCCCCCCTTGTCAGCGTTTTGACATATGATGTTAAGGTTCTCAGCTAGATTTTTCAACACAGCAAACTCCTTGTTGGACAAATTACGATGTTTGGATATATGTCTGTAGTTGAATTTGCGAATATCTTGTTTCACAAGATTCTCAAAGATATCCAAACTCTTGTGGCTGACTGGGGCCATATAGGTGCTCCTGTGTTGTAAACCGCGTAGTTGATCATCCTTGTCACTGATATGATCAGTGATGACGTTATCAAAAAAATGTCTCAATCGAAGGTTACGCATCAATTTGAATAAGCTAATCTCCAATTCCAAGCAATTGGTATGACTTGTGGGAACGAAAGAGGTCCCTTTTTGCAAGATGTTCATTTCCATGGCCTGTAATCGATATGAGGAAATGTTAATCACTAAGGGGCACATGCATCAATGTAAAAATTTGCGAATCCTTAATTGCGAATTTTAACGATTCGCAAATAACGAATCGCAAAAACAGATGCAACAAAAAAATTGCGAAAAAATAAAGAATCGCAAAAAATCGCAATTTCTCTTGCGAATCCTAAATTTGCGAATTCGCTAATAGCGAATTCGCAAATAGCGAAGTCGCATTTGTGATGCATCTTGATGACATCAGAACCAGGAAGTGAGCAGCACAAGCCCCATTCCCAGTTCACAGTCAGAGGGAGAGGAGGGAGCTGGCTCTGGGAGCTAACTAGCAGTGGCATTGAGCAATTGGAAAAACCTGGTAACTGCAAGAAAATGGAAAGCACACAAACAGCAGAGGACAGCCAATCAGGCAGGAAGCGGAAAATGAAATTCTCAGAAAAAGAAAGTGACACACTCATTGAGGGAGTTGTCCACAGCCATGATAAGCTGTTTGGGAAACAATCATTGAAAGTGGCAGAGCAGGAGAAAAGGAAAATATGGATCCGGATCCAGAACTGGGTGAATGCCAGTGGGGTGACACACCGCACCATCGACGACCTGAAGAAAAGATGGTACGACATGCGCAGTCGGGCCAAGGAGCGCATAGCTGCCCGTCTGAAGGAAGCAAGGAAGACAGGAGGGGGAACACCGATAGACACTGGGAACACTACCATGGAGGAAATGGTTGAATCCACTATCCAGCCTGAAGCTGTTGTCGGTGTGACACAGCTAGACACGTCAGGAGCAGCAAACACATCTGAAGGTAAGATGACTGCATGTTACCATTGACCTAAATAATAAAGGTAGTACACCACCCCAGTACAGCACAAGTGCACACCCAGAACATCCAGTACACAATGTATCCATGAAGGGAAGTGCATTATGGGAGATGTAGGCAGGTCAAGCATATACAATGTCAAACACACAAATAGGCTAAGAACAACTCAGAACTGTGAACATATTCCAAATTTAATGCCAAAGTAAAAATATGATCACTGTGACATGACATCCCATACTTAAATTAATGCTGGTTTTGCACTGTTAAATCTCACAGATGCAGAACGTGTAGAAGCTGAGGATAGTGACAACCAGGACATACAGGACATCAGCGCAGTTGAGGATATGGACACACCGGTGTTGCCAACAAATCCATCCAGTGCCCCACACACACGCAGGGCAACTGTCCCACCACTGGTCACCATGGAGTCTGACGATGAGACAAATGCACCACATGAGCCAAGGCATGGCCCAGCCACATCCATCCCAAATCCACAAACACAGGTCCGCAGAAGTAATGTCAGTGTCCGGCGTAGAAGAGCCAGATCACGCAGAACACAGCAGGAGGAGCAACCAAATGATGTCTGGGGTGGTCTTGAGGGACAGATGCTCCGCATGCAGCGCCTGCAGACCAAGAACACACGTTTAGTGCAGTTACAAATTGGGAAGATGGCAGACAACATTGCAGTACTGTGCGATAGTGTGCAGCAAATGACCAAGGTTATGCAGGAGGGACATGCATCACAGAGAAGAAACCATCGGCAACTAATGCAGCACCTCAAAAGCTATGCCAAATCCAACAATAGGCTGGCCACATCAACTGCACTGCTGGCACGTAGGTCTGTGACCATGCAAACAGAAATGTGCCATTGGAGCGGGGATGTGGCGAAGGCACTGGACCAGGTAACCAATGCAGTGGAACTGCTGAATGCTACCACAATTGGGGCCAACATGTCCACGCAGGAAGAGGGTAGTGAGGGGGCCTCAAGCTTGAGTAGCATAGCTATGCCAGTTGCCACTGCAGGAAGACGCAACACACGCAGCAGTACCCCCTCAGCTTCCAACATGAGGGATGAGGATGCTGTCTCTGACAGGCGTCTGGGTGTTCGTGGGAGAAAGCGCTAGCCTGCTATTTACAATTGCATACCGATATGGTGACGTAACCATGGATGTGATCGGACCTTTTGACTGATTGACAAGTCATTATTTATTTTTAATACACTTATGTCCATTACTTAAGAATCCTGTGCCACTGGCCACATTGAAAGTGTGCTCCGACACTCATGCCATATTTCCTTTGAATAAACCGTTCTGTGATTGTAATATACACTGTTTGTGTCATCATTACTCACCTCAGAAATAGTTTTGTGTGATGTCCAATCTTCTCCTGCGCCCTTCTGCTGCGCTTGCCCCTTGTGCTGCACGGCGCTGTGGCACTTGCTGGTCCTCATCCTCGGAGTCGCTGTCAGACACCTCGATCTCCATTCCACCCCTCGTTGCTATATTGTGCAGCATGGCACATGCTGCTACTAGCTTGCAGCATTGTTCAGGGTTGTATTGAAGTGCTCCACCAGTCTTATGGAGGCATCTGAATCGGCTCTTCAGCAGCCCAAATGTGCGCTCTATGATGTTCCTTGTTGATATATGTGCAGCATTGTACCTCTGTTGGTTGGCAGTTGTGGGATTGAGGTAAGGCGTCAGAAGGTAATTACGCAAGGCGTATGCGCTGTCACCTGCATGTGGGTAAGCAAAGGGTCAGTGGCAGTTTGACATTGGCATACGTACAATGACTGTGAGTATCACCTACACATATTTACCAAGCAGATGTGCCTCTCCAAATTCTCCCCTGACCAGACGGGTGTGAATGCCACTTTGCCTGAAAATATATGAATCATGTGCACTCCCAGGAAATTGAGCCACTATATCAGTGATGATGTATTTGGCATTGCAAACAACCTGAATATTAAGGGAGTGATAGCATTTTCTATTTCTGTATATGTATTCCTGTGCTGCAGGGGGACATATTGCCACATGTGTGCAATCGATGCAACCTATAACATGTGGGAAGCGAGCTATCTGGTAAAACTCCTGTTTTGTTTTCGCAAGGTCATGCGCGGTGGTGGGGAACTTGATGTGTGAGCCGATCCTGGCCATCATGGCATCAAGGAATGCTTTGAATATTCTTGAAAGTGTGCTTTGCGACACACCTCCAGCTACTGCAATGACCCCTGAAAGCTGCCTGACGCCAGTAGGTGTAGGCAACATAGGACCTGCACATGCGTTGGGATAGCATTGGTCCTACGTGTCTGTCGTTGCAGTATGGGATCCAATTCATTGATCAGGTCATGGATCATTGCTGCATTGAGCCTATACTTATCGTATATCTCATCCTCTTGCTGTCCTAGCAAAGTTATGCGGACTCTGAAGATGCGCTCATTGATTCGCCTCCGTCTGTGTCCAGCAGCCAGCAGCCTCATCCTCCTCGCCATCAGGTACATCCCTGCCATTGTGAGATGTGGTAGCTAATTCTGGGTGTGTTTCAATGGGTTTAAGTAGAATTGCAGCTGTATCTGATTTGCACTCATGATTACCACCTGGTTGTGATCCTTCTTATTTTGCACTCGCAAAATTGCGAATTTCAGGTAATTCGCAATTTGCGAATTTTCATGCATCTCTTTTGCGATTCCTTATTTGCGAATCGCTATTTGGGGGCGCAAATAGCGATTCGCTAATACTATTCGCAGAATGTTTTGCGATTCTTTAAATTAGCGAATTGTTGGGTTTTCGCTATTTTTCAGTTGATGCATTGCGAAACTGTATTTTGCGGTCGCAAACGCCATAATTTAGCGAATCGCTAATTTTGCGATTTTTTTTAGGCTTGATGCATGTGCCCCTAAGTTATCTGAGTTTTCTTCCCTTTGGCCCCCTTCCTCTGGGCCGCGGAACTCCTCGTGTCTCTCTCCCCTTCTTTTTCTTTGTCTTTTTCCCCTCCGGGGTTGTCTTTGTCTGTTGGGCCTAATTCTAAAAAAGAAGAAGCTTCATTGGTTGGTTGTTGAATCATGCTGGTGGAAGGTACAGAATGTGCTGTTGCCGTTGTTCTGGGTTTGCCTCTAGAGCCATCATCGGAAGACGATGTTTCAGTGTCTGTGTTCTGACTATATGGCTTACTTTGACGGCGTCTAGCATAAACCTCCGCCCATGAATATACCTCCCCCAATTTGTAGTCTATAGTGTCCCGTCGATATATCCGTATTTTTCTTTCATTTATTTCTTGAGAATATTTTTCTAACTGAATGTTGGTATCTTCCAATATTTTAGACAATTCAGTTTGTGACGTCATATCAGTGAGTTCTTGTTTAATCAAAGCAATTTCTTTGTTGAGTTCTTCAAGGATCTTGGATAGTTCTTCCACTATCAGAAGGATCAAATCAAGTGAGCATTTATTCAAGATGGAATACCATTTCTCTATAAACTTGGGATTGTTCTTACATAGAAGAGGTTTCAAAGGGACACGTAGTCCTCTGGGAATCCTTTGCGCTCTGTGATATCGTATCAATGTGCTAGCATGTAAACGCTGGTTAACCTCTCTTTTGGTTAAGTATAACAATTGTTTAATAATGCTATCTTTGTTTTTCTTTGTGGCTGCTTGCGAAGTGAACTCTGGTATTAGCGCATAGATTTTGTTTGCATCAACTTCAGAAAAGGCAAAAGTTTCAGCCCTGATATCAGTGAGAATTGTAATGTCTGTATATGACATGTTGGAGAAAAAGTTGGGTGGGCGTGCAAAGCTCAAATGATCCAGATAATCAGTAAAAAAGCGAGCGTGTGAGCATGCACACACGCTCGCTTTTTTTCTGGTCTTTTAGCCTTTTTGTATTTTGCTGCGTGTGGGTGCTGAATTTCTTTGTGTGTTGGGTCTTACTCCCTGTTACTATATAGTTATGTGTGCTTGATACTAAGTTTTACGGTTTATATCCCTGTGCTGCGTGAAGGGTCGTGTTCTCTGAAGTATCTTGCCTGAGACCTTTGGTCCTATCAGGTGTACTGTGTAGTGTTCACGTTATTGAGTTTACTGCGAAGTCTATGCGTTCCGAATTTTTTTTTGTTGCCTGAGATACTGCACTGTTTAGTGTATACGTTATTGAGTTTACTGCGAAGTTTATGCGTTCTGAATTTTTGCCTGAGACTTTTCGTCTTATCAGGTTTACAGCGCATTTTACGCGCTATGTGGTTGCCTTCCCTAGAATTGTATTGTGGTTTGCCTGAGACACTTTCGTCTCATCAGGTGTACAGCATTGTTTTGTTGCGCTATTGGGTTGTTTGCTTTAGTATCTACGGTGTACTGTGTGCATTGCCGGTGACGTGAAGTCATGCCTGGTGCATAGTTTGCATGAGTGCCTGCGATGTCAGGTGTACAAGAGTGTTATGTATGTTGCCTTTAAACGGTAGTTCATGTCACGCGTACAATATTGTGTGTGGCGTACTTCCTTCCCTTCTCTTGTGAGGAAAGGGGATGGGTGTGTGTGATTTCAATGTCATTCGTTTGATGTTTAATTGCTGTTTCTTAATTTATTCACTTATGATTTTAGCAATGTTCTGCCATTTCTTTTCATGTTTTATTGCGGTTATTACTCCTTCCATGATTTCATGTTTCTTTATCACTTATTGTCCTTATCACTTCAGCAATGTTTATTATTTGATGTGGCTAATGCATTTTATGACTTTTGCATCCTTTCAGATTTGCTGTAAATGCTGTTTATAGAATTCTTATGATATGTCTTTGCTCTTTGCTTTTGTGTTTTTTTCTTCTTGGTTGGAAGCTTTACTTTCATTCATTTCTTTATTTCTGTCATTTGTTTCCGTAAGAAAAGGGGATATGTTGTGACTTGATTGTCCTTATTCTCTTCTTCCCTACTGCTCAGCCAGGATGAGTGTTGGAATGTGTGATGAGGTCACGGAATGCTTGGTTGCTTGGTTATGTGTGGAGTGCCAGTTGGTGGGTGCAGGCTGAGCAGAAGGGAGGCTGCTCCTGGTGGGGCTATTTACCATCTTACTTACCATCTCATCTACCTTCTACTATTCTTGGAACTGGATTAACCCCTTCGCTGCTAGGCCTTTTCCCCTCCTGTGCTAAGCCTTTTTTTGGCTATTTGGGGTAGTTCGCGCTTAGGCCCCTGTAACTTTTTGACCACATAACGTATCCACGCCAAATTTACGTCCTTTTTTCCAACATCATGGGGATTCTAAAGGTACCCAGGGTTTGTGGATTCCCTGGAGGGGACCCAGAAATTAGCCAAAATACAGCTAAATTTTGGTTTTTTGGGGAAAAATGCGAAAAAGAGCTACAGATGAAAGCGTCTGGCTTTTTCCCTGCAAATGGCATCAAAAAAGGGTTGTGGTGCTGAAATCACCATCTTCCCAGCTTTCAGGGACAAGCAGACTTTTGTCAGAAAACCAACATTTTTACACAGTTTTGGCATTTTTCTGGGACATAGTCTATTTTTGCTATTTTTTGTGCTTTCAACCTCCTTCCAGTTAATGGTAGAAATGGGTATGAAAGCAATAATGGATCCTGGAAAGCCATACATTTCTGAAAAGTAGACAAAATTCTGAATTCAGCAAGGGGTCATTTGTGTAGATCCTTCAAGTTTTCTTTATAGAAACAAACAGTTAAATATAGGAAAAATTGAAAATTAGTTGAAAAAATCAGCCATTTGTGTCAAAGTTTTCATCTGTAACTTCTTCTAATTATGACAGCTATTTGAAAGCAATATACCGTTACATCCGCTGGACCTTTCTGGTTGTGGCGATATATAGGACTTGTAGGTTCACCAAGAACCCGACGAACCCAGAGCCAATAACTGAGCAGCGTCTTGCAATGGTTTTTTATTATGTACCGGGTATATAGCAATCATTCTGGGCAAATTTATACATGGAAAAATCGGTATGAAAGACACCTATGTATTTCTGAAATGGGAACAAAATATAGAGTTTAGAAATAGTAGATATTTGCACATTTCCGAAATTGGGAGTACCCATACTAGCATGAGAATTATAGGACATTTTTCAAAATGACTTCTTTTTTACACATTGTCTTTCATTTGGAAGGCAGAAATGCATCAAAAGTCAATAGATAATAACAGTTGCTCTACAATTTTGTATTACCCTAAGTCTCCCGATAAAAACGGTACCTCACTTGTGTGGGTAGGCCTAGTGCCCGCGACAGGAAACGGCCCAAAACGCAACGTGGACACACCACATTTTCACAGTGAAAAATTACCCCTTTTTTGCAAAGTGCCTAGCTGTAGTTTTTGAACCCTAGCTCTGCCGGCACCTAGGGAAACCTAGCAAACTTATACATTTTTGAAAACTAGACACCCAGGGGAATACAGGATGGGGTGACGTGACTGGCTCTCACCAGGTTCTGTTACCCAGAATCCCTTGCAAACCTAAACAATTGTCAAAAAAAACACATTTTCCTCACTTTTCTGTGGTGAAAAGTTCTGGATTCTGCGTGGATCCACAAACTTCCACCCACCCCGCGTTCCCCAAAGTCTTCCGAGAAAAATGGTACCTCACTTGTGTGGGTAGGCCTAGTGCCCGCAACAGGAAACAGTGAAAAACGGAACATGGACACACCACATTTTCACAGTGAAAAATGACCCTTTTTTTGCAAAGTGCCTAGCTGTAGTTTTTGAACCCTAGCTCTGCCGGCACCTATGGAAACCTAGTAAACCTATACATTTTTGAAATCTAGACACCCACGGGAATCCAGGATAGGGTGACTTGACTGGCTCTCACCAGGTTCTGTTACCCAGAATCCCTTGCAAACCTAAACAATTGTAAAAAAAAACACATTTTCCTCACTTTTCTGTGGTGGAAAGTTCTGGAATCTGCGTGGATGCACAAAATTCCACCCACCCCGCATTCCCCAAAGTCTTCCGAGAAAAATGGTACCTCACTTGTGTGGGTAGGCCTAGTGCCCGCGACAGGAAACAGCGCAAAACACAACGTGGACACACCACATTTTCACAGTGAAAAATGACCCTTTTTTTTAAAAGTGCTTAGCTGAGGTTTTTGAACCCTAGCTCTGCCGGCACCTAGGGAAACCTAGCAAACCTATACATTTTTTAAATCTAGACACCCAGGGGAATCCAGGATGGGGTGACTTGACTGGCTCTCACCAGGTTCTGTTCCCAGAATCCCTTGCAAACCTAAACAATTGTCAAAAAAACCACATTTTCCTCACTTTTCTGTGGTGGAAAGTTCTGGAATCTGCGTGGATCCACAAAATTCCACCCACCCCGCATTCCCAAAGTCTTCTGAGAAAAATGGTACCTCACTTGTGTGGGTAGGCCTAGTGCGCGCGACAGGAAACGACGCAAAACGCAACGTGGACACACCCCAATTTCACTGTGAAAAATGACCCTTTTTTGGCAAAGTGCCTAGCTGTAGTTTTTGAACCCTAGCTCTGCCGGCACCTAGGGAAACCTACCAAACCCACACATTTCTGAAAAGTAGACACATGGGAGATTCCAGGGAGGTATGGCTTGCAGTGGATCCCCCAATGTTTTCTTACCCAGAATCCCCCAGAAACCTGAAATTTTGCTGAAAAAATCACTTTTTCACACATTATTGTGTGAAAGTTGTGGCATCACCGGGCTGACACAAATTTCCTACCACCCAGCATTGCCCCAGGTCTCGTGATAAAAATGGTGCCTCACTCGGGTGGGAGGCCCAAGTACGCGCTGACAGGCAAGGGCCCAAAACGTATTGAGGCGACATCAAAATTGCTATCACAAAATGACCTGGTTTTGCAAGGGGGGTCCCATGACTTTTTGCCCCGGGGCTCGGCAGCCACCTAGAGAAACCTAGCAAACCCACACATTTCTGAAAAGTAGACACCCGGGGGATTCCAGGGAGGTATGGCTTGCGTGGATCCACCAACGTTTTCTTACCCAGAATCCCCTGCAAACCTGAACTTTTGCTGAAATAATCACTTTTTTCACACATTTTTGTGTGGGAAAGTTGTGGCATCACCAGGCTGACACAAATTTCCTACCACCCAGCGTTCCCCAGGTCTCCCGATAAAAATGGTGCCTCACTCGGGTGGGAGGCCCAAGTACCCGCGACAGGCAAGGGTCCAAAACATTTTGTGATAGGCAATTTCAATGTTGCCTCAATACGCTTTGGGGCCATGCCTGTTGCGGGTACTTGGGCCTCCCACCCGAGTGAGGCACCATTTTTATCGGGAGACCTGAGGAACGCTGGGTGGTAGAAATTTGTGTCAGCCTGGTGATGCCACAACTTTCCCACACAAAAATGTGTGAAAAAGTGATTTTTTCCAGCAAAATTTCAGGTTTGCAGGGGATTCTGGGTAGAAAACGTTGGTGGATCCACGCAAGCCATACCTCCCTGGAATCCCGGTGTCTAGTTTTCAGAAATGTGGGTTTGGTAGGTTTCCTAGGTGGCCGCGAGCCCGGGCCAAAAGTCATGGGACCCCTTGCAAAACCAGGTCGTCTTCTGATAGGCAATTTTGATGTCGCCTCAATACGTTTTGGGCCCTTGCCTGTCACGGGTACTTGGGCCTCCCACCCGAGTGATGCACCGTTTTATCGGGAGACCTGGGGAACACTGGGTGGTAGGAAATTTGTTTCAGCCCGGTGATGCCACAACTTTCCACACAAAATGTGTGAAAAAGTGATTTTTTCAGCAAAATTTCAGGTTTCTGGGGATTCTGGAAGTAAACGTTGGGGGATCCACGCAAGCCATACCTCCCTGGAATCCCCGGGTGTCTAGTTTTCAGAAATGTGTGGTTTGGTAGGTTTCCTAGCTGGCCGCCGAACCCGGGGCCAAAAACTCATGGGACCCCCTTGAAACCAGGTTGGTTTGTGATAGGTAATTTTGATGTCACCTCACTAGGTTTTGGGCCCTTGCCTGTCGCGGGTACTTGCCCCACCCACGCGTGTGAGGTACCATTTTTATCGGGAGACCAGGGGGAGCAGAAAGGCTGTAATGGTGGCGGGGATGTGGGCATTGGCGTGCCCACTTCGGGCAGCCCCTACCCTAAAAACAAATGCGCAAAAAAAAATCCCTGCCGTCAAGTGGGCTTTCTGCCGCCCCGGGGGGGGGGCAGAAAGACTTATGGTGGCAAGGGCGTGGGGGCATTGGCGTGCCCATTTTGGGCAGCCCCCACCCTAAAAAAAATTGCACAAAAGAAAATCCCTGGCGTTTAGTGGGCTTTCTGCCCCCCCAGGGGGGCAGATTGGGGGCTACTGCCCCCATCTGCCTCCCAAGGGGGGCAGAAAAGCTGTAATGGTGGCGGCGGGGTGGGGGCATTGGCGTGCCCGTTTCGGGCAGACCCCACCCTAAAAAAAATGCACCAAATAAAAATCCCTGGTGTCTAGTGGGCTTTCTACCCCCCGGGTGGGCAGAAAGACTGAACATTGGCAATTTTTTGGGGGGGAGCAAAAGCCCTTGCCCAAGGGGCCGCTCCCCCCTCCCTGGTGCCTTAGTGGGTGGATCCCTGCTTGGGGATCGTCCTCCTGGGGCGATCCCCAAGCAGGGATCCACTGGGAGGGGTACCATTGGAAAGGGAGATTCTCCCTTTCCAATGATACCTCTCCGTCTTTCTACGTGCTCAGGGGCTGAGATAGCCCCCTGAGCACGTAAAGTAAAACTGAAATGAGCCTAAAGGCTCATTTTAGTTTCGTTTTCAGTGAAATGAAGTCAGCGCGACGTGCGCGCTGATCTTCATTTCACTGAAAGGGAGGGGGCCTCGGGAGCTGGGAAGCTCTTCCCAGCTCCCGAGGCTGTGAGGGAGAAAGGAAATCCCTCTGCTGTCTGCAGCAGAGGGATTTCGTGCCCCTGGCCTCATGACGGAATGATTCCGTCATGAGCACAGGGGCACCGATGCTCATGATGGAACCATTCCGTCATGAGCATCGAAGGGGTTAATAAACTACATTCTTGGAACCCACTACCTGGCTACATCTGGACTTCTTTTACCTATTGCACCAATCACCTGCAATAGGCGTTCTAGAATGTTGCTTTGTTTGATGATGTCATGTTGGCTTGGGTTTTGAAATGTATTGTGACATCATTTACCGGATGGCCCTTTAAGACTCAGGCGGGAAGAGATGACTTATTATTCAGCACCAGGTGTGAGGTAGTATTTCCCCGAAATGTTTAACTATGACGGGCTGGTATAAGAACCTGATTCATAAGGAGTGAATGATGATATGTGACTTGAGCCTCCTCAGTTAATTATGCGAGACCCATATAAGGATTTCCATTTTAGTACTGTTAAGTAGAAACAAGTTCTCATGCATCCATAGGCAAACCTCCTTAAGCCTTCCTAGCTGTGGATGTCATCTGGCTCCCTATTTCATACCCTCCTTATCCACCCTTGCACCTCAGGTCTAGGTTCTAAGAATAATGGAATGGTCGACAGTGACGAAGGCCGCGGAAAGGTCAAGCAGGAGAAAGACTGCTAAGTATGCTCTGAGTGGGCTGCACGACTGCATACTTCACGCACCCCACTATTCGATGAAGAGATTTCTGCCATATACAGACACATACTCATAAGAAGTGACACACTATCCATATAAAAGTGTTTCCTTAGCTATCGGGTGCGGCCAGAGGTGCCATCAGTGCAGACACCATCCGCTTCACTGAAAAGATGGAGTCCAAGTAACCTATTCTCCTGTTTATTGTATGTACGACCACTGGTTCTCCAAGTCAGGCAGCAACAGTCAATTCTGGAACTTTCACCTTGCATTCCCTTAACATTCCAATTCCCTTCATTCCAACACACACAGAATAAACCAACACACCACCCTTTCTTAAACAATGCAGAAAAAAATGCTTTCTTCTTGTCCCAAATAACACATAATGAATGAGAAAATAGTTTACTTATAATTCTCCCCAACAACACTTTAAATATAATCTTGAAGAAAAGAAAACAAACATAACTAAAGTTCAATATGCAAAAACGAAGAAATACAAGTAAAAGATTCTAAATACATTTCAGAAACCCTGAACTAAACCATCAGTGCATGAGGTTTCATCATGAGCATGTCCATGAAAGATTATCAGGCAATTAGAAACTTATCTGTACGAATGGCTCACATCACAAAGCCCTTAAACCTAACACATTTGTTCCTGAACTTTGGGAATGCTGCACAATTTCTTTACTGATGTTGGTCTCCCCACCCATGGGATCAGTCACACCAAACTTTCTGCAGACATACTCAGAGATGGAATCCGGAACAAATGATTTATTCCACACCTTACCAGTCTCCAGCACCACCACAATTGGTTCAAGGGTGAGGAGGCACGTTATTTGATACCAAACATGACATATTTCAGCAGTACCATAATGGACCTGGCGACCTCGAGTTTGCCCGGGTGCCAGCCCTTGTTATCCTATGGACTGCTGACCACTTATAGCCTTTAATGGAAAAGTTCACTATAGGGGCATATAAGCTTGCACTTATATGCCAACACCTTTAATATTATGCACTCTGACTCCTGGACTCAGGAGGCCTTCCTTAGGGGTGAGTGGCATATATTAAAAATAGTGCATTGACCTTGCCAGATATGGTGATGGCAAAGTCGAATTCGAGCATTTTGCACTGTTCCTGCAGTCTGCAATGGCAGGACTGCTCCCATGAGTTTACTTTGGTCACTCAGGGTGGGACAAACAGTGCTTCAGGCCCTTTAACACCCATGCCCTGGGTAACACTGAAACCATATTCGAGGGACTTTTAAGGGGGCTAAAGTCCTTGCCAATTGAGATTGCCAATTCACATGTATCAGTTTTAGAGAGAGAGCACTGGCACTGGGGTATTTGTTAATGCGATTTGTTAAGCGCACATATACCCTGGGGTGTCTTGGCGCTGTCTGCTCCTGAGCAGGAAGAAGAGCCAAGTTTTTAGCTCTTTTCTGAATGAGAGGAGGGTGGGGAGAGCTCTGATGTGGGAAGGTAAGTTGTTCCAAAGCTTGGTCGTTCCAACCACAAAGCTTCTACCTCCCCAGTTTGCTTTGTAGATTCTGGGCGTGGTCATAATGTTCGACCCTAGTGATCGCAGCTGTCTGCCAGGAGTATGTATCCGCAAGGAATGTTACAGAAACCCTATTGTGTAGCGCCTTATAGGCTATGCACAGACCCTTACATTTTATTTAGCTTCTAACTGGCAGCCAATGCAACTGCCATATTACTATGGTTACCAAATTAAATGTAGGGGTCCCAGTGAGAATCCTAGCAGCTGCATTCTGCACCATATGGAGTTTATGAAGGAAGTGACCTGCTGAGGGCCACCCGGGTCACCGCAGACCACCTCTCAGCCTTCCATACCAAATGAAGAGTAGGAGAGACAGTGGAGAATATATACACACCAATAACTGTTTATTTGTATACACTCAGAGCGGAGCCCCGTCTGCACAATCTCTTGAGAGAGCTACAGAGGGAATTGAAGACCAGCAAGCATAGAGATACATTATGTACATTTCATGGTCGCTTAAGAACACGCTCACAGTGCAATTTTCCAGGCAGATGCAGCTGGACAGTACAATGCAAAAAAAAGGTTTCTGCTCTCGCATCTACACAACTCAGCACAGTCCAAGGCCGTTGTACCCTGAGCTGCGATCAAACCACCAGACAGGTGGGAGAGGCCTTTATCTAGGGGGAAAACTGTGCACTGGCACAAACAGTTCTTTATTACAGAAACAAAACTCAGCAAAGGGCATTGCTCAGAAATAGCAAGATTAGTTTCGATCACCATGTAAAATGGAGTTAAGGAAGAAAATGGTGCAGCGAATGCTCACTTATACAGGGCACTGCGTAAGCATCAACTGGCCTAATCTAACAGACCCTCCTTTTAGCATGAGCTAAAAACATTTTCTAATATACAAAAAGGAACAAAGTAGGCAGCATCATTATAACGGCATCAACACGTCAGAAGTTAATAGGGCATCAGAATTTAAAAATACAACTGGGGTAAAACTATGGGCACTCTTTACAATCAACATTAGAAAGAGGAACAGCAAGGAGGGAGGAATCCTCAAATATTCTCTCATCAATATTCATAAGGTCATCAATATCCTCCTGGAGCATCATTGCGGCATTTGTAACATGACCTGATATTTTCTGTTTGGGCGTGAAAACAGTGGCACAATAAGAACAACAAAATGGAAGACATTGAATGAGGATACAACAGAGCACCAACACCACAATAAGATAAATCATTTCTTTAAGGATCCAACCCCAACTGCCAAAAAGGGACCAACTCCAATTCCCACTTTCCATTCCTTTAACATTGTCAATAATATCCATAATATGTTGTGTTATATTCTTTTCAAATTCTTTATACCAACCACACACTGATCGCTGACCACTGCGCATACACCACCACTCTTTGCTAAGATGAAATCCACTGCATATCTAGTCTGTTCTGAATACACCGCATGCTTTCTAACTGAGTAGTGATATCAAGCAAAGCTGCCACTGTGGTATTGGATAGTATCTGTAACTTACATCCAAAATATTCCCTAGCTTTCTCACCCCTGGCCATGGCGGTACCACCCAGCGTAAAAATGGAGGAGAAGATATATCCAAATGTAATACCATTACTATATCTATTTACTTCCAAATCCGTTACTCCTTCACAGAATTATTTTGTTAAGGTCCTTTTTACCCATCTCATTTTGGGTCGAGAATATTTACATGGAACACCCAATGGCAGCACCATCCCAAGAGCTACATCGTCGGTGCCATTGTGGACATTGGAATAAGTCCCATTAGACAGAAAGAAGATGCGCATATATCGGCCCCTGATAATCCTTTGCAGCGTATCTGGAGTTCATTCCCAAAGTGCTCGGATCATTTTTAGTCACCAAGGGGACTGTATTTTTAAACAATATGATCCCTGAACAAGTAATGTACAGTGAAGTGTCCGTGCTATTCACTATGGGACAACAGGCAGGATAATAACCAGCCTCCCGGGGTACTGTCAATTCCTTGTAATGCCAACCCACCAGTGTTATATTCTGTTCTTCCATATAGAAATTATCAGAACAGGTATTACTAACTTATAACGGGGAACTGCGTAGGCATCAACGGGCCTAATCTAACACTTATTAAGGTTTTTTTCCTGAGTATTGACGAATGGACTGTTGCAGTAATCCAACTTAAAAAGGACGAGACCTGTGATTACTGTCTTTCTTGCCCCCACTGGAATGAAAGGGAAGAGTTTTTTTATCATTCTAGGTAGATAAAAATAGGAAGTGATCAAAGAGTTGACTTGGAGTTTGTAGTTTAATTTGTCATCTATTATGACACCCACATTTTTTGCCTTAGCTGCTGGAATAGGAGGAGATCCCAATTCTTCCGGCCATCAGCTAGAGGACCAGACAGGAAATAAATTCCCAAATTGGCAGCAGAGTCATAGCCATTAGCATTGGAGCAAAAAGTGGGGAGTGACCACACAAAAAAGGCACTTTCCTACATGACTCCCCCGATGAAAGGTGATGTGCAATCCCCTGGTAGTTCTCTCAACAAGGTGGAAAAACCTGGAAAGGTCATCTGCATTGGCATGGTTATTGCCTGGTCTGAGTTCCACTGTAAAGTCCATACCCTGTAGGGAAATGGACCACCTCAACAACTTGGGGTTCTCTCCTCTCATCTGCATCAGCCACCTGAGAGGCCTGTGGTTGGTTCGAACTTTGAAGTGAGTCCCAACCAAGCATGGTCTCAGCTTCTTCAGGGGCCAAACTACAGCAAAGACTTCCCTCTCAATGGCACACAACGCTGCTCTCTAGAGAGGAGTTACCTGCTGATATGGACAACTGGTTGATCCTGGCCCTCATCATTGGTTTATGACAACACTGCCCCAATCCCATGTTCCAAAGCATCTGTTTGGACAATGAACTCCTTTCCATGGTCTGGTGACATCAGGACAGGTGCTAAGCACATAGCCTCTTTCAGGGTGTTAAAGGCGTTTTGGCATCCTGTGGCCCAGATGACCTTCTTAGGCTGCTTTATGGAGGTGAGCTCAGTGAGTGGAGCCACAATGGTACCATACCCCTTCACAAATCTCCTGTAGTACCCAGTCAAGCCAAGGAAAGCCCTGACTTTGGTCTGGGTATTGGGAGCCTACCACTCCAGAATGGTCTGGATTTTGGGTAGGAGAGGATGTATTTGGCTTCCACCTACAAGGTGCCCAAGTAAACAACAGAACTCTGCCCTATCTGGCACTTAATGGCCTTGATAGTTAGGCCTGCTTGCTACAGGGCCTGTAAAACGTCCCTCAGGTGGACCAGGTGATCCTCCCAGGTGGAACTAAATACAGCAATATCATCCAGATATGCGGCACTAACATTTCCAGACCAGAAATAACTCCATTCACCAACCTTTGGGAGGTAGCAGGTGCATTTTTCAGTCCAAAAGACATCACCTTGAATTGAAAGTGGCCTTCAGGGGTTGAAAAAGTTGATATCTCCTTTGCTCCCTGGGCGAGTCCAATCTGCCAATACCCTGATGTTAAATCAAAGGTATCCAAGAATTTGGCTGCACCAAATTTATCAACGAGCTCATCTGCACTTGGTATGGGATGCAAATCAGTTTTAGTAATTGCATTTAGACCCTGTAATCCACAGAAATCCTTATCTCTGGTTTTCCATCCTTTGAGTGTGGTTTGGGGACCAGTACCACTGGGATAGCCCAGGGACTGTCAGAGGGTTCAATCACCGCTAGCTCTAGCATCTTATTGACCTCAGCCTTGATGCAGACTTTGAGTTGATTAGACAGTCTGTAAATCTTGTTTTTGATAGGGAGACTGTCACCAGTGTCCACATCATGGACACACCATGTTGTCTGACCAGGGGTCAAAGAAAAGAGCTCAGCAAACTGGTTTAGGACTTGCCTGCAACCAAATTGCTGTTGCGCATAAGAGTGTCTGATAAAACAAAACCCTTTACTGAACCATCTTTAGGGTTATTTGGCAGTAGGTCAGGGAGGGGCTCATTTTCCTCCTCTTGGCCTCCATCAGTGACCATGAGCATGGTCATGTCAGCTCTGTCCTGGTGTGGCTTTAGCCAATTTACATGGAGAACTCTGTGACTACTCCTAGGGATGCCTAAGTCTACCAAGTAGGTGGCTTCCGCTTTCTTTTGCTCAATGGGGTAGGGCCCAGTCCACTTGTCCTGGAGGGCTTCAGGGGCCATAGGCTCCAACACCAACTCACCTGGTTGGTGCGCAACCAGTGCTGACTTTTGGTCATACCAGAGCTTGAGAGGCTCTTGGCTGGCCTTCAGATTCTTGCTTGCCCTTTTCATTTACTCAGCCATGCATACAACAACTGACCCGCTACCTCGAGGAGAACAACATCCTGGACCCTTCCCAGTCCGGCTTCCGCAGCAACCACAGCACCAAAACCGCCCTCATCGCCGCCACCGATGACATCAGGACCCTGCTAGACAACGGAGAAACAGCAGCCCTCATCCTCCTGGACCTATCAGCCGCCTTCGACACGGTCTGCCACCACACACTACGAACACGCCTTCACAACGCCGGGATCCAAGAGAAGGCCCTGGACTGGACCACATCCTTCCTTTCCGGCAGAACACAAAGCGTCCGCCTCGCCCCCTTCCGATCCAAGGCCACCAAGATCATCTGCGGCGTACCCCAAGGCTCCTCCCTCAGCCCAACGCTGTTCAACATCTACATGGCACCCCTCGCCCACGTCGCCCGACAGCACAACCTCAACATCATCTCCTACGCCCGACGACACTCAGCTGATCCTCTCCCTCACCAAAGACCCTCACACCGCCAAAGCCCACCTCCACGAAGGAATGAAGGCCGTCGCCGAATGGATGAGGACCAGCCGCCTGAAGCTGAACTCGGACAAGACGGAGGTCCTCATCCTTGGTTCCAACCCTTCAGCCTGGGACGACTCCTGGTGGCCAACATCACTGGGAACAGCCCCGCCACCCACCGACCACGTACGCAACCTAGGGGTCATCCTCGACCCCACCCTCTCCATGACTAAGCAGGTCAACGCCGTTTCCTCATCCTGCTTCAACATCCTCCGAATGCTCCGCAGGATCTTCAAGTGGATCCCCACCGAAACAAGAAAAACAGTCACCCAGGCCCTCGTCACCAGCAGGCTGGACTACGGAAACGCCCTCTATGCAGGAACGACGGCTAAGCTCCTGAGACGGCTGCAACGCATCCAGAACGCCTCTGCACGTCTTATCCTCGACATCCCCCGACGCAGCCACATCACACCCCACCTGAGAGACCTGCACTGGCTCCCTGTCAACAAGAGGATAACCTTCAAGCTCCTCACCCACGCACACAAAGCACTCCACAACTCCGGACCAGCCTACCTCAACAGATGACTCAGCTTCTACACCCCCACCCGCCAGCTCCGCTCGACCAGCCTCGCCCTCGCCACAGTCCCCCGCATCCGGGAAACGACCGCCGGTGGCAGATCCTTCTCCCACCTCGCCGCCAAGACCTGGAACACCCTCCCCACCAACCTCCGACAGACCCAAGACCTACTGGCCTTCAGAAGACTCCTCAAGACCTGGCTCTTCGATCAGTAGCAGCACCACCCCCTCTTCCCCCAGCGCCTTGAGAGCCTCGCGGGTATGTAGTGCGCTTTATAAGTGACATGATTGATTGATTGATTGATTACATCCAGTTTAGGCTGTTTGAGAGGTTTCTTCCAGCCTTCCCTCACCAAACTTAGGGGACCCCTTACACAGTGGCCAAACAGAAGTTCCAAGGGGCTAAAGCCACCCCCCTTCTGTGGCACCTCTCTGTATACAAACAAGAAGCAAGGTAGTAGGACATCTCCTTCTGAGTTTTCAGGGAGGCCATTATCATGCCCTTTCATGGTTTTGTTGAATCTGTCAACTAAACCATTAGTCTATGGGTAACAGGGGGTGGTGAACCAGTAGCTCCTTGCCAATTGGGGTTACCAAGTTACATGTATCAGATTTAAGAAGAGAGCATTGGCACTGGGGCCTAGTTAGCAGGCCCCAGGGCACTTTGAAAGTCATAACCACATAAGTATTGGGCCAAAATAAATCATTATTTTGCACTCCATTCCACCTCAGTTTGGACCCAGCTATATGCAAATCAGTCTTGACCCTGCTCCAATAGGAACAGTCCAACCCATCTGACGTTTTCAGCAACCATAATGCTCTCCGCCTTTCTATTAATTATTCTGTGACGGTAAAAGGGGTACTTTGGTGGGTAACTGTCTAATAAAGGTTAAGGACAATTTGAGCAGATTGGTATAGAGGCAAGCAGATACTGCTTCAGTTTTTGTTAAGCTTGTGGCAGGCAATCAGATCAATATTTTAAACTGCCTCTCCTTAGAAATTGACAGTCACCTGGTAATAGATTCCTTTGTCTCCCTGGGAGCTGCTATAAAAGCGATTCCCACGAAGAAAGTTAAGGTGAATGACTTGGGTGTGGCTTCATGGTTTGATAAAGCCTGTAGGCTGTTGTGTAGGAAACTACATCTTGCCCTGAGTAAAACCCCAAAGAAAAGGGTGGAAATTGCAAATTGCAGGAAAGATTGTACACAGGCTTTTGATGGTGAAGAAAGCTGAAGTGAGAAATATGCATTGGGATGTTGGGATGCGCTGGTTCAGGCTTGCACTCTAAAAGACTATAGGACCTTCTGGAACTTGGGCAATAATTACTCCCAGGCAGAAGTACCCAGTTAGCTTTAAATTGTAATATTGCCCGGGAGGACTGGGTGAACCATTTTCACCATATATATGATTTGAAGGATAGTGCTCATAGTGGGCTGGTCCCTGTTCAATCCTATTTTTCCATTGAAATATCCTTCTCTTTGGATGAGGGTAATACAGCTATCCAGGATAGTCCAGCTAGTAAAGCCCCCGCCCTGATGGTGTTTTAAGGACAATATCATCTTCTGGGCCCTTTTGCTATGAACTTTTTTAACCCCTCTTGTGAGGTTTGGGTTCCTGATTCTTGGAGGTCTGTTATTATCGTTCTAGTTTTTAAAAAAGGGAACAGACAGGACCCAGCCTGTTATCATCCCATTTCTATTTTAGACTCTTCATTTAAGATTATGGGACACATTTTTGTAGATAGGCTAAAACTCTGGGTCAGTAAAAATAGTGTCCTGTCAAAGGTCCAGTTTAGCTTTCGACCCGGCTTGGGCACCATAGCACAATGTATTAATCTGCATCCCATAATCAGTAAGTACAAACTGCTCAAGCGAAGTGCCATCCATCTCGCATTTATGGATCTGTCTAGGGCATTCGATAGCTTTAAGAGATCCAAGCTGTGGTTCCTCATGGCCACTATTGGAGTGGAGAAGTGTTTAGTACAGATCCTGAGAGAGCTGCATCTGAATCTCCAGGCCAGGGTGAGATATGGGAGTAATGATGAATTCTCTGACTCTTTTAGCCTACAGCGAGGGGTTCAGCAGGTGTGTGTGTTGGTACCGATCCTTTTCCTACTTTACATCTACAAGCTAGAGTCCATCTTGGTAGGCATAGGTAGCCAATAATTAAGAATAAAATGGTGCTGGTGTTCCTCTACGCCAATGACGCCATTTTGTTAGCCAGAACCTCCAACGGACATAAGGCTCTCATTGATGGTTTTGTTTGCTTTATGGAGAGCCATAACCTGGAAACTAAAAGATCCAAAACTTTGACCCTAAGAGGGTGAAGACACATACACTTTGCATTAAGGTCAACCATATTGAGAGAGTTCAATCTTTCCCCTATGTAGGAGTCACCTTCGATGAAAACCTTAGTTGGACCTCATGTATGGCAAATAGGTATTCCAGTTTCTCACAGGCTACTGGATCAATTTTTAAAGTTTTGGCATGCATAGGGAACAAGCCCATCTGCCCGCTTATAGAGATTTATAAACGTAGTTGTGTCCCAGTCCTGACATATGCCGCTGAGATTTGGGGTTGCTCCAATATGGGTATTTTGCAGGTGGAAGAAAACAGGGTGCTCCGCAAGCTATAAGGGATTCCCCCCAGAAGTAATAACTTCAAGGTGCATGAGGAGCTTAATCTAGATTATGTTGAAGACTGTATAAAACTAGCTCCCTATTTACTCTAGTGCTCTATTTGGTGCAACGTGCAGGCCTCCCTTCGCAGAGATGTAATCAAGGATTGTCGGCATGTGCGTTGGGTCCCTCACAATCATCGATACAGACTAACTTCTCTAGCCTTGGAAGGCGTAGCCTATTCACTAACCCAACTTTCATCAAGAAGGAGGACAAGAGGTGGGTGAAGGAAAATTTTCTATCGAAACGGTCCAGGGACAGGGAGTTGGCTTTTGGACTCCTTTAGAAATTATACGGTAACCCAAACGTGCCCTGAGATCGAACCATATTTAGAGTGGGTCACTCCTTACAAGATTTCACCTGGGTTCCACTACATGGAAATTGTGTTTTCCTCTTGGTCAGTATGATATTTTCACCATCTGTCATTGCCCTTGTGATGAATCATCCGACCAAAACTTATTGCACTTTCTTTTTTCTGTAGGTATTATAGAGATTCGTCTATGGGCTTGCTTATCCCAGCGGTTCAGAAAGCAAAGATTAAAAACCACAGAGCTGAGTTTTTTTACCTACAGACTTTGTGTTCTGAGAAAATATGTCTCAGAATGGGCCTATTTTTAAAATCAACTGTTAAACTATGTAATTCCCTGCGATTTTAAAATGAGTTTTAATCTAATTTCAGCATTTCATACTTTTATGAAATAAATTATGTGTTTTACTTGTGAATGGTGGTTTTTAACCTTATTGTTACTGTATTATGTCTCTGATTATTGTCTTTGTATGTGCTTTTATGCCCATTTTTTGGTCGAAATAAGTATCTAATGATGATGAGTGCATGGATTGTGTGTTTATGAATGGATTGGGTGGACTGAAAACATCCTATGCATTATCAGTGCTTGCACATTTAAACTTTGCTATCTTTCAGCCCCCTCTCTTCTTGTGTTTGAGTCCGGCTTTGAAGGGGGAACATAGATAGGATGATATCTTAGGGGCCGATTCCGATCTCGGCCGGAAGCTCACCGAACGGGATTCGCCCGGAAAAAATAGGAGCCGGGCACGTTTTTTCCGACCGACTCGTACAGCTGTCCGAACGAGCTAAACGATGCGAGTGTACGCGTTGTTTCCGACCGACTCGTTTCCGGATCCCAACCGCTCCGACCGACTCGTACGGACACGAATCGCACCACGCAATGGAGACGTTCTCCGACCGAGCGAGTACGATGGACGCGTCGGACAGCCGGATTGAGTCGGAGCGTCCGGCTCGAAAAAGCTCCCGGAGCCGGACTTGGGGGTCTGTGCCGGACCCCCCTGCACCCGTAGCCGTACGAGTCGAACACAGGGGGGACCCAAGGGTCCCCCCTAAACATGCATGTACGGTGCGAGTTGCACCGACGCATACACACTGTAGGGGGCGCACTTGTTTGCGACGAACCCATTCAGTCGATGGAAGCCCCTGTACGCGTTGTATGACCGGCTCCCATTGACTTCAATGGGAGTCCGACCGAATCGAGTCCGGCAGCATGCGGCCGCATCGTACTCGCTCGGTCGGACTGTAGGAGTCCGGCTCGGTCGGAAATCTCTCCGGATCCGGCTCGGTCGGAGAGTTTTCCGACCCAGATCGGAATCGGCCCCTTAGTTGTGTGCCCATTGAGTCCCTAGCCTCACTAATGAAAATGTTTTTAAAAAATGCATCTGTGGGATTAAAGTGTGATTTTAGTGAAGTCATGTCTGTTTGCTCACTGGATTCAGCAGCTTTTTTCCACCCAGACACCATGACGTATGTTTGACTAGTGCCTGGTAGGTGGTGTCGGCGCTACCTCTCATATAATCTATAGGCTAGTCATTTCACCTTGCAGATCCAGGGACTGTGTTGTCCTCAAGAATAAATGAGGGATGTGTCCCTAAGATAAGATTCAAAACAGCATTTCAAAATAAAGTAAATAAATAAAGGACTGACTCAAAAGGCTTCGAGATCTGTAATATAGAAAACCATGAAGGTTTACTAAAAATATTAAAGAACAATACAGAATGCAAAAGAAACAGCCAGTCTGAATAAATCAGTCATCAGAAATCAATTGCTATGAAAGCTCCTAGCATATAAAATAGATACAGCACGAGCAAAGTCTGAAATATAGATTAAGTCCAAAGCCAGAGTGTGCAGCAAAAGAAAATCATGCAGCATCCCTAGATGCTCTGAAAAGTGTCACAGAGCCCCAAAGCTATGGCTTTTTATGATAAATTTAACAATTGAAAGCAATGAAAATAGCACAGGCAGCATAGGGTGATCAAATGTAGCAACATATTGTCCAATCAAAATACGGCATTATAAAACATCAAATAATACCACTATGCTTGCATTATCCCCCTAAATGAATAGTGATAAGTTACCTCTGAACAAATGTCATCAGAGGTGTTAGAACAAATCTGGTGACAAAAACAATGACTAGTCTCATAGATGAATAGTCTACAGTGAGCGGGCAAGAGAAGCCTTGAAAAGTAATTAAAGGCTTTCTCCAGAGTTCTTTGATGTGTTTATTTCTCATTGACAACATATCTTGCTGCATTGTGGTGTCAATGAGAAATAAACACATGATGAATATTATGGATGCTCCAAGAAACAAGATGGAGTTGAGGCATAGTTGAGGCCTAGCTTCGCCTATGCCAGGAAAACATAGTTTTATACATCACAGCATTATTGTTTCAATTGCGAAAGGTTCATGTTAATAAGCAAATATGATTCTAATCAGAAATAAAGCTACATCAGTGCTAACAGCATCTTTTTCACTTGGAAATCCTGTCATAACCTACCACCTCTGTAGCTCTCTGCCTCACTCCACCCCTCACTGTTAGCAACCCTGCGCATCTGCATTTCTCTTTTTGCTAGTTTGTATTGGCAGAGACTTTAGCCATAATGAGGAGAAGGGTGAGCATGTTCAATGCCAGGCAGTCAATTGTCAATTTCTTTAAACCTGCAACATTTCAAGTTTCCAGCTCTCCCGCTGTTTTTGCCTGTGTTTGTATAATGTGATGCATTTGTTAGATGCCAGGGTGGAGAATACAGTGGGACAGTGAAAGAATCATGCTGGCGGCGGATTAACCGACTCCCTGTTGCTCCCTGCATAGAAATCACTGTTCAGTCTCTATCTGAGCCATTTAATCAGTCTTGCCATTTAAAAGGACGGTGAATTACAATGTGCTGAGGAAGCATCATGTAGGAGGATTGCTGTTCTCAGCCATAGCACTGAACACTAGGGGGCAGATTTACAAGCCCCTTGCGCCTTCTTGCGCCACCATTGCATCACATTTTTTTTTTTTACGCTACGGCGGCGCAAAAAATGCAGCCTATTTACAACGTGACGCATCTAGGGAGATGCGTCACATTGTAAAGCCCTGCGTCACATTATACCTGCATCAGGTATAATGTATGCAGGGTGGGCATTCACGCAAGAAGGCCTCGTAAAAGTGACTCCGTGAAATCTACAAGATTTCGTGAAATCTACAAGATTTCACTGCGCCACTTTTAGGACGCCACTGCGTCAAAACCTTACGCCTGCTTGAAGCAGGCGTAAGTAGTGATGCAGTGTAGTTGGAATAGGCCTCAAAATGCATTGCTGGATTTGCGCCGTGCTTGCGACACGACTCCAGCAATGCGTGACTTTTGCCCCAACAGATGCAACAGAATTTCTGACGCATCTGTCAATCCTTGCGCCATGGTGCGCCGTATTGTAAATACGGCGCATCCATGGTGGCCCAAGGGTTTCTCAGAGTGGCGCAGGGAAAGTGACGCATCACTACAGATGCGTCACTTTCTTGTAAATCTGCCCCTATGCGTCTTTGCTATTCCCTTTGCACTGAACACTACGTATCTTTGCTAGTCCCGTTGCACTGAACACCACGCATCTTTGCTATTCCCTTTGCACTGAACACTATGCATCTTTGCTATTCCCTTTGCACTGAACACTATGCATCTTTGCTATTCCCTTTGCACTGAACACTATGCATCTTTGCTATTCCCTTTGCACTGAACACTATGCATCTTTGCTATTCTCTTTGCACTGAACACTATGCATCTTTGCTAGTCCCTTTGCACTGAACACTATGCCTCTTTGCTATTCCCTTTTCACTGAACACTATGCATCTTTGCTATTCCCTTTGCTTGTGTGGGGTCTTGTGAAGGGAGGGGGCTTCTGAAATGTGGCAGGAGTGGTGGCAGGGCCATGCCCAGTTATTGTGATTTTAGTTGTCAGCCCACGTGGAGAGGCTGCGGTTGGCAGTGCAGATGAGACTTATGGACGCCTGAGCACTATTTTGGAGTCCACTTCTCAGACTCACGCCCATCTCTCCATAACATAAAGTATGTCGCTTCACCACTACAACAATGCAGCGCAAGCTGCCTCAAGGGACAGGTCCCTGTGCACAGCTGCGTGTCGGACGAGGGAAGGCAGAGCAGACAATCAACACAAACACACAATGCCACACAGGACACACACATTGTTACTCCAACACATTAACGATCATACACGCACATTACACTGGCATGCACACAAGTCATCACATCACAAACCAACAAATTTGCGGTGTGGAAAATCTGTAGAATTAAGATTTGCATAATTACATGATTTTTTTTTTTAAATATGCTAAATTCTGTATAATTACGCAAAAAGCAAAACTGGCTTTTGGCACTGTATTTTACCATGAAATGTGTCCTTGCATCCACTTTGGATACAAGGACACACACATTTCACGCTAAGAATATAGCACAAAAAAAACAAGCTCAATGAAAAACAGTAGCATGTGTTCTGTCATTCACATTGTGTCTGCGTACAAAATTTGACATGATGGGGCATTAAAGCGTAATTTCTGGAAGTTTGCGTAACATAAGTGATGTATTAATTACTGAAATTATGCAAGAATACTCCAGCATGCCGCACATTATGCCTGGGCATACAGCAAATACCATTTCAGTATTTGCTCACTACAAATCATTCACACACTCATTATACCAACATATGATCATTCGTACCATTATGCACACCATGACATACAATGTCATATACCTGTACACCATTACATCCTTTACTCATATAAATAATCCTCGTCGCCCTCACACACACACATACTCACATCAACCATCGCACAAACATCGTCTCACACACATATGCAATGACAAACACTGTGAGAGGAGTTGACACTGCTGCTGAACATGCTCTACATTGTGTGCAGTAGCGGCCCGTGGTGGGAGTGCTGCCGGGCGCTGACGTGGGGCGGGGGAGGGGCAGGGTGGAGGGTAGTAAACTACGGATTACGGCCGATTAGAGGTAAGTAAACATATAAATAAATAAAACGAATTTCGTTGCGCGCGCTGCATCGCATTTGGCGATGCAGCGCGCGCAACGAAATTCGTTTTATTTATTGCTATGTTTACTACTCTAATCGGCCGCAATCCGTAGTTTACTACCCCCACCCTGCCCTCCCGCCCCACGTCAGCGCCCGGCAGCACTCCCACTACGAGCCGCTACTGATTGTGTGTGTTTGTGCGTTGAAAGCATGCAGTACTCCTGTATGTGCTATTTCAGAAGTTTTGTGCATTTAATATTATTCATGCATTCTTAACAATGTGCAGAATAGTGATCTACACTTGAATCTACATGTGTGTACATATATGATGATATTGCCTTTCAAACTATTTTGATATGACCTGTTAAAGTGCATTTTCTTGGATTATGTTAACTAGGCCTTAGTTAGGCCTCAACACTATCTTGTTCAAAATGAATGTGTCACTCTGCACAATCAGTGTTTATTATTTGTGCTGCACATATTCAGGCGTCATGTTTGTTTAGTTCCATTTTACATTGTTCTCAAAGAAGACTTTCTAGCAAGGGCTCAGTAATGTAACTTCCCTTCAAAGTTCTTCTGCCTGCTCGCCGTATTGCACTAATTCACAATGGTTCACTGTTATCTTGTAACTAGATTTTTCTGACAGCTCCGTATGACAACCGCATAGAGAGAGCTGAGCTAATATTCAGTAGTGGGTTAGTGCTAACAGCCTTACCACTGTCTGATGCTCTTCATTTCAATGCTGTGATGTCTTGATATTGTAATTCTTTTGCTCACTCCATGAGGAATCTGCAGTTTTCATTCCGTTCTATGAGAAGAGTTTGTATTTGGGCGTGAGCCAGAATCTTTTGGATGCTACTAGGGATGCTGTCCGATTTCTTACTGATTTTGCTGCTCATTTGTGACTTAATTCTTTTGGGGGGGATTTTGCCTATTATTCTGTATTGCCTTGTAACTGAGAGCCTTCATGGCAATAACTTTATGCATTTGCATTTTGAATATCCTGTATTGTGCCGTTGAATTTTTTAAATATATTCTTGTAAATTATCTAATTCCACCTTAGAACTCACTTATTGAGTCTGTCCTTCCTTATTTGACTGTAAATTGCTATGTTGTCTTGCACCTTATCTTGAGACACATTGCCACATGAAATTGAGGTTTAACACCGCTCCTATCCACCCATTTGTAGGTGTGCTACTGAAGTGTTTTTTTGGGGATTAAGATCTTGGGTGCCTGCACATACTATACCTGTTCTGTGTGAATTCATGTTGTACTTTTTATTCCAATACTTGTCTACCAATATTTAGCCCGCGGTGTTACGTCTGCCTGTTACCTATTTCAAGGCGCAGGGTAAAGTCACGCAACCCAAATGAAACATTTTGTGCAGGCGACTGATTTCCCCCGGGACCTGAGATATCAAGTGAGACACCGAACCAGTTAAATATAACCTTTTTAAAGGGCAAGAGCATTCAGCGGCAATCAAGGCTGCTTTTCACCTGGAAGGGTATTTATAATTATACTCCACTTTTAGTTATATCAAGATCAAGCCTGCTAATGTTGGCACTACAACACAAGTGCACAATATACTAACTGGTGCCCTGCCACTGAGATCCTGGGTACTCATCACTTAGGCCTTGATTATGAGCCTGGTTACAAGATAAAGGGGTTAACCCAGACACGTCACTAGGACCTGGGTAAGGGACGGTTCAGAAACAATGGCCCTAGTGGACATAAATTTGAAACAAAGAAAAAATGTTCACATCAACAACACCTGTTAAAGCAATTACAAACAATATTCTTCATGTTAACCATATTTTATTCATATGGAACATGGAATCTCATAATCACAAGACTTAACATTCATTAAGCACAATTGTAAAGAGGTGCCCCAAAGGGAAGGAGGGGTAAGTGCAACAATGTGCAGAAGTGGGGGTAAGTGAAAGAAGGAGGGCAGTGAACAATATAAACATCTAAATCATGAAAGAAAGCCAATCCAGCCTTATCAAAGGCTTAGTCTTTTACAACACCATAATGTTAAAACAGATTACAGGGGCACAGTGAATCTATTACTGTGGTCCACAAAGGTAAACAAATAGTGAAGCCGTCGACGTTTCGACCCTGGGAATAGATGTAGGCAACTGGAGTCCTTACAGTAGGGTCTTCATGAGGACCAAAAAGGGGGGAGGGGGGGACACCCTAGGACCACCGGAGAATTCAGTGGGAAATTGGATGAAGATGGGCCTTTCGACTCCACAGTCAGAAAGGGACGTGTTTGCGGGTTAATGGTTAGAAATCCTGTCTCTCTTCTAATTTATCGTTCAAGGGCTTTGAAAAATCATCATATACTCCATGTATCTTGTTTCAAAAATCACGTCTGTATCACAGTGAAGTGGCAGAGAAGCATTACCATATGAATTCTGGTCTGTCTGATTCTGGATCGGCTGCAGTTCCTGCATCCAGTTTTCCCCAGTCAAAGACCCAATTTTACCGGGCAGTAGCTCTACCCGGAAAAATGCATGAGGCTTTGACTGCACTAGCAGTCAAACCTCTTTCTTCATTTTTTTCTGATAGAAGGAAAAATGTAATGCTCCTTCTGCCAGAGCATAGCTTCTATTTCCTTCCTCTAATTACCCACACACCTCTTCCTCAACCCCAACCCTATACAGAGGCCACAGCATACATTTACCACCTGCTTGTAGCAAGTGGTAAATGTATGCTTTAAACCCCACAGAGTTGGAAATTCCATGTGCTTTTATGACCATAAATCAGAGCCCTCATGGTAATTCCCCATTCCCAGGAGTTTAACGCGTAGTTTTAGCACCCTACCAGCACCCTCCACCTAGGAATCAGCCCCTCAGTGTCGCAGTGGTGGCAGAATGGGCAATGTTAAATTTGAAATTTTGCATTAAGTCAGCTTTTCCAGTTACTTATACATTTATTGCATTGCATCGTAGAGTAGCATTTCTATGCTGCGTCATACACCTAAACAATGCCCTGAAGCAGCTTCCAAAAAGTAAGTGGCTACTCAGTGTGGTGTGTATGGTTAGAAGAGTGTAGGTATACAATGTGGTCACTGTGACGAATGTTGGGTGCTGTGTGTGAGGTTCAGCTGTGTGCCCCACATACATCCAAGAAGGTTTTTAGCAGTCCTTATGCCTGAAGGTAGTGGACTATAGGTTGTCCCTTATTCGTGCAGTAAGAGAGAGAGAGAGAGAGATTTCAGAGCTTAGATGTCTGTAGGGGATAAAATTCCACCTATAGATTTTCTGAACAAAGGGATTACCAGAGAGAAGTCATTCTGGATCAGAGATTTCTCTTCTGGCAGTAAATCTGAAGACTAGGCATAAGGAAGATCGGTCCTGAGCTATGGATCGCCAAAGGGCCTTGACTTGAAAGAGATATGTCTAGAGTTAGAAATTGGGTCTCTAGTTGGCAGAGGTTTGCACCCTGTACAAGTAGGGACCACAATCTTAGTCAGAGTTAACCAGATAGACAACCTAAATTAACCTGTGCTCAACCTCTGGCAGCTTGGCACAGAGCAGTCAAGCAATGTGTAAAGTATTTGTGCAAAACTTAAATTACATTAACACAGTGAAAACACCACAAAAGAATACACACCAGTTTAGAAAAATAAATAATTTTTTTAGGAGTAAAACAAGATTTGAGATATGAATTTTTAAAGACTAAACTGCAATATAGTGTTTAAAAGCATTAAGCGCCAAGGGGGGGACATCTTGTCGCACTTGACCAGCTTAAATCCAAAGGTTCAGGCTGACTGCAATGGAGCACATGTTAGGTACAGGAGCCACGCAGGCCCTGCTAAAACAGTACCTTTTCGGAGGATGCGTCGACGGCGGGAGCAAGATGCGTCGGTTATGAGTCACGCAATTGGGTAGATGAGTCGGTGGCGGGCCTGGCAGATGGGCCCCACTCTGAACCCCTTACGATGAAGGCGATGCGTTGTCATCGGGCCTCGCAGTCAGGTCCCGCATCGTTGTCGAGCCACGCAAGGATGTCCTCGAAGTAGCATTGCGCCGACATCGAAGGAGATGCGTTGGTTCTGATTGGCACAAAGTTGACGATGCATGGGTTTTTGAAGAAAAACAGCTGCAGTACTCACTTTCAAGGCTCAGCACTGGATTGGCACCTCTTGACAGGGCAGGACTCACAGTTGGTAAAGTCCAGCAACTGAAGGAAAGTTGAGGGAAGTCTTTGATGGCCCTGAGACTTCAAAACAGGAGGCAAGCCAGCAAGCCCTTGGAATCACTTACGTACTTGGAGGATATAGAGATGCAGATCCAGTCCTTCTTGCAGTAGTGAAAAATTATTTCAAGAGTATTTCACTACTAAAAGTACATGTCCTACTTTTTAAATACACTGCACCCTGCCCTTAGGGCTGTCTAAGGCCTACCTTAGGGGTGAATTACACGTACCGAAAAGTAAGGTTTGGGCCTTGCAAGTAGGTTAACTTGCCAGATTGAAATGGCAGTTCAAAGTTGCCTCCAAAGGCTCTTTAGTGGCAGACCTGAGATATGTTAAAAGGGCTACTGAAGTGGGTGGCACAATCAGTGATAAAGGCCCACTAGAAGCATTTGATTTACAGGCCCTGGGCACATATAGTGCACCTTACTAGGGACTTATAAGTAAATTAAATATGCAAATTAGGGATAAGCCAATAGTATCATGTTAAGAGTACAGAGCACAAGCACTTTTGCACTGCTTAGAAGTGGTACAGTGCCCAGAATCCTAAAGCCAGCAAAAATGAAGTCAGAAAAACAGGAGGTCAGAAGGCAAAAAGTCAAGGGAAACCATGTCAAGGATGCCAGGTCTAACAGGTGTCCCCACAGCTAAAGGTGGGGAGAGCTACTCAACCCCTTGGGAGTTCTCTTGTTCTGTTCACTAAGGTAGAAGAACCTGGAGAGACCAACAGCATTGGCGTGGTCTGTTCCAGGACGGTGTTCCACAATAAAGTCCATTCCCTGTAGGGAGATGGACCACCTCAACCGTTTGAGATTCTCACCCCTCATCTGCATTAATTATCTGTGGGGCCTGTGGTCTGTCTAAACCTGTAAGTTAGTGCCAAACAGGTATGGCCGTAGCTTCTTAAGTGCACAGACCACAGCAAAGCCTTCCTTTTCTATTGCGCTCCACCCCTGTTCCCTGGGAAGTAGCCTCCTACTGATGAAGGCTACAGGCTGACCCAGGCCCTCTTCATTTAGCTGTGAGAGCACAGCCCCTATGTCATGCTCTGAGGCTTCCGTCTGCACAACAGACTCTTGGGAGAAATCAGGGGCCTTGAGCACAGGTGCTGTGCACATGGCTTCCTTCAGGGCGTCAAAAGCTCTTTGGCACGCCTCTGTCCAGATCACCTGATGTGGCTGCTTCTTGGAAGTCAGCTTTGTCAAGGGGGCAACAATGTGCCATATCCCTTGATGAATCTCCTGGAATAGACAGTGAGGTCTGAGAAGGCTCTCACTTCTGTCTGGGTCTTGGGGGGTTCCCAAGCCAGAATGGTGTCAATTCTGGGCTGCAAGGGCTGCACCTTGACACCCCCTACTTGGTGTCCTAAGTAGACCACAGAACCCTGCCCTATCTGGCATTTGCTGGTCTTAATAGTCAGGCCTGCGCTCTGCAGAGCCCAAAGCACTTTCTGGAGGTAATTCAAGTGATGCTCCCAACTAGAGCTGAAGACCGCAATATCATCTAGGTAGGCGGCACTAAAGTTCTCCAATCCAGCCAGGACCTGATTGACCAACCTCTGGAAGGTGGCAGGGGCATTCTTCAACCCAAAAGGCATGACCCAGAACCGGAAGTGCCCTTCTGGTGTAGAGAACACGGATCTCTCTTTAGCCCCCTCAGTCAAGGCAATCTGCCAGTGCCAAGACGTTAAGTAAAACGTGCTGAAGAACTTGGAAGCTCCAAGCTGATCCATGAGCTCATCAGCTCTGGGGATGGGGTTTGCATCAGTCCTAGTGACCGCATTGAGCCCTCGGTAGACAACACAGAGCCTAAGTTCAAGTGTGACACCTGGAGGGGCAGCCTTGAGGAACAACACCACTGGGCTGGACCAAGGGCTGTTTGATGGCTCAATAACCCCTAACGTCAGCATCTTGGAGGCTTTCTCCTTAATGCTAGCTCTCACCTTATCGAACAACCTGTAAATGTTGTTCTTCAAAGGTGTGCTGTCCCCGGTATCAATATATGTAGTGAGTCCTGGGGTAAGGGAAAAAACAGCAACTGGAGGCAGTCTCTCTGTTGGTCTAGGGTCAGTGTAGGGGAGAGGCTGACACCCTCCACTGACCCATCCTGCTCCTTGGAAAAGAGGAGTTCGGGGAGAGGTTCTCTCTCCTCTTCCACCCCATCATCAGTAACCAGGAGCATGGTGATCTCAGACCTCTCAAAGTGGGGCTTGAGGTGATTAACATGCAGGACCCTCAAAGTGTTCCTAGGAGTCTTGAGGTCCACCAAGAAGGTGACATCACTCTTGTGCTCCTTCATCTCATAAGCCATTCCTAATGCAGTCGCAAATTGCGAGTGCCTCATTAATATGCATGAGGCATGCTATTGCGATGCAATTTGTGAGTCGCAAATTGCTTGGTCGTACATCTGGCCCTTAGTTTCTCTGACTAGGGCATTAGCCTTCAGCACAGTTTCTTTGACTGTTCGGTTTGAAACCGCTTTGTGCCCTTTAGTCACCTCGTAGCAGCAGGATATCTTTTACTAGGTACTGCAAATGAGAATGTTTACCTTCTTTTTCAGAATTTGAGTGACCCATTTAGTATTTGATGTTGGCATCTGTTTAGGACGAACATACTAGACCGTGAGTCATATTGTGACGTACCAAGTACATAGAGGGGCTTGGAGCCTGTCCATTGCTTACTATTGGTTGGCTTTCCTGTCATTCTCATTTGCCTGCTTCTTATTCATGTCTCAGGTTGACAATCTTGTGGTTGTCCCTCCCATGAAGCATTGCTTATTTTTGACGTAATGTGTAATTGTTATCATTTTCTGTAACATTGTGTAACCGAATGTAAAGCGCTCTGATACCTACGGGTCTAGCCAGCGCTATATAAAACTCATTAAATAAATAAATAAATAAATAAGGGCCAGAACAGCGGTCTTGCAGGGCCCGGTGCTCCACTAGCTCCATTACCCCCACATTGTGCCCAGGATGAAACTCAACCTGAGTGGTATTCAGGTCATACCAGTGTTTCTTGTCCTTCTGGCTAGCTTCCAGATTCTCCTGTGCGAGTTTCCAGAAGTGGGCTGTCTGGTTGCGGAATGCCAGCATGTAGCTAACTACATCCTGTGGTGGCTTCTTGGGAGCCTGCTCCCATCCCCCCTTAACCAAACTGAGAGGTCCTCTCACAGGGCACCTGTACAGAAGTTCAAATGGGCTAAAGCCAACCCCCTTCTGTGACACCTCCCTGTAGGCGAACAAAAGACATGGCAGGAGGACGTCCCACTCATGCCTCATGGGTTCGGGTACACCCATAATCATGCCTTTGAGGGTGCTGTTGAACCTTTCAACCAGCCCATTGGTTTGGGTTTAGTAAGGAGTGGTGAACTTGTAGGTTACCCCACACTCCTTCCACATGGCCTTCATGTAATTGGACATGAAGTTGGTACCCCGGTCAAATACCACCTCCATGGGGAAACCCACATGGATAAAGATCCCCATCAGTGACTTGGCCATGGCTGGTGCAGTCACTGTTCTCAGAGGGATAGCTTCTTGGTACCGAGTGGCATGGTCCACCAAGACCAGAACAAATCTGTTGCCCATGGCTGTCTTGGGTTCCAGAGGCCCAACAATGTTGATTGCCCACCCTCTCAAAGTGGGTGCTAACAACAGGAAATAGTTGCAGGGGGGCCTTGCACTTCTCCCCTGACTTGCCACTCGCCTGGCAGGTAGGATAGGACCTACAGAATGCAAGAGACCTTCCTTATTTGAGGCCAATAAAAGTGGGTGGCAAGCCTGTCAAAGGTCTTGTCTTGCCCCAAATGACCTGCAGGAGCCCATGATGAGCCAGATTGAGTAGGAAGGTCCTGAAGCACTGGAGTACCACCAACACATGTGTTGCACCAGGCTCAGGAGCCTTAGGCTCACTATACAGGTGCTAATTATCCCAGTAAATCAGGTGCTTACCAGGGGCATCACCAGCTGCCTGGGCCTCAGCCTGCTGCCGAAGACCCACAAGAGTAGGGCACTCCTTCTACTCCTTGCAGAACTCTTCCCTGGAGGACCCCCTTCCTGGTGCCAGTTGGTCAGCACAGACAGGTTCGCCAGTTCAGCTACATCCTCCCCTGTAGGTACTGGGGTGTCCCCGTCAGGGTCAGCCTCCTCCTTGACCATGGGAGTCTCAGGAGCGGGTTTCCTGCACCCCTTTCCCTTCCTATTTTTGGCAGATACCTGGGCCATTATTCCAAGATCCAGGTCCTTCTGACTACCCTCACGAGACACCATGGACTCTGTGGTCAGGCACACCCCATCATCTTCAAGTGTGACCTGAGCTCCACCTCATTCCAGATGGTATGCTCCAGGTCATTGCCAAGCAGACAATCCACACGCATGGATGGACTCACAGTTACCCTCAAGAAACCTGAGACCTCCCCCATTCAAAGGGAACCAGAGCCACTGGGTAAGGGCTCTCACAGTTGTCAGCAGCAACAACTTGGTGGAACTCATTAGGCACTACCTGCTCTGAATACACCAGATGACACCTGACGTTTGTCATACTGGCTCCTGTGTCTCTCAGAGCTTCCACCCTCTGCCCATTGATGGTGACCCACTGACTGTACTTCCTAGTATTGTGAGGCATGTTGGTTCTCTGTACCATCCCTCCGTCACCCAGGGACACTAGGGTAACCTCTACACTCTCCCCAAAACTATCTGGGATCATCTCCTCCCCAAGCGCTACACTAGCCACCCCCAGTGACTGACCACTGGTGGGGGGCTGTGCCTGCTTGGGATACTTGGCAGCTCCTTTGTAGTGTCCTTCTTGCTGACACTCAACACTTCACGGGAACCTTCCCTGCAGACTTACTGTCAGGGAACCACTTATTTTTCTTCTCAGTAGGGGGATGGAAATTCTGACCCTGGGCAGTAGCGTCTCGTGGAGGGAGTGCCGCGGGGCGGTGGGGCGGGGCGTGGGAGGAGCAGGGTGGGGGTAGTAAACTACGGCATACGGCCGAACAGAGGTAAGTAAACAAATAAATAAATAAAACGAATTTCGTTGCGCGTGCTGCATCGCATTTGGCAATGCAGCGCGCGCAATGAAGTCGTTTTATTATTTATTTGTTTGACCTCTGTTCGACCGTATGCCGTAGTCTACCCCTCCCTGCTCCTCCCGCCGCCCACTGCCCCGCAACACTCCCTCACGAGCCGCTACTGACCCTGGGAACTAGTTTGAGGCCCTTTAGGGAACTCTTAACTTTTGCTCCCCCCTCCTTCTTCTAGTGAGGACCCTGCCCACCCTTGTGGTGATCCCCCAGATACCTTCCTGTAGACCCTGGTGCCGACCCAGTAGTTCGACTCCTTAGCAAGCTCCCTTGGGTCAGAGAACTTCCTGTCAACAAGGTGTTGGTGCAAATCTGGAAAACAAAGACTGAAAATATGCTCTTTTGCAAACAAATTATACAGCCCCAGATAATCTTTGACCTCATTGCCCTTCACCCAACCATCCAGTTCCTTGCAAAAGGAATCTACACAATCCACCCAGGTCTGTTGTGATAGATTCTTACAGTCCCTCAACGTCTGTCTGTACTTTTCTGGGGTCGAACAAAACATCCTGATTAGGGCCTCCTTCATGTGGGGATACCTCATCTTGTCACTCCCTTCTAGGGCCAGTTGAGTGTCCCTCTCCTCACTAGAGATATGCCGCCACAGACTAGCTCCCCAATCCTCCTCAGGGACATTGTGCATCTGTAAAGCAATTTTATAGGCAAAAATGCCAATCAGGGAGAATAGAAAAATAGAAAATGCAAATTAAAGAAAGTAGGAAAAAAATGCCTATGGGGATCAGAGACAATTGATTCAGATTGGTCTAGATGTGGATGGCAGTGTACACCAAATTACTGTAAGGTACTGCACAAACATAAGTCCTACCCTCACCACTGATCACAAACATTAGAAATTGGGGGGAAGATTTGCAAGAAACTGACGCATCTGTATAAATGCGTCAGTTTCCCTGCGCCTGCGTGAAAAACCCTTGCGCCACCATATATGCGCCGTATTTATAATACAGCGCACTATGGCGCAAGGATTGACAGATGCGTAAAAAAGTCTGACGCATCTGTTGGCGGAAAAGTCACGCCATTGCTGGAGTCGTGTCGCAAGCACGACGCAACTCCAGCAATGCGTGTTGCGGCCTATTCCCAATACACTGCATCACTCCTTACGCCTGCTTCAAGCAGGCGTAAGGTTTTGACGCAGTGGCAACCTAAAAGTCATGCAGTGAAATATTGTAGATTTCACTGCATCACTTTTACGAGGCTTTCCTGTGTGGGAACGCCTTCCCTGCATACATTATACCTGACGCTGGTATAATGTCACGCAGGGCTTTACAACGTGACGTATCTCCCTAGATGCGTCACGTTGTAAATTTGCCGCATTTTTTATGCTGCCGATGCATCACAAAAGTGACGCAACGGCAGCGCAAAAGTGTCGCAAGGGGCTTGTAAATCTGCCCCTGGGTCTCTAGTTGGCAGAGGTGTGCACCCTGTCCAATTAGGGATCACAATCCTAGTCAGGGTAAGTCAGATACACAAACTAAATTAACCTGTGCTCACAGTCTGGTAGCTTGGCACAGAGTAGTCAGGTTTAACTTAAGAGGCAAAGTATTTTTGCAACACTTAAATTACAGTAACACAGTGAAAATACCACAAAAAGACTCCACACTAGTTTAGAAAAAATAAAGAATATTTATATGAGTAAACCAAGACCAAAACAACAAAAATCCAATAAGTAGAACTTGAGATATGAATTTTTAAAGGTTAAACTGCAATATAGTGCTTAAAAGCATAAAGCACCAAGTAGGGGCATCTGGTTGTGCTTGACCGGGGTAAAGACAAAAGTTTGGGCCGACCACAATGGACCATGGGTCAGATGCAGGAGCCATGCAAACAGTAAACAGTACCTTTCAGCAGGATGTGTCGACGGCGAGAGCAAGATGCGCCGGTTCTGAGCCACGCAGTCAGGTAGATGCATTGTCGCTGGGCTTCACAGACGGGTCCTGCGTCATTGTTGAACCCCTTGGTGATAAAGATAATGCGTCATTGTCGATCCTCACAGTTGGTTCCCACGTCATCATCGAGCTGTGCAGGGTTGCCCTCAAAACGGCGCAGCGTCGACATCGAAGAAGATGTGTCAGTTCGTATCAGCGCAAAGTTGACGATGCGTGGATTTTTGAACAAAAAAAGCTGCAGAACCCACTTTTAAGTCCCAGGACTGGATTGGTACCTCCTGGCAGAGCAGGACTCGCAGCTGGAACAGAGTTCAAGGAAATCCTTGATGGCCCTGAGACTTCAAAACAGGAGGAAAGCTAGAAAGCCCTTGGAGTCACTTAAGTTTTTGGAGGATGTAGAGATGTAGGTCTAGTCCTTCTCACTCCCAGACAAGAGGCAGCAGGCCAACACAGCAAAGCAATTCAGCAGAGTAGCAATCCCTTCTGGCAGCACGACAGTCCTTCTTCCTGGCAGAATGTCCTCATATCCAGAAGTGTACTGAAGTCATGGTGTCAGAGGTCTTTGAAGTGCACAAGGTTCATTTCTTCCCTGCCCGGGCTCCAGACTAACTACAAGGGGGTATGCAGCTCCTTGTGTGGGGATAGGCACAGCCCTATTCAGGTGCAAGTGTCAGCTCGTCCCTCCCATCCTGCCCAGGATGGCCCATCAGGATGATAATGGCCCATCAGGATGCGAATGGCCCATCAGGCACACCTCAGCTCCCTTTGTGTGTGACTGTCTAGAGAAATTGCACAAGCACCAGCTGTCACCCACCCCAGATGTGTATTCAGAGACAGGCAGAGGCACAGAATGGTTTAAGTAAGAAAATGGAAACTTTCTAAAAGTGGCATTTTCAGACTTGCAACTTAAAATCCACCTTCACCATGAGTTAGGATTTTAAAGTGTGAGTCCAGAAACACCAAATTTAAAATGTCTATCTTTTCCCAATTGGAAATTACACTTATAAAATGGAACAAGGTAATCCCAATGTTAACCTATGGGAGAGACAGGACTAGCAGTAGTGAAACTAAATATTTAGGAGTATGTAAAACTTAAAAGTGCTTGTCCTACTTTTTAAATACACTCACCATGCCCTTAGGACTGTCTAGAGCACGGGTACTCACAAACATTTTCGCGATGGCCACAAAGTTTGGACTGTGATGTGACCGAGGGCCGCATTGATGCTAGCAGGGTGGCGATCCGGAAAGGGAGGGCACTTTTGGTGCAAGATGGCTTTCAAAATGAAGGTGATTAAAAAGTTAAGTGGTGCAGGACAACCTAGTTAGTTCCTTTCTTTAACTTCAATTAACCTTTAAATAAAGACTTGCCTTAACTCTTTTTACTAATAGTGCTGTCTCAAGTGAACAGCAGCCCAGTTCTGCTTCTGATCAAGGGGCCGCATGCAAAGGTCAGGAGGGCTGCTTGTGGCCCCCGGGCCGTACTTTGAGTTCACAGGTCTAGAGCTTACCTTGGGGGTGACTTGCATGTAATAAAATGGAAGGTTTGGGCCTGGCAAGTAATTTAATTTGCAAGGTTGAAATGGCAGTTCAAAACTGCACCCACAGGCTCTGCAGTGGCAGGCCAGAAACATGTTTAAAGGGCTACTGTAGTGGGTGGCTCAATCAGTTCTGCAGGCCCACCAGTAGCATTCAATTTACGGCCCTCAGCACATATAGTGCACTTTACCAGGGACTAATAAGTAAATTAAATATGCCAATTGGGGATTAGCCAATGTTACAATGTTTATAGTACAGAGCACATGCACTTTAGCACTGGTAAGCAGTGGTAAAGTGCCAAGAATCCTAAAGCCAGGGAAAATGAAGTCAGCAAAACAGGAGGTCAGACAGCAAAACGTCAGAGGAAAACACTCCAAGGATGCCAGGTCTAACATCTTGCAATTGACAACCAGTACAGAACATATATGGCTGGATAACTTGGTTATGTGGGTGCAAGTGTTGAATTCCTTCCCCTGTGGCATGTTAGTTTTATTGGAGCCCGCAGAGTAGGTATTAAAAAACCTCTGTATAGAGACCATAGGCATGGTCCAGGCTTTACACCACTAGATTTAGCAGAAAAAGTGGAAAATTATTAACCCTTCTGAAATTAAAAGGACTTGTTTTCTTCAGTCTGGTTGTCTGTATATGTATATATATATATATATATATATATATATATATATATATATATATATATATATATATATATATATATATATATATATATATACACATAAATATACATATATCCTCAGGGGACAGCACAAAGACACAATAGACCAGCATGTAGTGACCTGGTTACGATATATAGACGATTTGATTTTAATTTGGAAAGGATCTGAAACCAGTGCATTGCAATTTATAGATCAAATTAACAACAATTGTCTCAATCTCCACTTCACATCAACTATCAGTAAGTCTTCAGTGTATTTTTTGGATGTGGAGGTATTCGTGGATCAGGATACTATTGCTACCAGATTATTCAGGAAACCCACCTCAGGCAACACAGTGCTGCATGGCAGTAGTCATCATCCACGCCACCTGATACAAAGCATCCCCTACGGGGAGATGCTACGCATCAAGCGTATTTGCAGCACTGAGAAAGATTGTGAGGCAGCCCAGAATTTGAGCAGACAGAGGTTTCAAGCAAGAGGGTATGCCTCCGACATCATAGACAGGGCGATCAATAAAACTAAAACTCTGTCTAGACTTGAGGCCCTTGCATCCAAACCTAGTCAGGTAGAAACCAGCCCAGATAAGTTAGAGCTGCAACCCAGGATCATACTTACTTATAATAGGCAGCACCAGGCTCTTAGAAAGATCTTAAATCGAAACTGGAGTCTGGTGCAGATTGACCCTATCCTTGGCAAACATCTACCTGCAAAGCCTGTTCTGACCTTTAGAAAATCTAGGTCAATGAGTAATAGTTTGGTCAGGAGTAGTCCGGAACTTAAATCACCTACTAACTGGCTTACAATGTATAAAGGTTTTAAAAAATGTCCAAATTGCAAAGCATGCAAATTTGCATGCAACAAGACTCATTATAATAGTCCTTTCAAGCCAGATCCTATAATCATTAGTAAAAGACTGACTTGTAAAACAGAATTTGCAGTTTATGTGCTGGAGTGTCCCTGTGGGTTGAAATATATTGGCAGCACCAAGCTGCCAGCCCATAAGCGGATACTCCAGCACATAAGGGCAATTAACAACAAAGACCAAGCCTACCCTGTAGCCAGACATTTTGAGGAATGTCATGAGAGCAACCCTGTACATCTAAAATATTTTGTAATAGATACAGTCCTGCCCCTTAAAAGAGGAGGAGACCGAGAGGCTAAGTTGCGCCTCTTGGAAACGAGATATATATTAGAGCTTGACACCAAGACACCATCAGGGTTGAATGCCAGTGAAGATTTTTATACATGTCTATGAAGCATTTCCAGAAATAGTAGGTAATATACTTAGTGCTTAAAATCAGTTCCATCTTATTTAACTTTTAATATGAGAATATTTTTTGAAACAGAACCTCCCTCGCATATTTACATCATTTTAATTATTTAAATTCATATTTTGCACTATTTTTTGCACTAATTGGTGGTCAACAGGGTGATTCACGTATACTGATCAAGTATTAAGATCAAGGTGACTACAATGTTAGAAAGCTTTGTCTCAGCCCATTTGGGCTCTATTCGACTAAGTACAGTAGCAAGGAGTGAAACATCATGACACGCCGAGATTGTACTAATATTCCTGTTCACGAAGTTGAACTTGTACAATGTTTTTAATACAACAGTGCAATAATTTTGATGGTGTTTGATTTTCTGATGCAATTTGGTAATAATAATCTTGGCATTTTTTAGCTTTTACAAATCCAATTTTGGTATGTTTTAATAGATTTTAAATTGCCATTTTTATTCCAATGCTATGAATTTTAACACCATGATTTTTAGTATGTATGCATTTTTTATCATTATATTTATACATTTATGTATTTATCGTGATATTTATTTTAATGCATATTTGCACATAGTGAACCTCTTGCTAAGTGGAACTGAGTAACTCTTCAGTTTCAATGCATTGTTCACCTTGGCTGATCATGTTACTTCCTGCACTGTCACTTTAAATGTTGATCAGTTTCAAAGCAACGCGTCATGTGATCAAGGCCCGAGTGGGGGTCAAAACGCATTATGGCAGATATGCTGGGCATTTAATAAACACTTACTGAATTGCACCAAGAACTTTGGGTCCGCTCTTCGTCTTTCCACAGTGGAATTGGAGCAGCTGAGCAGCTGTTGCTGAGGCGAAACCTGTGATATATATATATATATATATATATATATATATATATATATATATATATATATATATATATATATTTATCAACAAAGCACCCTCGATTTGGACGTGCACTCGAAGCCAGATTAGTAACGGCAAACAGGCATCCCAACCACGGAAAATCTTCTATGCCTTACGCATTTCGGAGTCACACTCTCCTTGGTCACAGGCGTATCAGTACCGGCGCAGTCACATTAAAAGGCACCATTACCAGCATGTTATTTATTGTATTCCTTAATTGGCAACAGGTAAGTTCAATGAATATTGCATGCTGGGAACTGTAGTGTAAGTACATGACAGTTTTCCTTTAGTAAGTTATTCGGTGCCCTTTAAAATTATTCCCTAAGTAGGTGCTGCGCACACATACACATTATGATATTGTTTCCGGCCTCAGTGGGCCTCCGAGAAAGGAATGCTCTGCAATTATGCCATCTGGTTTCACCTCGGAGACTTGAGCAGTTCCGTGTCTCCATGGCCCCCTTCCACAGTTCAAAGGGTGGTGCAAGTCCACGGCTGGATAGCCGTAAATTATTTTATCAACAAAGCACCCTCGATTTGGACGTGCACTCGAAGCCAGATTAGTAACGGCAAACAGGCATCCCAACCACGGAAAATCTTCTCTGCCTTACGCGTTTCGGAGTTACACTCTCCTTGTTCACAGGTGTAACAGTACCGGCGCAGTCACATTAAAAGGCACCATTACCAGCATGTTATTTATTGTATTCCTTAATTGGCAACAGGTAAGTTCAATGAATATTGCATGCTGGGAACTGTCGTGTAAGTACATGACAGTTTTCCTTTAGTAAGTTATTCGGTGCCCTTTAAAATTATTCCCTAAGTAGGTGCTGCGCACACATACACATTATGATATTGTTTCCGTCCTCAGTGGGCCTCCGAGAAAGGAATGCTCCGCAATTATGCCATCTGGTTTCACCTCGGAGACTTGGAGCAGTTCCGTGTCTCCATGGCCCCCTTCCACAGTTCAAAGGGCGGTGCAAGTCCACGGCTGGATAGCCGTAATTTGTTTTATCAACAAAGCACCCTCGATTTGGACGTGCACTCGAAGCCAGATTAGTAACGGCAAACAAGAATCCCAACCACGGTAAATCTTCTCTGCCTTACGCGTTTCGGAGTCACACTCTCCTTGTTCACAGGCGTATCAGTACCGGCGCAGTCACATTAAAAGGCGCCATTACCAGCATGTTATTTATTGTATTCCTTAATTGGCAACACATAAGTTCAATGAATATTGCATGCTGGGAACTGTAGTGTAAGTACATGACAGTTTTCCTTTAGTAAGTTATTCGGTGCCCTTTAACCGCTTAACCGCAACGGCAATTCCGCCGCGGTGCGGCAGTTTTATTGAGTGGGCGGGGCCGCGTCGGCCAACGGACGTGCGCAGCACTACGGAGGTAGTGCTCGCGACGGCCGTTGGCCGACGGGCGCATCGAAGGGGTTAAAATTATTCCCTAAGTAGGTGCTGCGCGCACATACACATTATGATATTGTTTCCTGCCTCAGTGGGCCTCAGAGAAAGGAATGCTCCGCAATTATGCCATCTGGTTTCACCTCGGAGACTTGAGCAGTTCCGTGTCTCCATGGCCCCCTTCCACAGTTCAAAGGGCAGTGCAAGTCCACGGCTGGATAGCCGTAATTTATTTTATCAACAAAGCAACCTCGATTTGGACGTGCACTTGAAGCCAGATTAATAACGGCAAACAGGCATCCCAACCACGGAAAATCTTCTCTGCCTTACGCGTTTCGGAGTCACACTCTCCTTGTTCACAGGCGTATCAGTACCGGCGCAGTCACATTAAAAGGCGCCATTACCAGCATGTTATTTATTGTATTCCTTAATTGGCAACAGGTAAGTTCAATGAATATTGCATGCTGGGAACTGTAGTGTAAGTACATGACAGTTTTCCTTTAGTAAGTTATTCGGTGCCCTTTAAAATTATTGCCTAAGTAGGTGCTGCGCACACATACACATTATGATATTGTTTCCGGCCTCAGTGGGCCTCCGAGAAAGGAATGCTCCGCAATTATGCCATCTGGTTTCACCTCGGAGACTTGAGCAGTTCCGTGTCTCCATGGCCCCCTTCCACAGTTCAAAGGGCGGTGCAAGTCCACGGCTGGATAGCCGTAATTTATTGTATCAACAAAGCACCCTCGATTTGGACGTGCACTCGAAGCCAAATTTGGCAAGTGCTCCCTTCAGTGATTCAGTATTTTGGGAGGGGCGTGATGTAACAAGAGGCTTTTGATTATCGCATAGTACCTTCACTAACTAGTAACTCAAACTTTATTTCAAACTTCATAGTGAAGAAGCTATAATCAGAAAAAGTGTAATTCAGTAAAACGAATGAGAAAAGTCCAGCTTTTCCTAAACAATGTTGCTAGGCTGACATTCATGAGAGAATGGCACTGTTTGTCTAACTATGTCACAAATTTGTTGCACAATGTGTCCCATATACTTCAATATTTAAGGTTTTCTCTTCACCCCAAAAGCATGATACATGTCAAATTCATTCACCTATTACTAATAGTGCGGATGGAACAGGTAATAACGATTCTGCTTTAATGCAGTATCATTTACATTCAGTTTACTTATTGTGTGGAAATCAGGCAGTTGACCATGGGGATCATCTTGGAAACACAGTTAATGGACATCAAGATTTGAGTTTGTGATAGACGAGTTAACAATGGGGAGAAATGTAAAGACGTAAATTCAGAAAGGAGATAGTAAAATATGGAGGAAAAATCTGTTCCACATTCTGAAGTGAGAAGCTTATTGAAAGATAAGTAAAACAATGTTGTTTTCCCTTGTATAGTAAGTACAATTAGTGGTAAGTGCTATAATTCCTCATTGAACTCTACATTGCAGCTGTATTCTGTCACCGGCTTCCCTGCCACTTTGGAACAGCATGAGCACGTAGGCAATCCATAGCTGTGAGTGAAGACAGAAAGCACAGAGTGATAGCCTGAATGTGGAAAATTGGGTTGCTGGTTGATTGGGGTGTGTGAACCCTGGTCAAGCAGCAACCACAATCCTTGTCAGGGTAAGGCAAAAACAAACCCCAAATTAACCTGTGCTCAAACCCCTGCTAGCTTGGCACAGAGCAGTCAGGCTTAACTTAGAGGCCATGTCTAAAGTATTTGGTCAACACTTTAAACAGTAAAATAGTGAAAACACCATAAAAAAAGATTCTATATCAGGTTAAAAAATAGAGCTACACTTAATGAATATAACAAGACAAAAATGACAAAAATGCAAACAGTTGAACCGGAGTTATTAATTTTTACAGAATAAAGTGTAAAATAGTGCCTAAAAGCACAAAGTGCCAACCACAGCTATCTGGTTGCACTGGACCAGGTCAAATTCAAATGTTCAGGCCAACTGCGATGGGGCACAGGTTGGATGCAGTCCCATATTGGTCCAGTTGAAGCTTTACCTTCTCAAGTTTTGTGGCTAGAGTCCTGTTTGCATTGGAGAGGGTCACGAGGAGCAAGGACAGCGTCGCAGGAGGCTGTCAGCGTGCCATGAAGAGCAGGCTGGGCATCATGGATGGGCGGGCTTGAGCTTCTTGTTGGTGGTCCCTCATGAGCGGTTAATGCTGCAGTGCAAAGAGATGGGCTGGTGACGCCTTGCACTGATTTTTGGTGCAAGCTGCGTGGTCTCAGTACCAACGGACCCATTTGCAGTCATGAAGAGCCCAAAAGCTTGATTTATGCTTGCTGAGTCACACCAAGAGTCCAGGACCTGCGAGGCACTACTGGGGGTTCAGAAACTCACTGCAGCTGGGTCCAGGAGCAGGTTGGGGAGCCTTTTATGTAACTGAGGCTCGGATCAGGAGGCCAGTAGACTAGCCCTTGGAGTCACTCTTGGGTCTTGGGTCCTGGGTTCAAGATCAAGTTGCAGGTCCAGTTCATCTTCCCCATGCAAGAGGGCAGCAGGCAGTAGGTCAGCACAGCAGGGCAGCAGTTCATTTACAGCAGCAGTCTAGCAGAGTAGCAGTCCTTGTAGCAGTGCAGCAGTCCTTCTTCCAGGCACAGTATCCACAGGTCCAGAAGTGTACTGAAGTGGAGGTGTCTGAGGTTCAGTATTTATACCCAGTTGTGCCTTTGAAGTAGGGAGAAGCTTCTAGAGGCATCGTGTTAGACCTGGCACCATTGGCGTGGGTCTCCCTTCCATTTTTTGCTGTTGTCTCCTCTGTTTTGCTGGTGTTAGATGCTCTGGGCGCTGTGCCACTGCCATTCAGTGTCACAGCGCGAATGCTCCCTGTGTAAATATGTCTATGTGAATTGGTATATCCCTGATTGGCTTATTTGGTTTACCTGTTAGTCCCTAGTAGTGTGGCCTATGTGTGCCCAGGGCTGGTAAACCAAATGCTGCTGGTGGGCCTGCAGCACTGATGTGTGCCACCCACAGAAGCAGCTTGTAAAGTGTGTCTCAGACCTGCCACTGTAGTGTCTGTGTGCAGTCCAGAACTGCCATCTTGGCTGTGAAGTGCACCCACTTCCCAGCCCCTGAACCTCCCTTGGCATCTTGTAAGTCCCCCCTATGGTAGGGTGCATTGTATGTGTAAGGTAGGACATGCCTTGGTGTGTGTAGCATGTCCTGGTAGTGAATTATGCCCCATTTCGTTTTTCACTACTGTAAGGCTACCTGCTCCTCATAGGCTAGAATGGGCAGTTTGACTATTACATTCTATAGTCCTAACTGACCCCAGGAACATGGTAGAAAAACGAATTTAGTATGCCTGAGCTCAGAATATTAAAATACATCTTTTAGTGAAGGTTATTTTTATATTCTGTGTTTGAAAATACCACTTTTAGAAAGTAGGTATTTTCTTGCCTAAGCCTTCCAGTGTGCTCTGCTGTTATGTGTATTGGCTGTCTGGCTTTAGAGGGGCAGGGCAGGCTGAGTCAGACCTGGGTTGAATAGAGAGATCTGCATTTAGAGTATGGGGAGGGGTGGCTCCTTGACCTGAATAGGGCTGTGCCTGGCAAGGTGAATGCTGGCTCCACCTCCTACTGTGTGTCTGATAGCAGACCCCCTCTTTCTGAAAGGAAGGATGCAGCCTGGTAAACAAAGTGCTCCAGGCCTGAGCAGAACTGGTTCTGGCTAGGTTCAGTGACTTGTAGCTTCTAAGAACAAAGACTTTTGGGGTATAAATATCTGTGCTCAAACCCCTACATTTTGTATTGCTTTTGGGATCTGGAGAGGAAACTCTGTCCGTGCCACTGGAGGAATCTGCAGGAAGTGACTGTCCCTGTGCTTGTGTGTTGTTTCTTGCACTGGCCTGCAGCAGTGACCACTGGACCTTGAAGAAGAGGAAAAGGAACTTTTGAGAGAACTTTTATTTTTGTTACAGCAATCACCCAAGGGCTAGGAAAAGAGCTAGCCTCCTGCTGGAGTCTCAGGCACATCAGACTCCACCACCAACCTCCTGCTTCCTCCCTGCAAGGATTGCTATCTGCTGATGAGGCTCCTGTGAGTTCCAGGGCCTCTAGTTTGCTTCAGAGAAAAGAGTGCTGGAAGTCGACGCTAACGCACCTTTGCGAGCCGCTGCAGCCGAGAGCGCTGGAAAAATCATCGCGCTGCTGCCGCTGAGTGCTCGCAACACGAAACCATCGCTAACGCCTCTTTGCGAGCCGCTGCAGCCGAGACGTGCTGGAAAAATCATCGCGCTGCTGTCGCCGCGCACTCGCAACCCCAAAAGAAATCATCGCTTTGAGACATCGCATTGCGGACGCCGTGCGTCCGCCACTTTGATCGCATCGCCCCGAATTTCGTCGCTCCCTCGCGGAGCGTCTTGTCTTCGCATCGCAACATGATCGCCCAGCGCAACAGGATCGCCGCATCGACTTCTCCCACGCGGCAAGAAAGTCATCGCATCGGCGGTCCAGCGTGGAGAAGTTTGTCGCATCGCCTCCGCACGCATCCCGCAGATCGGCGCATCATCCTCCCTTGCGGCAAGGATTTCAACGCATCGCTGGCCTCGCGTGCCGAGAATCATCGCTACAGCTTATTTGCGACATTTTGTTGGTTTTGCTACTAAACCCAGGTACTTTGTGAGAGAAAGGGTCGCAGAGACCACTGCTTTGAACTTGAACCTTATTTTTGTAACCTTTGAACTATTTTTTGACAGCCCTTCAACAGCTATCCTATTTTTGACAGTATTGTGGCTTTTACAGTTATTGGTCTTGTGATAATAACTCTGCCTTTATATAAAGATACTTATTTTTTATAACTACTTGTGTGGTGTCCCTTTGTAGTGTTCCTCACTGTGTTACTGTGTATACACCCTGCCTCTGAGATAAGCCTACCTGCTCGTGCTACGTTACCACAGGGTTGAGCAGGGGTATCAAGGAGGGTAGCCCTCTTACTCTGACTTAGGAAGAAGGGTCCCTACTTGGACAGTGGCCAGCCATTGCCAACTAGAGACCCCCATTTCTAACATTGGTGGTCAGCGGTGAGGATCTGGACTTGCATTTATGATCGCATACAGTAATTATAGTGTACACTACTAGTGAGTGCAGACCATAAAGTACCGCATACATTTTTTGAGAGTTTTTTTGGATCCTATATTGTGATTGATATTGCCCATGATTTTTCACCCGCACACATTTTCTGAGAGTTTTTTTAGATCCTATATTGTGATTGATATTGCCGGTGATTTTTCACCCGCACACATTTTCTGAGAGTTTTTTGGATCCTATATTGTGATTGATATTGCCGGTGATTTTTCACCCGCACACATTTTTTGAGAGTTTCTTGGATCCTATATTGTGATTGATATTGCCGGTGATTTTTCACCTGCATACATTTTCTTGAGAAGTTTTCTTCTATCCTTTATTTATATTGCCAGTTATTGCTACAATGGGCAAGCCCAGATCCAATGCCTCAGAGGATCTCTCCTGGGAAGAAGAGAAAATAGAAACCTACAATGCCAAGCAGCTCAAATATTTTTGCAAGCAATTCACAGTCCCTATCACAGGTCTCACTAGAAGGGAGGAGTATTACAAGGCGCTGAAGGCCTGGCTAGAAGCCAGGGATGCCCCTAAGGATATGGGAGAGCTTGTGGAGGGGGAGAGAATGCAGGAGAGCAGCAGGGCGATGTAGTAGACTTAGTAGGAGATAATGCACTTTCCAGCCCGGGCACTAGTGTGTCCGCTAAAGGTCTGTCCCCAGAAGAGCTGGAGGACAGGGAGAGAGATAGGCGGCATAATATGGAGATGGCTAAGCTTAAAATGGATGGTCACCGGGACATAGAGAACAAGAAGTTAGAAATTGAGATTATGAAAATGAAACTTGAGCATGAGAGAGTATTGAGGGAGTTGGAGATTAAAGCTAAGAGTATGGAAATCTCCCCCTCTGGTGGCAGCGTACCTGTAGTGCACCCTGAGAGTAGGGTGTATATAGCCAAGGAGGTTATTAAGGATTTCCACAAAAGTGAAGATATTGGGCAATGGTTTGCCGCTTATGAATTAGCCATGGTGTCCCACCGGGTCCCTGAGAAGGATTGGGGAGCGGGGTTGTGGGGACGCTTTGTGAGTGAGGGAGGGATACCTTGTTGGACCTGCCCCAGAAAGTAGGATGGTTTATGCCCACATGAAGGAAGCATTGATGACCCGCTATGGTTTGACCCCTGAGATGTATAGGCAGAGGTTTAGGATCTGCAAGAAGCTAGAGGGTACCACGTGGGTTGAATATGTGTCTTTTTTGCAGAGCCATGGAACGCTGGGTAAAAGGTAGCAAAGTAGAAACTTTTGCGCAGCTTTATGATTTGATTGCATGGGAGCATTTATCTAGTAATTGTTTTCCTGAGCTACGCCAGCACCTAATTGATTGCAAGCTGACTAACCCTAGAAAGCTTGCTGAGGAGGCGGACCGCTGGGTGAGCACCCGGGTTCGCAAGGGGTCCAGTGGGAGACTTCGCCAAAGGTGGGCAGGGTCCCCAGCAGAGGAGTGGGGGGACAAGGGTCAACAGAGGGAGTTCCACCGAGGGCCCCAAAGTAATCCCCCAGGGAACCAAGCAGTGGTGTCCCAGCCCCCCAAGAAAGGAGGACAGGGCCCCCAACAGGTAGGCCTGTTCCCAGGGAGCCCCCACTTGTTACAACTGTGGTCAAGTGGGCCACAGATATTTTGATCCCCAGTGCCCCCAAAGGGGGGCCAGTGCACCACCCCGTGCACCACCCCGCCAGATTGCTAGTGTAGCCCTGGGAGAGGAGGAGATGGGTGCCCAAGAGGGGTGGGAACCCGTAGAGTTGACCCTTGTCTCATTAGGGGACTTTGAGATGGTCCCCAAGCCTACACTGCCTGCTAACACTAAAAAATACAGGCACTGGGTGACCATCAATGGCCATAGGGTGGAGGCTCTAAGAGACACAGGGGCCAGTGTACCTGCTGTCAGCTCCCGGTTGGTGTCCAAAGAGCAGGTTGTCCCCCATGCATTCTACCCAGTAGTGTCCGCAGACAACTCAGAGAGCCAATGTGAGGTGGCTCAGGTTCCCTTTGAGTGGGGGGGTCTCAGGAACTCTTCAGGTAGCTGTGAGGCCCGCCATGCCTGTAGACTGTCTGCTGGGCAATGATTTAGAGGACTCCCCGTGGTCTACGGTGGAGAGGAAGGCTCACTTAGAGATGTTGGGTCTGCCTGAGTGGGCGTGTGCTACCACTCGGTCCATGGCAGCCAAGGAGGGTGTTGAGAAGGATCTGGAGCCTGAGAGTATGGCCCAGATCCCTGCCTTAGAGAGAAGGGGCAGGGGGCGCGGGAAGCCGGCCCCCTTGGTTCCCACGGCCCAGGAAGGAGCAGACCCTGAAGGGGATGCCCTGGAGCCTACCGGGGAGCAGATCACCGAACTGGGTGACCTGCCTGAGATGACCCATTGGCAGCAGGAAGGGGGACCCACCAGGGAGGAATTTTGTGAGCAGCAGAGAGTTTGCCCCTCTCTTGAGGGCATGCAGCGACAGGCTGCAGCCCAGGCAGAAGGTGACATGTCTGGTTCACATCTGATTTATTGGGAGAACAGTCTCCTGTATAGCGAGCCTAAGGTTGCTGAGCCAGGGTCAGCCCGTCTGCTGGTGGTACCCGAGTGCTTCAGAACCTTCCTACTGGGGTTGGCTCATGACATTCCATTGGCAGGACATCTGGGGCAGACCAAGACCTTTGAGAGGCTGGCCGCCCACTTTTATTGGCCCCAGATGCACAAGAGTTCAGACACTCATTGCAGGACCTGTGAGACTTGCCAGGCAAGTGGGAAGAGTGGGGGAAGATCAAGGCCCCACTCCAGCCCTTTCCAGTTGTGAGTACCCCATTCGAGCGAGTGGGCATTGACATTGTGGGGCCTCTGGACCCCAAGACAGCCATGGGCAACAGGTTCATCCTGGTCTTGGTGGACCATGCCACCCGGTACCCTGAAGCCATCCCGCTCAGGACAGTGACGGCCCACGTGGTGGGACGTGCACTGATGGGGATTTTCTCCCGTGTGGGATTCTCCAGAGAGGTGGTGTCTGACAGGGGGACCAACTTCATCTCCCAGTACATGAAGTCTCTGTGGAAGGAGTGTGGTTAACTTATAAGTTCACCACTCCTTACCACCCCCAAGGTAATGGTCTGGTTGAAAGGTTCAACCGGACCTTGAAGAGGCATGATCATGGGCCTAGAAGAGCCCCTGAGGCGTAAGTGGGACGTCCTCTTGCCATGCCTGTTGTTTGCCTACCATGAGGTGCCACAGAAGTCCTTAGGGTTCAGTCCCTTTGAACTCCTCTATGGCCACCCGGTTAGAGGACCTCTGAGTCTGGTCAAGGAAGGCTGGGAGCAATCTCCCAGGAAACCTCCCCAAGATGTATTTAGCTACATGTTGGCCTTCAGGAACCAGACTCGGCGTTTCAGAAAGATTGCTGAGGCAAATCTGGAAGCCAGCCAGGAAGAAATGAAACGTTGGCACGACCAGAATGCCACTCTGGTCGAATTTCAACCTGGTCAGAAGGTTTGGGTACTGGCCCCAGTGGAGCCTTGTGCGCTCCAAGATAAGTGGACCGGTCCATTTGAGGTGGTGGAGCGCAAAAGTCCAGTTACCTACTTGGTGGACTTTCAGTCTCCCAGGAACCCCTTGCGGGTCCTGCATGTGAACCGCCTGAAGCCCCACTTTGAGAGGTCTGAAGTGGGCATGCTTCTTGCCACAGATGATGGGGTTGAGGAGGAGAGTGAGCCTCTCCCTGACCTCCTGTGTGCAGGAGAGAAGGATGGGTCAGTGGAGGGTGTGATCCTCTCCACCACACTGACCCCTGAGCAGCAGAGAGATTGTCACCACCTGTTGGGGCAATTTTCTGATTTGTTCTCCCTGGTACCTGGTGTCACTGATTGGTGCGTCCATGAGGTGGATACCGGGGACAGTCCTCCTGTCAAGCACAAGGCTTACAGGGTGACTGACAGGGTCAGGGCTTGCATTAAGGAGGAGGTCTCCAAAATGTTTGCCCTAGGGGTGGTTGAGTCCTCTAGCAGCCCCTGGTCCAGCCCCGTGGTCTTGGTACCAAAAGCTGCGACGCCTGGTGCCACTCCTGAACTTAGGTTCTGTGTGGACTACCGAGGTCTCAATTCGGTCACCAAGACTGACGCGCACCCCATCCCCAAAGCTGATGAGCTCATAGACCGGTTAGGGGCTGCCCGGTACCTCAGCACGTTTGATCTGACGTCTGGGTACTGGCAGATCGCCTTAACTGATGGGGCAAAGGAGAGGTCAGCATTCTCCACACCAGATGGGCACTACCAGTTCCGTGTGATGCCCTTTGGGATGAAGAATGCCCCTGCCACCTTTCAGAGATTGGTCAACCAGGTGTTGGTTGGGCTGGAGGCTTTCAGTGCCGCCTACCTGGATGACATTGCAGTGTTTAGTTCCTCCTGGGAGGACCACTTGCGCCACCTCTGGGAAGTGTTGATGGCGCTGCGCAGAGCAGGCCTCACAATCAAGGCCAGTAAGTGCCAGATTGGGCAGGGTTCTGTGGTGTACTTGGGACACCAGGTGGGGAGCGGCCAGGTGGCGCCCCTGCAGCCCAAGATTGAAACCATCCTGGCTTGGGAGCCCCCAAGGACCCAGACCCAGGTGAGGGCCTTCTTAGGACTCACGGGTTACTACAGGAGGTTTGTCAAGGGGTATGGCAACATTGTTGCACCCTTGACTGAGCTGACTTCCAAGAAGCGGCCAAAGATTGTGAACTGGACTGACACCTGTCAGAAAGCCTTTGATGCCCTCAAAACTGCTATGTGTACAGCACCCGTACTCCAGGCGCCCAATTTTTCTAAGGAATTTGTTGTCCAGACAGACGCTTCAGAGCATGGGGTGGGGGCCGTTCTGTCACAGATAAATGAGGAGGGACTAGACCAACCTGTAGCCTTCATCAGTAGGAGGTTACTTCCACGGGAGCAGAGGTGGAGTGCAATTGAGCGTGAGGCATTTGCTGTGGTCTGGGCACTGAAGAAGCTGAGACCATACCTGTTTGGGACTCACTTCCGGGTTCAGACAGACCACAGGCCCCTCAGATGGTTGATGCAGATGAGGGGTGAGAATCCCAAGTTGTTGAGGTGGTCCATTTCCCTACAGGGTATGGACTTCACGGTGGAACACCGCCCTGGTACAGAACACGCCAATGCTGATGGTCTGTCCAGATTTTTCCGCCTTAGCGATGAGAACTTCCAAGGGGATAGGTAGTTCTCCCCACATTTCAGCTGGAGGGGACGTGTGTTAGACCAGGCACCATTGGCGTGGGTCTCCCTTCCATTTTTCGCAGTTGTCTCCTCTGTTTTGCTGGTGTTAGATGCTCTGGGTGCTGTGCCACTGCCATTCAGTGTCACAGCGCGAATGCTCCCTGTGTAAATATGTCTATGTGAATTGGTATATCCCTGATTGGCTTATTTGGTTTACCTGTTAGTCCCTAGTAGTGTGGCCTATGTGTGCCCAGGGCTGGTAAACCAAATGCTGCTGGTGGGCCTGCAGCACTGATGTGTGCCACCCACAGAAGCAGCTTGTAAAGTGTGTCTCAGACCTGCCACTGCAGTGTCTGTGTGCAGTCCAGAACTGCCATCTTGGCTGTGAAGTGCACCCACTTCCCAGCCCCTGAACCTTCCCTTGGCATCTTGTAAGTCCCCCTATGGTAGAGTGCATTGTATGTGTAAGGTAGGACATGCCTTGGTGTGTGTAGCATGTCCTGGTAGTGAATTATGCCCCATTTCGTTTTTCACTACTGTAAGGCTACCTGCTCCTCATAGGCTAGAATGGGCAGTTTGACTATTACATTCTATAGTCCTAACTGACCCCAGGAACATGGTAGAAAAACGAATTTAGTATGTCTGAGCTCAGAATATTAAAATACATCTTTTAGTGAAGGTTATTTTTATATTCTGTGTTTGAAAATACCACTTTTAGAAAGTAGGTATTTTCTTGCCTAAGCCTTCCAGTGTGCTCTGCTGTTATGTGTATTGGCTGTCTGGTTTTAGAGGGCAGGGCAGGCTGAGTCAGACCTGGGTTGAATAGAGAGATCTGCATTTAGAGTATGGGGAGGGGTGGCTCCTTGACCTGAATAGGGCTGTGCCTGGCAAGGTGAATGCTGGCTCCACCTCCTACTGTGTGTCTGATAGCAGACCCCCTCTTTCTGAAAGGAAGGATGCAGCCTGGTAAACAAAGTGCTCCAGGCCTGAGCAGAACTGGTTCTGGCTAGGTTCAGTGACTTGTAGCTTCTGAGAACAAAGACTTTTGTGGTATAAATATCTGTGCTCAAACCCCTACATTTTGTATTGCCTTTGGGATCTGGAGAGGAAACTCTGTCCGTGCCACTGGAGGAATCTGCAGGAAGTGACTATCCCTGTGCTTGTGTGTTGTTTCTTGCACTGGCCTGCAGCAGTGACCACTGGACCTTGAAGAAGAGGAAAAGGAACTTTTGAGAGAACTTTTATTTTTGTTACAGCAATCACCCAAGGGCTAGGAAAAGAGCTAGCCTCCTGCTGGAGTCTCAGGCACATCAGACTCCACCACCAACCTCCTGCTTCCTCCCTGCGAGGATTACTATCTGCTGATGAGGCTCCTGTGAGTTCCAGGGCCTCTAGTTTGCTTCAGAGAAAAGAGTGCTGGAAGTCGACGCTAACGCACCTTTGCGAGCCGCTGCAGCCGAGAGCGCTGGAAAAATCATTGCGCTGCTGCCGCTGAGTGCTCGCAACACGAAACCATCGCTAACGCCTCTTTGCGAGCCGCTGCAGCCGAGACGCGCTGGAAAAATCATCGCGCTGCTTTCGCCGCGCACTCGCAACCCCTAAAGAAATCATCGCTTCGAGACATCGCATTGCGGACGCCATGTGTCCGCCACTTTGATCGCATCGCCCCGAATTTCGTCGCTCCCTCGCGGAGCGTCTTGTCTTCGCATCGCAACATGATCGCCCAGCGCAACAGGATCGCCGCATCGACTTCTCCCACGCGGCAAGAAAGTCATCGCATCGGCAGTCCAGCGTGGAGAAGTTTGTCGCATCGCCTCCGCACGCATCCCGCAGATCGGCGCATCATCCTCCCTTGCGGCAAGGATTTCAACGCATCGCTGGCCTCGCGTGCCAAGAATCATCGCTACAGCTTATTTGCGATATTTTGTTGGTTTTGCTACTAAACCCAGGTACTTTGTGAGAGAAAGGGTCGCAGAGACCACTGCTTTGAACTTGAACCTTATTTTTGCAACCTTTGAACTATTTTTTGACAGCCCTTCAACAGCTATCCTATTTTTGACAGTATTGTGGCTTTTACAGTTATTGGTCTTGTGATAACTCTGCCTTTATATAAAGATACTTATTTTGTATAACTACTTGTGTGGTGTCCCTTTGTAGTGTTCCTCACTGTGTTACTGTGTATGGTCATAAATGCTTCACACCCTGCCTCTGAGATAAGCCTACCTGCTCGTGCTACGTTACCACAGGGTTGAGCAGGGGTATCAAGGAGGGTAGCCCTCTTACTCTGACTTAGGAAGAAGAGTCCCTACTTGGACAGTGGCCAGCCATTGCCAACTAGAGACCCCCATTTCTAACACATCCCTTCAAAGTGAACAGATGCCCTGCCTTCCTGGCCCTAGCTCCAAACTAACTACTGGGAGTATGCAGCCCTTTGTGTGGAGACAGGATACATGGGGCTGGGCCCAGCCCCTCCCTCCCTTCCTGCCAGTGATGGCCCATCCAGTCACATGTAAGCTCCACATTGCGTGTGGCTGTCTAGGAGGAATGTGCAAAGCCCAACTGTCACCCACACCCAGTCATGTGACCCAGAGACAGGCTGCAGGCACCAAATGGCTAAGGTAAGAAAATGCCAATTTTCTAAAAGTGCTACGCACACAAATGATGGTCGGAATGCTGAATAAATCATGCATTCACCCCCAGTCAAGAAATCTGGGTTAAATCCATCGTTCTTTTGCTCACTACACCACCCCAGTTAGGGCCCAGCCATATGCAAAACAGTCTTGACCCTTTGCCACTGGAATCAAGCTAGCCTGGCTGATGAGGGGTGATACCCCGAAACAGGTCCTAGGATGATTGCTTCCAGTCCAGGGAAGACCTGGCCTGGCAGTTCAGGCTGGACTGTTCCTGTGGGGAACGGGGTCAAGACTGATGTGCATATGGCTGGGTCTAAACTGGAATGGCATGGGGACCAAAACAATTATGGATTTAGGCCCATATCTCTATACTGGGGTGAATGCATGACATTGTTCAGCATTCTGTCCATCAATTGTTCTTTTTGCATTTGTCACCCCGAGTGGGACGAGTATTCCCAGACGTTGGTCCAGTGCTGTCCATGCCAACGGAATCAAGCTAGCCGGTCTGATGAGGGGTAATACCCGAAAACCGGTCCTAGGATGCTTGTTTCCAGTCCAGGGAGGACCTGGACTGGCTGATGAGGGCTGGACTGTTCCTATGGGGAACAGGGTCAAGACTGATTTGCTTATGGCTGGGTCTAAACTGGAATAGCATGGGGGAGCAACAAAACAATGGATTTAGCCCCAGGTCGCTGTACTGGGGTGAATGCATGACATTGTTCAACATTTTGTCCATCAATTGTTCTTTTTGCATTTTTCTAAAAGTGCCATTTTCAGAATTGCAATTTGAAATCCGACTACACCATAAGTTAGGATTTCAAATTTTGATTCCAGACTCACTATTAAGTGTCAACCTGGCCACATCCGTGCAAAAAAGCCCTTTGTGAAATGTTTTATGGCTCAGCACCTGAAAGAGCCTCTCAAAGAATTATCCATGCAGAAACGCATTACAATCTCTAATGACACTATGCCACATATGGCCAGTTCTGTATATTACGGTGAATAAAACTGATGCTCTTGGTTAGTATGCGTCCAAACATGTAATGCAAATTAAAAAAAGAGAATAAAACAAAGCTGAGAAGTTGTGAAAGGTCCAATTTGGCCCTATTTTAGACATTCAAATGAGAGCCATATATACTATATCATCTCACCCATCAGAAACATATGGTTAATTATAATAACACACTCATTGTATACTATTGGAAGTCCAGTAATCCTGCAGCACTCACTGTGTCCTTTTAAAGCGGCCCTTGCAGCACTCTACAACTTTGCAGACAAACTCAAAAGATGAATGTAAAATGTTTAATAGAAATAGAAACAGGACTTTAGGAGTACTACTAGGGTCAGCCACAGGCCTGTGCACGGTCTTCCTCGCTCGAGGACAGATACCAAGGAGCATTATCCACTGTGGATGTTGCATTGAAAGAGGCCACAACAAACACACATTATTTCAATTTTCCCAGTGAGATAAGTATGAGCTTCAAAATAAATATGAATGGGGTTTTGAAAATACATCTAGCCTGGAAAGGACGCGAAAAAGGAAGGGTATGTCCATCTATACCTGAAACTTCAGCCAAAGTGAATTTCAGTTAGTGTCTTTCTGTCATACATATATTGAAACCTGAGGCAGAGCTCTGAATATGGATGGCAGTGCACTGCATGTGACAGGGACTGGGAACAGGCGCAGGGCACTTAGGTCTCTGCAGTAAATCAGCTCTTACTGCATGAGTTGAGCGCCTTGGCTCATCCAATAGAAAGTGGATAACTGCAGCACATTGAACCATTGATTGCTAACACTAATACATGGCAATGTCTCGAGGTGAAGGAGCCTGAGCTGCGATTTACTGAATGATTATGAATAACAATAATGATTTTCAATAATATTCCTTCAAAGAAATTTTCGAGGTAGACGGTCATTCATCAGAGGGTTACATGGCTAATGTGAATAAGGGATTCCTAGCTCAACATTGCTGAAAATGTGTACTGGGATAAGAAAAGACCATGGGGCAGATTTACAAGCCCCTTGCGCCACTTTTGCGCCGCCGTTGCGTCACTTTTGTGACGCAGCGGCGACGTAAACCATGCGCCACGTTGCGCATTATTTACAACGTGACGCATCTAGGGAGATGCGTCACGTTGTAAAGCCCTGCGCCACATGAAACCTGCGTCAGGTTTCATGTGGGCGTTCCTCCGCAGGGTGGGCGTTCCGTCGAAGGAATGCCTCGTAAAAGTGACGCAGTGAAATCTACAAGATTTCACTGAGTCACTTTCCCGACGCCGCTGCGACGAGATCCTTACGCCTGCTTCAAGCAGGCGTAAGGAGTGGCGCACCACGTTAGGTATGGGCGGCCCACGAGCATTGCTGGAGTTGCGTCGCGCTTGCGACACGACTCCAGCAATGCGCCGCCCTTGCGCCACAGGATGCGACACGCATCGGCCTTTCCTTGCGCCACGGTGCGCCGCATTGTAAATGCGGCGCTTCCGTGGTGGCGCAAGGAGAGTATTGCGTGTCGCAACTATTCTGGCGCATCCCTGCTGATTTGCAGGGATGCGCCAGAAGTTGTAAATCTGCCCCCATATGAGGACTCCCTTGGGCATAGCCATGTTCTGACAAAAAATACCAGGCATAGCCCGGGCGTGCCTTTGATATGTTGGAGACTGTGAAACCCTTATCCTTTCTATAGGAAGAACCTGTCTGGGGTCTGGTAAGGCTTCGGTGCATGCCCGATTGGCTTATTTGTGCCCTGGGGGGTCCAACCGCGATTCACTGAAAAGCTATTGATTATATATAGGGCAATTCTGTACCCCAAAGTACATAAATATGCAGGAACCAATAGGACTGCAGACACTGAAAAATTGGCCACATTTATTTCATACACATTTGCAAAGGACGTACTGTGTAAAATCATGGGATGTACCCTGAACTACAACCCGTGGAGTTATCATCCAGGTCTTCTCCGTGTGTAAAAATAGTACCAGCCAGGACCACTTGCTATTCCTTCTAATAGGTGACATAGCACAAAAAATGGTACAAATAACATATAACAAAAATGCAGCTTCAAAAATTGCAGCACAAATATTAACACATAAGTAACTATCTAAATAGAAAGCTGTGCAATACATGCCCACTAAAATATTAACCCTAGCCTTACTCCCGCCCTCTCCTCCATTCGTATTTACCCATTGTTGGACTTGGCCCTTTTTGGCCGGTTCACCCCTAAACTTTTTGCCTTGTATGTCAGTAGTTTTAAGTCTCTGGGCACTTTAGCACTGTGGGCCAGTGTAAAGTGCGTGCGCGCTGAGTGCGTGTGGTGAGATTGTCCTGCCCTCCCATAGGAATGCATGGGGGATATGGGTGTCTATGGTAATTCCTGGTGTGAGAGGAGTGCAGGGGCGAGTTTAGTATGTGCGAACTAGTGAGAATAAATGCTGCGCAATGGTGTGCGCAGATTTATTGTGACTGGTGTAGAAATGCCACTTTTAGAAGTTGGCATTTATGTGTGCTCTGTGTCTGCCTGCCTGATGTGAATTGCATGCCTGGCTTTGTGAGTGACAGGGGCTGGGAGGTGTGTGTGGCTCCAGGAGGGGGAGGGTGAGTCAGCGCAGTGGTGAATAGAGAGATCTGCATCTAGATGGGAGGGAGGAGTTGCACCTGGGACCTGAATAGGGCTGTGCCTTCCCTCCACAATGCTGGCTCCACCCCCTGTGGTGCGTCTGATGTCCCTAGCCTGTCCTGTGAAAGGAGAGAGGAGCTGAGCAAAACAAAGTGCTCCAAAGCTCCCCCAAACCAGTTGCGTCTGGTTTTTCCCCAGCCCTGCACCTTTACACAAAGGGAAAAGGGTGTATAAAAGAAGGGGCTGTGACCCCATGAAAATGTTCTTGTTCAGTTCTTGTGCTTGGACGTGAATCTGCCGGGGGCACGCTGCTGCAGGGGCCCAGGGGGGGCTGCCATGAGGGCTTGCTTCCCTGGGCCCTGCCTTGCTCCCTGATGCCAAAAGACTCTCTTGGGACCCAGGACTTTGGGCTGCATCTAGCGCCTGGTAAACGCTCTATTTTTAATTGCCCAGCTGAGGAGGAGCGTGGGCTGCGCAGCGCGATGCTGTTCGCCTCGTTGGAGGGAATCCCGACGTGAGGGGTTCCCCTCTGAGGCCATTACGAGCGGGTGCCCACCCCGCTTTATATTTCAAATTAGGAGGGAGCCCACCCTCATTGCCGCAGCCAAGAAGAAAAACGTTGCCGGGCCGCTGCCAAATGCGACCCGGAAGACAGGCACCGTTGCCTGGTTATGGGCGGGAGCCTAGCGGCCGGCTGACCAATGGCAGCGCGGCCGAGACCGGAAGTGAAGGAGCCTCGCGGGCTCCATCTCCAAGTCCCGGTCCCGAGGAGGGGGACCGGGTGAAGCATAGCGCATGGCAAGTCGGGGCTCCCGTGAGGGAGTGAGAGCCCCGCAGGCGCCAGCAGCAAAGAGGGACCGGGCGAAGGAGAGCGCGCCGCAGCCAGCCGCCCTTGAGGGAGAGAGAGAGTTCTCCGCCGGCACCGGTGAGTAGGGGCCTCCCGAGTGTTCTTGGTGCCCGTCCCAGGCACCGTGTTTAGTTCAGAGCGGCCCCGTCTGTGCAGCGGGCACGCTCCAACCTGGCGCATAATTGTTTTAGAGCCCCGTGGGGCTCCAACGCGGCGCATAGTTGCCTCAGAGCCCAGATGGCTCTAACAAGGGGCATATTTGTTTTAGGGCCCCAGTGGGGGTCCTGAGGGCCAGTGGTGCCCGTACCTTGTTCCAATTTGGCCATTTCCCTACAGCTGCCCCGCTTGCTAGAGGGCAGCTGCAACGTCGAGGGATGATTCCAGGCCAGCGATCCCAGTGGGGGTCCCCAGATCGGAGCACATTGTCGGTGCTCGTGCTCCTGCCTGTGGGCACATGTGTTTTCAGGGCACAGTCGGTGCCAGTGCCCTTATTTTGATATTTACAGCTGTGCAGCAATTTGTGCCAGCTGCACCGTTCAGGTTACTCTTTCTTTGGGGGCATTTTCTTGATGTGACTCAGGGTGAAATACACTCCGCTGCCCCATATCTTCCCAGCTGCCCAGCAAGTAGTGGGCAGCTGCTACGTTTAGGTTTGCGCAGTTGCGCACCCTTGACTTTCGCTGCGTTGGCAGCGCGCCCTGACTCTGTGGACATAGGGCATTTGAGCCCCTTTAGAGATGGCCAGTTGGCCAGGGGGACTGTTAGATTTATAGGGCGCCAGGCCCTAATGTGAAAATATGGTGCTAGGAAATGTGATGCATTTACCATGCTTTACGCACCCTGTTTATACCTCTAATGTGGTTTGTGATTATGAGGTTGTTTTGCATATCATGGTTTATGCTAGTGAGATTATGTTTCACTGTGTGATTTACGCCCCTAATGTGAGTTATACTTAGGAGGTTAGGGTCTAATGCGTTTAGACTTGTGAGGTGATTGCATACTGTGTTTATGCTGGTGAGGTTGGCGCAGAATGTAATTCGCGCCTAATGTGATACTGTGCATAATGTAGTTTATGTTACAGGCTGATGCTAAGTACAGTGATTACCAGTGTTTACTGGTTGTATGGTTATGATCTGTTTTACCTTTACTAAGTTCACTTTGTGATGGTTCTGACAGTGGTCCAAGTGGCCCTGTCATGTGTAAATAATTCCCTTGTAAATATGACCTAGTGCCAGGTGGCACGATGTATATTATGTGAGTACTATTCTAATGTGTTTTCTGATAATACAAAGGCTATTTTTATATATGACCTTGTGTGGAGTTCCTTCTTGTAGTGTGCCTGGTATGTTGTTGCTGTGGGCGTGCGCAAACGCTTTACACATTGCCTCCGGTATAAGCCTGACTGCTCGTGCCAAGCTACCAAGGGGGTGAGCAGGGGTTATCTTTGGCGTGTAACTCCCTTGCCCTGACTAGAGTGGTGGTCTCTGCCTGGCTTTGGCGCAGGCCTTAGCCAACCAGAGATCCCATTTCTAACATTGGTGGCAGCGGTGGGATAGGACTTGCGTTTGCGCAGTACCACAGCGACAACTGGCTGCACTACAAAACTCTGCATTTTAGATAGTCACATGGAAAGGGATTATTGTTTCTGAGTTTGTTTTAAGTGTCATTTCTTTTTGAAATGTGTTTCTTGTGCACTATGAGTTGAGTGTACTGCCAAGGACAGAAACCAGAGAATCTGGAGGAGTGACTGCCCTTGTGCAGACTGCTATTGGGTTGGCTCTAAAGCTGGAGGAGGGACTGCCCTTGAGCCATTGTGCTGGTTCTTGGGTTGGCCTGCAGCTGAGGGAGGGACTGCCCCTGTGCTGTCTGCTAGTTCTTGGGTTGGCCTACAGTGGGGACTTAATTGGTATGGAGTCACTAGCTCGGGAGGGTAGATTATCCCTAAGTGCAGTGTGAGTTTTCTGGATTCACCAGTAAGGGTGGGATCCAGTGGTGGCAGCGAAGTGTGTGTCCAGTGCATGAAGTCCCCGTCCCGTTCCCAGGGTATGGTACCTGGTGCTCAGTAAGAGGGGTGCAGGTTGAGATTCAGGGACAGTAAGGAACTGTCTCACCGGTCTGGGGGGTGTGTGTGGATGAGTGATGTGCTGCTGGACGCTGGAGTGAGTTCTCTGAAATAAGGAGCTTGCATGGGGGAGTGACCCTAGAGGAATGGTGCAGGTATCTCCCAACCCGTGTGGTGGAGATGGTTCAGAGGAACACAACTAGGAACCGTTATAGTGAGGAGGTTGCAAGGCATCACATCATGTCCTGCGAGGAAGGTGTGAGACTGGGCCGTATTCCGAGGCCTCAATCTCAAGTCTCCGGTACTGGATGGTTCTTAGAAGGAACACCAGGAAAGGAACCTAGTCTGTCCTGTTGGACTGTTCTGTGGGGGGATCTCCCGTGGTAGGTGAGCTGGAAGTGGTTCCAATAAGAGTGGCTCGAGTATCTTCCAGTCCTGTGTGGTGGAAGAGGTTCAGTGTAGCCCAGCTAGGTCCCAGTGTAGCGGGAGGGTGTAGGGGCCCACGTCCTGTCTCAGAGGAGAAGGAGTGAGTGTGCCCGAAACCCAGTCCCAGGGCCTGGATGGTTTCTTCAGGGAACACCAGGTTGGGGGCCTAGGCTGTACTTGTAGGCCATTTGAGGAGGATCTTCTAGTTTCTAGAGGACGTGGAGCGTCTGTAACCAGAGCTCCAGCAGTCCTGGTGCTAGGCAGCACCGCTCCTAAGTGGAGGGTGCAGAAGTCCTGATTGAGGGGTGAGAGGGGAGAGGTTCCCCAGTGGAAAAACCAGTGGGTCCAGAGGGGCCATGGGGACACCACTTCTGCCCTGGGTTTGTGCCCGGCAGACTGTCACACGACATCATTAGTTATGTGTCACCTCGGGGGGGCATGCGTGCTCCCCGTGAAGTCCTGGTTCGCCGGGCATCTGACTAGAGGGTAGCGTCCCTGGGTTGGGGAGCCAGGTTCAGGTGTTTGCCTGACCTGGACGGCAGGGCGACTGTAATCAGTGTCCTGGCCGGTTTGCCTACTAGGGGTACCACTCCAGTTGGGAGGGTATCGGACTCTGGAAGGGGGTGCAGAGGAGGGAGTCCTCGCCTCTGACCCGGTGCAGCCGGTGAATTTATTTCCCAGGTGGTAGACCAGTGATGGAGAGAGGTCCTGAACTGGTGGGAGAGTTGTGTTCTGGAGGGTGCTTCCCCTGGGAGGGTGCGGAACCCCAGAAGTAGAGGTAGGGAGAGGAGACGCTTCGCCCGTGACCTCTGGTCAGCCTGAGGGTGCGGACCCTCGGTTGAAGGATCAGTGGTAGTTTGGAACTACACTGAGAGGGGGAGTGGAGAATGGCTATTGGATGCCAGGTGTTACTGCCCCCCACTCTGTGGATTGGCAAGGACCAGTGGCCTCGGGCCTGGTCCTGGCCGTGGACAACTAAGGAGTACCGGTGGGGTAGCCTAGTTGGTCCGGAGTTTTTTTCTTAGTTGGATTCCATGGGTTCCAAGTGGCGTAGAACCGGAGGGTGTCCCTGCAGTGCGGGCCCGCGTCCGTGTTCCTATCGCCTCAAGCAGGGAAGCCCATCACGGTGGTGATTGGTCTGCCCTGCGTTTTGGCTGGAAGGGGTTGTGTTGGACTTGGCCCTTTTTGGCTGGTTCACCCCTAAACTTTTTGCCTTGTATGTCAGTAGTTTTAAGTCTCTGGGCACTTTAGCACTGTGGGCCAGTGTAAAGTGCGTGCGCGCTGAGTGCGTGTGGTGAGATTGTCCTGCCCTCCCATAGGAATGCATGGGGGATATGGGTGTCCATGGTAATTCCTGGTGTGAGAGGAGTGCAGAGGCGAGGTTTAGTATGTGCGAACTTCGTGAGAATAAATGCTGCGCAATGGTGTGTGCAGATTTATTGTGACTAGTGTAGAAATGCCACTTTTAGAAGTTGGCATTTATGTGTGCTCTGTGTCTGCCTGCCTGATGTGAATTGCATGTCTGGCTTTGTGAGTGACAGGGGCTGGGAGGTGTGTGTGGCTCCAGGAGGGGCAGGGTGAGTCAGCGCAGTGGTGAATAGAGAGATCTGCATCTAGATGGGAGGGAGGAGTTGCACCTGGGACCTGAATAGGGCTGTGCCTTCCCTCCCACAATGCTGGCTCCACCCCTGTGGTGCGTCTGATGTCCCTAGCCTGTCCTGTGAAAGAGAGAGGAGCTGAGCAAAACAAAGTGCTCCAAAGCTCCCCCAAACCAGTTGCGTCTGGCTTTTCCCCAGCCCTGCACCTTTACACAAAGGGAAAAGGGTGTATAAAAGAAGGGGCTGTGACCCCATGAAAATGTTCTTGTTCAGTTCTTGTGCTTGGACGTGAATCTGCCGGGAGCACGCTGCTGCAGGGGCCCAGGGGGCTGCCATGAGGGCTTGCTTCCTTGGGCCCTGCCTTGCTCCCTGATGCCAAAAGACTCTCTTGGGACCCAGGACTTTGGGCTGCATCTAGCGCCTGGTAAACGCTCTATTTTTAATTGCCCAGCTGAGGAGCGTGGGCTGCGCAGCGCGATGCTGTTCGCCTCGTTGGAGGGAATCCCGACGTGAGGGGTTCCCCTTTGAGGCCATTACGAGCGGGTGCCCACCCCGCTTTATATTTCAAATTAGGAGGGAGCCCACCCCTCATTGCCGCAGCCAAGAAGAAAAACGTTGCCGGGCCGCTGCCAAATGCGACCCGGAAGACAGGCACCATTGCCTGGTTATGGGCGGGGCCTAGCGGCCGGCTGACCAATGGCAGCGCGGCCGAATCGGGAAGTGAAGGAGCCTCGCGGGCTCCATCTCCAAGTCCCGGTCCCGAGGAGGGGACCGGGTGAAGCATAGCGCATGGCAAGTCGGGGCTCCCGTGAGGGAGTAGAGAGCCCCGCAGGCGCCAGCAGCAAAGAGGGACCGGGCGAAGGAGAGCGCGCCGCAGCCAGCCGCCCTTGAGGGAGAGAGGGAGTTCTCCGCCGGCACCGGTGAGTAGGGGCCTCCCGAGTGTTCTTGGTGCCCGTCCCAGGCACCGTGTTTAGTTCAGAGCGGCCCCGTCTGTAGCGGGCCTCTCCAACCCTGGCGCATGATTGTTTTAGAGCCCCGTGGGGCTCCAGCGTGGCGCATAGTTGCCTCAGAGCCGAGATGGCTCTAACAAGGGCATATTTGTTTTTAGGGCCCCAGTGGGGGTCCCGAGGGCCAGTGGTGCCCGTGCCTTGTTCCCATTTGGCCATTTTCCTACAGCTGCCCCGCTTGCTAGAGGGCAGCTGCAACGTCGAGGGATGATTCCAGGCCAGCAATCCCAGTGGGGTCCCCAGATCGGAGCACATTGTCGGTGCTCGTGCTCCTGCCTGTGGGCACATGTGTTTTCAGGGCACAGTCGGTGCCAGTGCCCTTATTTTGATATTTACAGCTGTGCAGCAATTTGTGCCAGCTGCACCGTTTAGGTTACTCTTTCTTTGGGGGGCATTTTCTTGATGTGACTCAGGAGTGAAATACACTCCGCTGCCCCATATCTTCCCAGCTGCCCAGCAAGTAGTGGGCAGCTGCTACGTTTAGGTTTGCGCAGTTGCGCACCCTTGACTTTCGCTGCGTTGGCAGCGCGCCCTGACTCTGTGGACATAGGGCATTTGAGCCCCTTTAGAGATGGCCAGTTGGCCAGGGGGAACTGTTAGATTTATAGGGCGCCAGGCCCTAATGTGAAAATATGGTGCTAGGAAATGTGATGCATTTACCATGCTTTACGCACCCTGTTTATACCTCTAATGTGGTTTGTGATTATGAGGTTGTTTTGCATATCATGGTTTATGCTAGTGAGATTATGTTTCACTGTGTGATTTACGCCCCTAATGTGAGTTATACTTAGGAGGTTAGGGTCTAATGCGTTTAGACTTGTGAGGTGATTGCATACTGTGTTTATGCTGGTGAGGTTGGCGCAGAATGTAATTCGCGCCTAATGTGATACTGTGCATAATGTAGTTTATGTTACAGGCTGATGCTAAGTACAGTGATTACCAGTGTTTACTGGTTGTACGGTAATGATCTGTTTTACCTTTACTAAGTTCACTTTGTGATGGTTCTGACAGTGGTCCAAGTGGCCCTGTCATGTGTAAATAATTCCCTTGTAAATATGACCTAGTGCCAGGTGGCACGATGTATATTATGTGAGTACTATTCTAATGTGTTTTCTGATAATACAAAGGCTATTTTTATATATGACCTTGTGTGGAGTTCCTTCTTGTAGTGTGCCTGGTATGTTGTTGCTGTGGGCGTGCGCAAACGCTTTACACATTGCCTCCGGGATAAGCCTGACTGCTCGTGCCAAGCTACCAAGGGGGTGAGCAGGGGTTATCTTTGGCGTGTAACTCCCTTGCCCTGACTAGAGTGGTGGTCTCTGCCTGGCTTTGGCGCAAGCCTTAGCCAACCAGAGATCCCATTTCTAACACCCATGCTATAGGCAAAGCAACTATGTGGTGCCTCAAAGTTATAAGGCTCTGGTGGATGGGAAAGAACAGGTTTGTGCACAGACAAAGAGGACTACAAAGGCCAGGCACTCTTCTGACAATCTGCTGATCCCTCCCTGGTTACACCTGGGTTTGAAAGTGAACACACCAGGTATAATACATCCATAACCAGGTGAAACACTTGCATAGGTTATTTTATAACTTTTAATTAATACAGGTAATGTGGGGCTGCTTCTTTCAAATAATAGGGTTAACTTAAACCACATAATGGAAGTCAAGATGCAAGGCTTCTACCCCAATGCCACGAAGATTACTTTGGGTCATCCCTTGAGCTTAAGCAGAGTCCAGGCAAAAACATGTTAATTATCCAAGGGACATTCTGGTAAGCCCACAACCGGGTACCGTCCACTAGCCCAGTGCACAGTTAGGAGTGCTGGGCCACCAGGTACTGCCCTGCAACTTCCATTAGTTGAACCAACTCTCTCCCAAGGCAAGATGAAACAAGTAACCCTATACTCTTACTAACCGCTAAAAAGAGTGTAATGTACTAAGGTCCAGAGCGGGCAGCCCACCTATGGAACCCCATGCAAACGAGGGAATACCTTTGTCTCTGCACCCAGGCTGTAATACAGGCGTGGGCGCAGAGGCAACGAAGCTCTCAGGAGGCGCACTATCAGTGCGCCCCCTGATTGCAGCCCTCTGGCGGGGATAAAGAGGGTCCATGGTCACTGACTGCACCCGTCTGCAAGGGGATCTCTAATCCCCTAAAAGTGCATGCCGGTTGCCGCCTGCACTGTGAAAACACAAAGCGGCTTTAAAGCAGCCGCTCTATTTTTCACATGAATGCGCTGTCCTGGGGGGCAGCGCAAGTTCGCGGCTCCCCCGGGGGCAGCACATTCACCAAAATGCGGGGCATTTTCTTGGATTGCGCTGGGCGCACCTTTTGAAAGGTGCGCCCAGCGAAATCCAGGAAAATACGCTGCATCCATAATATGGCCCATGGTGCAGTTCAGCTCTTTCCCTTTCACACAACGCAGCAACTTCCCTTGCTGCGCTGCATTGCGTGAGTGAAATCTTAGTAAATATGCCCCTCTGTAGCAGTCTGGTGGGTTGCACTTCCAGGTTGTCTACGCTATAGGCCTTTGGCCCAAATCCTGCATCCCTGTTCTTTTTGTTGAATTTATCTGACATGACAATAAGCATTCAGCAAAATACAATGTGAAAAAACATATTCTGAATTCATATACTAGGAAACCTCTGCCTTGCATGTCTGGAAAGGTCACGAGCGTAACCAAACGTTTACAATTGTTTCCATTTCTCTGAAATTGTTTCCCACCGCTTCTTCGGGCACTGAAAGCGGGGGAATGCTGCAAGCGATCTGGCAGCCTGGCAAAAATGCTCAGTTCTTATATTCGTGAACCTGTTTCCAGCAGCAGACAGCGCGGGCAAAACAACTGAATTACCATGAGCATAAAAAAGTTCTTTCAATTAAGCAGGCATTGTTTTACAATCGGAGAAAAGCAAGCACCCCTGGCGCTAATTGCAAGCGCTTCCCACAACAGTGTCAACCCTGCAATTACTTCCTAATGCTCAGGCATGAAAAAGGAAAACAAAACCCCTGAACGGGAAAACAAAAGCGGCTACAATTCAATACAGGCTGGTGAAGGTCTGGCTGCATCTGTGTACACAGCGCTTTCTGCAGGAGCTGTGGAAGGCAGGGGTTTCAATCCAGTCCAATCAGGTAAACAGTCAATGGCTCTCAGGCCATGCGAATACAGATAATGCTAATTGGTAGTTAGTGAAAGAGGGGATATAATGGTAAGTTAAGAAGGGGAAATGTGATTGGTCTGTTTGTATGTATGTCGTATCTCTATAGAGCGAACCTAGCCAAAGGAAAGCAAAGCGCAGGACAAAATATTTAAAAAAATATAGACAATTAAATAAGTCTAGGTTTTCTATACCTAACTTCACATATATGTACCTAAGTGATACATATATCTTCAAGGTGGATGTATGACAGAACCCCACTTGCATTTACCATGCATGCCTTTACAACGCAGTCTCTACCCCAACTGAGAGGTTTCCACGCATTCTTTTAACACGCAAGTCATTACAACGACTTGCCTTAGGGCGGTGCTTGACTTTGGAATGGTATAACTTACGGTTCCAACTCCAGTGCACGCAACAGTAGGCATGGTGTTGGACTTAAAATCCATCACCAGTCCAACAACGCGCCCCCTAAAGCAAGTCGTTGTAACGGCTTGCAGATTAATGGAACGCGTGATAATGTTGCAGTCGGTGTAGTGACTGTTGTAAAGGCAGATCGTGGTAATGACTGCGTGATAAAGTATGTTTCTTCTCAGGGTACGTATTTGTGCAGTTAGTAACAGTAAATCTATTCTTCCCTATTCAATTCTTTAATATTTTGTCCCTCAATATTCTGTCCTCAATATTCTTATCCCACAATATGCTGGTGGTCGATATTCAGGAAAGCATCCAAAGACAAGCGTAAAGTCAATGAGCGTAGGAGAGGTTGTGGACGGTTACTGCATTGTGATGTACAGCTCTTTAAGCGTGAGTGTTCAGTTCTTTCATAAACTGGTGCAGCATTGAGGTAGTCCAGATGGATATGAGAATGTTGTTCCAGATCCTGGGTGCATAGATGAAAAGGCCTGCCGCCTTGCTTTTTTCTTATTAACTCTTAGTCTGCAGTCTGATGGTGTCTTGGTTGTGGGTGTGCCAAGAAGCACTATCGACGGTGAACTTGTCTTGTGTTAAAATCCACTCTGCCAGTGATAAAACTATTACAAGTGTGTACATTTTTTTGACTCACAAAATGGTTTTTGTATATATGAATAAGTGATCTTGCAGTTGCAAAGCACGTAATTTGCCAAATCGCAGGGTTTGGAACCATGAAAATACTTAGCACATGAGGCCCAATGACAAGTTTCTGCAGGGTATAGCATAGTGTATCCGTCAACGTAAAAACTTTAAAAAATAAGGAAAGAGTAGTTTATTCTTCGAGGGTCCGATACCTGAAATTAAAATATGTCTAGCTGTAATTTATAGTTGTACTTTTACCCTCACCAGGAGTTGCTCCCATCAACCATTGAAGACCACTAGAGGTAATGTATTCCGGAAAATCTGCAGGTTTCCAGCCTCGTAGAGAGGTAATCTTAACCATTCAATAATTTATCACAAGCAGTGTTTGCTACATAATGTGCCAGTCAATGCCAATAGTGAGAAAGGTTACAAAATGGAATCAGTACATCGGTTATTTGAACAAAATAACTTGCAGAGGCATTTAATGCATGCTTTTCAATAGGTTGATCTGGGGAACCATAACACATAATTCCCTCATCATCATTTCTAACAGCAGGTTTCCTTCATATGAATGGATCAAAAACTCATCCATCAACAGTGCTTTTGTTACACCAAAAGGGAAAACTGAAACAAAGGCCCTCCTCTCAGAGCTGTGCAAATCCTGAACAAGGGCTTGTGCCCGAATCTGGAATTCCAGCCAGAGTGCTAAATGTGAACCTCTTGGTGTTTACCCACAAGATTTTCAGCATGTACAGCCCGGTGCAAATTGTTCTGGCCAATGGCGCAAATTCGGACATTTAAACAGGATGAACTACAGCTAATTACCTCATTATCACCAATTCCAAGGCCTGTAATTCAGAGTGATGGACAACTGGCTTACAAGATTAATACCACATCCCACTGGATCACTTTCCACAGGGTGCACTTCGGATGCAGGTGTTTGTTAAGTTTTTAATGTTTCATTTTGTTGCCAATACATTTTGTCAACCGCGAGGAAACTGAATTCAGCTTTGAGATTATGCATGAGCGAGTGTTTACACTCATATAGCGCCTGATACTCTGAGTCACCTCTAGGTGCTTTGTGAATCTGCAGCTTGGGTTGAGAATTCTTCGCTCCAGTGTGTTTCTGTGCATCCATAGCTATAAACCACCTTCTGACTCGGCTTGTAAACAAACAAATAAATACATTACATTTTTGGAGAGTTCACAACCAACGCACAAGAGGCAGTCATTTTATGAACCTACTTTTAAGCACTGATTCAGATTGACTCCGAATTGAGAAGTAGATCAATGTGTCTGGTCCATGACTTTGAAATCGATTGCAAATCACCAGACCCAGGCAGGGCGGGAGAGCTTTCCCCCAGACGGTATCAGATATAGATTGGTAGTTGATCCAGGAATCAATGTTAACTTCACGAACATGACCAATGGATTAAGTTCATCAATTCTTTTTGTACAATTAAATATATCATTAAGATTTGATTTTCCGCCCTGCTCGCTTCTTGCCACATGTGCCTCACAAATAGTGCCGCCAGTTCGTTTGCAGGAGTCACACACATCTTTGCACAGCAGCGCAGTGCTCAGTCCATCTGACCTGGGTCCTTTCACTGCTGCCTCCACGAGCATCAGCGGCCTCACTGCGGGGTGATACTTCAGCAAGCGGACAGCTCCCTTCCAACCCTTGGAGATGAATGCTGGAGAACATTTCAGTACTGGACAGCTCCTTGCACCGGACCTCACAAATGAAGCGTTTTTAATGTCGAGCTTTCGCCTTTGTTATGTTATGGTTTGATATTTTGTCGTTAAGGACGGACCATCTTGTCACAGCAGATGAGTAGAGGTTAGCTGCAGTAAACTTGTAACTAATGAGTTTTTTTCAGCTATACCTTCATTGTTTGGGTAGCGCACATTTTGCACATATCGCGTTTGCAGAAAAATGGTAAAGGATTACAAATGGAGAGTCTAAGGGGCTCATTTCATAGGCCGTTAGCGTTGCTCTTGCAGCACGCAACCTGGTGCAAGAGCCACACAAACCTTAAGGCACATTTTTGAAGCCATGCAAAGCCACTTTAAATGGCTCTGAGTGGCTTCAAAAATCTGGAGTAATGCTGCACAGCGCAAATCACTGAGGTGCATTAGTCTGCCCTGGGGAGGCGTTCGTTGGGCATTGTGTGTGTGCTCCAATGCAACTCCATGGATTTTGAAGCATCCTCTGATTTAACTTGCAAAACTGGCGATGCGCCAAAATCTTACACCTTCCCAGGGGAGGCGTAAAGAGGAGAAATATCTATATTTCTCCTGGTGTCCTCCTCTTTCTATGTGTCCTGCATTCTGCAGGACTCATAGAAAGAGAAATTGCCTCCCTGGATTGTTTTTGTGCAAGAAGGGGAGGCCCCTTCCTGCACAAAAAAATCCTGCATGCAAGGAAGGCACCCTTGCACCTTTGTGCATGGGCGCCTGCATTGGCGCAAGGTAGCCAAAAGGTTGCCAGTGCAAGGGAAAGGACAGGAATGCACTGTATTGCCTTACGTACAGTGCATTTTTGCCCTTTGCCTGTAACGGAGTGCAGCGCAGCAAGGTGACTTGCTGCGCTGCACTGCATGACTTCCTCGTAAATGAGACCCTAAGCTTGAGCCCTATCACTGATGCACAGCCTGGCTAGCACATTAACTCCCTGATGCTTTTAACACAGGGGTGTTTAAAGGCCGTCATGCTTTCACCTTAACTTTTAGGCCGCCGTCTCTCATTCCCAGGGTTTGAAAGAGTGGTTCAGGGGCAGATGTGGGCACTAAAACCTGTTTGGAGATGGTTGTGTTCCCATGAAATAGTGGCTGTAAGAATATCTTATAAACTTCATCTGCTTCTAAGCATTGTAAATAACAGGAGTTACTATTACCCAATTTAATGGTACTCATTTTAGTGACCTTCAGAGGGTGGAAGGCTAAGTTGGTCTGGCTGGGATTCAGAATTGTGACCTACCGATCAATGGGGCATATTATCTAGATCTTGCGATAATTATCACAAAGCGCGTTTAGCGCCTTTTTTATTATCGCCGGCTATCGCTGGATTGCATCGCCGTGTTAGCGGCATATTAGCAACGCTTTGCTAACAGGCAGAATACAATCCAGCAATAGACAGCGATAATGATCATTAGCGTGTGAAATCCGGCGAGGATTTCACAGCGCTAATGTAAAGCTTGGTAATAGGGGAGTGTGGACTTAACCATACAATCCACCTCCCATAGGCAATAATGCTAAGTCAGGTTTTATTCAGGCGTAAGGTCCTTGCGATAATGGGGGCTTAGCGCACCTTTTCTCATCGCTTCGCTGCTCAGGGGCAGCGATGGTAATAGCGCAATGTTGGTTTAGCGAGCTTTTCACATGTTGTCCTGGGAGGGAACGTCTACTTTGCAACTCATTAGCGATGTATATCGCTAAGATGCGTGGCGTTAGGAATTCGGCTGCTTACATGCGCTAATGCATGTTAGCGCCGCCTTCCTAATAGGGCGATAGGAATATCGCCGCTTTAGCGGCAAAAAGTGCCGCTAAAGCGGCGATAATGCCCTTGATAATATGCCCCAACATGTTTCATCGACAAAGGTGCAGCTCACAGAGCCAATACGCCCAATACTGGCTTAATAGTTTAGGCTGCGCTGTTGATTTTGGCTTGAGGCCATGATCGAATTGCACATGGTGGGCCTCTGCCAGTACAGACACAGTTTGAAACAAGCATTGGCATAGCCAATAGGTCTCGCCTTTGGGACCTTATAAGTGTTTAGCTATGCAGCATATTATCCTGGGTGCTGTACCACAAGAGATTGAAGAACTATAGGAGAAAATCCAGTGAGCGGAGGCTGGAGTTCAAAACAGACAATTACCTCCTCGAAGCACCGCTCCAACGACCCTAGAGAGCCTGGCATAATTCCAAAGTGCAAATCCTGGTGTGCGAGCCCAGCGCCTCCGTTCGTCAAATATTAACCTCGAGAGGGCTCTTGGCATGATTGACAAATATCAGATATTTATTATTATCCAATTTCATACAACTGATTTTATCAATTTCAAAAACTGGAATGGTGAGCAGAACCACCGATCTTTCAAACTATTGCTATGTGATTACGGAACTATGTCTGCAATAGATACATCAACCTACTGAGCTACCAGTTACGTGGACATAAAAACGGATGCTTCTTGTTAAACGTAGAAACGAGAATTGGTAACATTAGCATGTAAATTTCAATAACTCAAAATAGGAATACTGAATACGACTTGGTGTTAATCAGAGTTCGATTTTTTCAGAAGGGATCATTCCATTTCATGAGTGTCCCCTCTCATGCTTTATCTCTGAACAATATTGTTAGCCAAACATGCAATAAGTAAAACAAGCGCGTCTTCCTCTGTGTTATAGAAGCTGATAACAAAACGGTCATCTTATATTTAAAGTACATAAAAGTAAACAATACACCGTTGTTACCTTTTCTTGTCAAATCGAAATATGTCCAGAAAGACGAAAATGTAACGGTGCTTTGCAGGCAAGTAAGGCGAAGCAACGACAGGTAACGTGTTGCTTCTCTTGGGCGATGCGACTGTATTTAAAACGTGTTTAGTGTAGTATTGCCATCGTCCTGCAGATGCTTTGATCTGGCTATGCCCAGATGTGATGCTTAAACCGCCTCACAAAGCGTCTGCACGCCCTTACCTGCTGTGCAGACGCGCGAAGCCTGGTCTCTGCGCCGGGTGAGTCGTTCAGCCAAGTTACTCTTGAGGGAACCCGTCTTTAGCACAGCGCCGTTAACCCGTCACAGCTCCTTCAGTAAAGTCCTGGTCGCAGCCTCCCAGCTCTCAAACCGCGCTCAACTAAGTTCGTACGGGGTATCCCTAATTCACTGCTTGTTTCGTTCATGGGGAATCTGAAAACTAGGTGTGAATGGCTATGGCCACAATGACCTGGAGGTTAAGGCACCCCTTGCAAATAACTGGCGTTGCTCTGTAATAAATGCCTCTTCGAGGCGAGCGGCGTTTGTATGGGCTAAGTCCAGCTGGAACCTAAAGTAAGCCCCCCTGCCTAAAACATCGCCCTTTCTAGGCAGATGAGAGGAAGCGCAAGCTTTTTATCACTTGAACTCTGGGCGCCAGCTGCTGCGAGCGGGCTTTTTATCAGATCATAAATGTGACCGTAATTTCTGTGATCTGCACTGAGAGCGCGGGAAGCACATCTCATTGGCAAGCCTGTGCCAGCGACGTGAAAGCCCCCTTCCCTGCCACGACTTCAGGCATCTACAACGTCAGGTGAAAACATCAATGAAAACTAAACAGAAAGACGTAAACAAACACAAACATAAACAAACAAGGAATGCGCGTGAGAGAGAGGGGGAGCAGGAGGTGAGCCCGGGAGTGGTGCATGCGTGCGCGCGCAGTCTGCTCATTTTCAAGCACTGCACTCGTGCTTGTGGCGCGCCCCTGCTCGCTCCCGCAAGGTGGATGCCGCCACAAGCACGAGTGCAGTGCTTGAAAATGAGCAGAGCGACGGCTAAAGGCCCTCCTATGCAGCGCATGCGAAACCTAAAAATCAGTCAAGTAGATGTGGCCCACAGTGAATACCATTGGCTAAGATTAATTGAAGCTTTCCATTCATCAGTTTTTGTCTTGTTAGCGCATGACTATAAATGAGCAAGTATACCTTCAAAAGAATGATGTACCCCGCTGAACCATAAGGGACAACAAGGGGGTTGCAGCGATTGTGAATAAAAGGTTCCCAGTGTCTCAGTTTCAGTGTAATTACTTATAATCAGTTGATATTTTAATCATGATATTAGATCTTACCGTGAGCTCATTAATCTGTCTGGTGGTCTCTTGCCCTCCTTATTACAGGGCTCAATTTATTGAGCCGATGTTTGAATTATTGTGCCCTATGGTGATACAAAACTCCCAGTTATTAATCCTTGATGATTTTAATTTATGTTCCCACAACAAAGGCCAAGATTTTCTGAACTATATGTTTAGTTTGAACTTTGAGCAACATATAACAGAGACTACCCATGTAAAGGGCCATATCCTTAGCCAAATCTTGTCTCAGAATATTAAGGTAACTGAATCAAAAGTAAAGCCATGCATTTGGTCTGACCATCATTTCCATCAATTTAGGCTCCCAATTTTAAGCCTCCTCCTAGACATGCAACGGTGACTAGTATAAGACGTAGGTGGCACTCTGTTAAAATGGATGAGATGACGTGAACGCTGTCACAGTCAACTCCAGTCGAAAGTGACTCTGCCTTAGTTGCCGAACATAATTTCACTTGTTGTTTGGCAGCTGCTGTTGACTCTCATGCCCCAACAAATAGACAGTCCACCAGAGCTAGGCCAAGACTGGCTCCTTGGTTCGCAAATGATTTGAAAGTAGCTAAGCTAACCCTCTTCAACATCTACATGGCCCCCCTCACAGCCATCGTCCGACAACAGGGCCTCAACATCGTATCCTACACCGACGACACCCAGCTCATCCTCTCCCTCACCAAAGACCCCACCACTGCCAAACTCAACTTCCAGAAAGGAATGCAAGACGCCGCAGTCTGGATGACCAACAGCTGCCTGAAGCTCAACGCCGAGAAGACAGAAGTCCTCGTCCTCGGTACCACCCCTTCTGCATGGGACAGCACCTGGTGGCCGACCGCCCTCCGAAGCCCACCTACCCCCTCAGACCACACCAAGAACCTCGGCATCGTACTCGACTCATCACTCACCATGAACCGACAGGTCAACGCCGTCACCTCCAGCTGCTTCAACACCCTCCGCATCCTCCGCAGACCTTCAAGTGGATCCCCCCTGAGTCAAGGAAGACAGTCACCCACGCACTCATCACCAGCAGACTGGACTATGGAAACGCACTCTATGCCGGCATCAACAAGTCCCTACTCCGCAAACTCCAGACAACACAGAACACCGCCGCCAGACTCGTCCTTGGCATCCCCCGACACGAACACATCAGCCAACACCAACGAAGTCTCCACTGGCTCCCCGTGGAGAAAAGAGTCACTTTCAAAATCCTCACTCATGCCTACAAATGCCTACACAACAACGGACCCAAATACCTCAACGACAGAATCAACTTCCATGTACCCAAAAGAAACCTCCGATCTTCCAACCTCGCACTGGCCGAAACCCCGCGCATCCACAGAGCCAGAGCAGGTGGAAGATCCTTCTCTCACATTGCAGGCAAGACCTGGAACGAGCTACCGGCAGACATCAGACGCGCCCCCTCCCTGAACACCTTCAGGAAGACCCTCAAGACCTGGCTCTTCGGCTAAACAGATCTGCGGAACCCCCCCCACTTAGCGCCTTGAGACCCTCACAGGTGAGTAGCGCGCTTTACAATCCCCTGATTGATTAAGCTCAGGCTAAGGAAAGATGAGCAACAATGGCGCTGTAGATACCTGGCAGAATGTAAGGCGCGTTATAAGGATGAATTAGTTAAATATAAAGCTCTGCTCTCTGCTACTAAATCTAGATATTATTCTAATAGGATTTTGGAAGCCAGAAACAAACAAAAGGAGACTTTTAAAATTCTTGAGGCACTTAAGGCCCCTGTTTCAGTCACGGCTAATGTGGTGGCTTCACAGGAATTGTGCAGTGATGTAAACAACTATTTTATTGCTAGAACTCTAAACATCACGGAGAGTATTGTTAGGGATTCATCCATAGAGGTCGAGTCCTCCAGTGAGATGAACAAGGAAACCATTTCGGTCCTTCCAGATACAAATGTAGACACTTTGAACACCCTATTGGTAAAAGTTGAATTGGGTTCGCCGAGGGGCCCTTGTTCCCCTGAAGTGCTTAAGAAACTTAAGGAGTTAGTTTCCCCCCTTCTATTAAACTTGCTTAATTTATCTCTCTCACAGTATCTAGCACCTTTAACTTTAAATATGCTGTCATCCCCTACTGAAAAAGCAAGGGTTAGGCCCAAAGGTTTATAGGCCAATATCCCCATTGCCTTTTCCTGCAAAGTTTTTAGACACACATGTTGCCTCGGTATTATGTAAGCAACGTTTTTGCACCCCGTTCAAGCGGGTTTTTGTCCCCAACATAACACTGAATCTGTCATAATTTCAGTACTAGATGATCTTTGATTGCAACTGTGAGAAAGTCATCATTTTTGCCCTGATCACCCCCATTTTCTTATTCATACCGGTTGTAACTGACTCCGACTGCATCCTGGGCTCTGCTAACCAGGCCAGTGCTGTGATTAAAAAGGTATATGGTAATTAGGTGTGGCTATTATAATGGACTAACCCTCCCATGTGATCACTCCAAACCAGTTCGGGGTGGCTTCTCTTTCCACTGGGTTTGGAGACAAGCTGGGTATGAAAACAAAAGGGAGCCACACCCTGGTGTGAGACACATCTGCAAGTGACAGGGAAGCTCAAGAAGGGACTGGCCACAGCCCAAGGCCATCCTGCCCAGGAGGAAAAACATCTCCCCACACCCAGGTCCTTTTGTCCACTGTCTGAGAGCAATTCACAGGGGACCCAGAAACAGTCATGTGACACTGAACACTCTACGAAAGGCACATTTGGCTTAGGCAGGAAAATGATAACTTTCTAAAAGTGTAATTTTCAAAATAGTAATATAAAATCTGACTTGACCATTAAGTTGAATTGTAAATTACTAATCAAATGAGTACTTGAATAATTTTTCTAGCTGTTCCCAAACTGAAGTTAATTATTATATTGTGTTATAATGTAACCCAGTGCGTTCCAATGCGAGAGTCAGTATTGCCACAGTGAAAATCGATTTGGGAGCATTATCACTACCAGGACTTGTAAAATATAAATGTATATATATGACCTGCTTTTAAAATATGATGCACCCTGCCCTTTTGGCATTTAGAAAAAGACAAGCAGTTGATGGACAGAATGCAGAATAAATCAAAACATTCACCCCAGTCAAGAGATCTGGGTTAAATCAATCATTCTTTTGCTCACCATGCCACCCCAGTTTAGACCTGGCCATATGCAAATCAGTCTTGACCCTGTGCCTCATGGGAACAGTCCAGCCCGAACTGCCAACCTAGGTATTCCCTGGACAGAAACAAACATCCTAAAAATGGTTTCAACCCTCATCAACCAGCATAGCTTGAATCCAGTGGCACAGTGAGCCTGGGACTTACGTCTGGGCATACCCGGCGCACTTAGGGCGAGAAAGCAAAAGACACACAGTTGATGGACGGAATGCAGAACAAATCAAAACATTCACCCCAGTCAAGAGATCTGGGTTAAATCCATCATTCTTTTGCTCACCATGCCACCCCAGTTTTGACTTGGCCATATGCAAATCAGTCTTGACCTTGTGCCTCATGGGAACAGTCCAGCCCGAACTGCCAAGCCAGGTCCTCCCTGGACCGGAAACAAGCATCTTAGGACCGGTCCCTTGCTCACTTTGCCACTGGATTCAAGCTAGCCTGGCTGATTAAGGGTGTTACCCCAAAACCGGTCCCATGATGCTTGTTTCCGGTTCAGGGAAGACCTGGCGTGGCAGTTCGGGCTGGACTGTTCACATGAGGCACAGGGTCAGGACTGATTTGCATGTAGCTGGGTCTGAACTGAGGTGGCGAAGTGAGCTAAAGAACGATGATGAATTCAACCCAGATCTGTGACTGGGGGTGAGTCTATGAAAAGTTTCAGCACTACATCCATCATCTCCTTCTGTTTGCTTTGTTCACCCTAAGTTGGCAGGGTATGCCCAGACGTGGGTCCCTTGCTCACTTTGCCACAGGATTTAAGCTAGCTTGGCTGATGAAGGGTGTTACCCCGAAACCGGTCCCAGGATGCTTGTTTCTGGTTCAACGAAAAACCTGGCTTGGTAGTTCGGGCTGGACTGTTCCCATGAGGCACAGGGTCAAGACTGATTTGCATATAGCTGGGTCTGAGGTGGCGAAGTGAGCTAAAGAACGATGATGGATTCAACCCAGATCTGTGACTGGGGGTGAGTGTCTGAAAAGTTTCAGCACTCCGTCCATCATCTCCTTGTGTTTGCTTTGTTCGCCCTAAGTTGGCAGGGTATGCCCAGACGTGGGTCCCCTGCTCACTTTGCCACTGGATTCAAGCTAGCCTGGCTGATGAAGGGTGTTACCCTGAAACCTGTCCCAGGATGCTTGTTTCCAGTTCAGGGAAGACATGGCTTGGCAGTTCGGGCTGGACTGTTCCCATGAGGCACAGGGTCAAAACTGATTTGCATATAGCTGGGTCTGAACTGAGGTGGCAAAGTGAGCTAGAGAACGATGATGGATTCAACCCAGGTCTGTGACTGGGAGTGAGTGTCTGAAAAGTTTCAGCACTTCGTCCATCATCTCCTTGTGTTTGCTTTGTTTGCCCTAAGTTGGCAGGGTATGCCCAGACGTGGGTCCCTTGCTCACTTTATCATTGGATTCAAGCTAGCCTGGCTGATGAAGGGTGTTAACCCGGAAACTGGTCCCAGGATGCTTGATTCCGGTTCAGGGAAGACCTGGCTTGGCAGTTCGGGCTGGACTGTTCCCATGAGGCATAGGGTCAAGACTGATTTGCATATAGCTGGGTCTGAACTGTGGTGACAAAGTGAGCTAAAGAACAATGATGGATTCAACCCAGATCTGTGACTGGGGGTCAGTGTCTGAAAAGTTTCAGCACTCCGTCCATCATCTCCTTGTGTTTGCTTTGTTCGTCCTAAGTTGGCAGGGTATGCCCAGACGTGGGTCCCTTGCTCACTTTGCCACTGGATTCAAGCTAGCCTGGCTGATGAAGGTTGTTATTCCGAAACAGTCCCAGGATGCTTGTTTCCGGTTCAGGGAAAACCTGGCTTGGAGGTTCAGGCTGGACTGTTCCAATGAGGCACAGGGTCAAGACTGATATGCATATAGCTGGGTCTAATCTGAGGTGGCGAAGTGAGCTAAAGAATGATGATGGATTCAACCTAGATCTGTGCCTGGGGGTGAGTGTCTGAAAAGTTTCAGCACTCTGTCCATCATCTCCTTGTGTTTACTCTGTTGGCATTTAGGGCATACCTTATGGGTGGCTTATAAATATTAAAAAGGAAGGTTTGGGGCTGGCAAAAGGCTTATTTTGCCAGGATGAATTGGAAGTTCAAAAACTACACACCCAGGCTGAAGGGGCAGGTCTAGAAACATGCTTTAAATTGTCACTTTAGTGATGGCAGAATCTGTATAGTTTTGTATCATATACTAGGGAATTATGTTATGTTTAAAATGTCAATCCGGAGTGTAGACAATTTCAAAATGTCTTAGAGAGTCAGAGCACATGCACTGTGGCCTTGTTAGCAGTGTCCCAGGTCACAGAATGAAAAAAACAGCATCAGTCCAGAACAATGGGGGTAACCATACAAAAAGAAGCATTTTCCTACAGTTCTCTAGGAAGCAGATAGTCTGGTAGACCGCTGACCCAAAGTGTAGATTACATATAGAATCACCACAGAGGAACCACTGTTGTAGTATAATGTAATTCTCTGGTTTCTAGGAATGCAGGGTTACATCTTTACTGTGTATTGATTGATATGGAAGCCAAGGAACTGGGTATTAGTAAATGAGAAGAAGATGAAGCCATCCAACTAAATGTTATTAAGACCATCTTTAATTTGAAGATGAGGTTAACCACTACTTACGAAAATGAATTCTATTTTGGTAGGATTAAGTTTTAGCTAAACTGCTGACACCAAAGTCTGAGGGCTTGATTACGATTTTGGCAGTGTGGCACTGGGTTCGCCATGCCGCCGCCCCACCAAAGCCGTGGTCAGACAGCCTGCCAGATTAGGAGTTTCCTCCTGTCTGGTGGGCTGGTTTTTGGAATTCCCACAGTGGTGCCTCAGAAAATGGGCACCGCGATGGGAACGCCAAAAACAGTTCCTGCAGGAACTGGGGTTCATGCACATAAGGGGGCACATGATGTGCCCTCCTGTGTGCATCCAGATGTGGAGGAGGCACAGGGGGCCCTGCAGGGTCCCCTTTGTTTCCGCTCCGCCACAGTGTTCATGGAGTGAGAAACTCCATGATATCGCCGGCAGAGACAAAACTTGTAATATGCTTTGTGGGAACGCGGCGGTCCCAGCAAGCATATTGCGGCCCCCTGTCTGCCGCAACACCGGCAGGGAATGGTGGCTCCCTTGCGGTTGCAGCGGGGCTGTGGCAGTCAGACTGCTCGACTCGTAATAGCCACCCGCCACCGCCGCCCCTCCCCCCCACACACAAGTCTGGTGGACCACCAGACTAGTTATCGGGCCCTAAATGAGATCCATATAAGATAATATGTGACATGTTTCACATAACAATGACACATTAAGAAAGAGCTGTTTGCCATCATCATATTAATAAGGAGTGATGTTCCTTTTAACTACAGGGCCCCAGTAGCCTCTTTCTAAAGACTGAAGACCTAAGAGGAGTCCTCTTCGTTTTCTTGTGAGCATCTTTTATTCCTAATGGGGCTGCCCAAAATGGGGGACATTAATGACTCTGGCTGGTGTGCCAAGTGATAGTTGGCAGGCCACCACTACCCACCAACCCCCCGAAATGACCACTGATTCCTTCATCATGTACACAAGCAGTGGTTTTTAATGGATACACTAGTGAACAGGCCTGACATTCAGCTTCTGCTGGGATTCTGCTACAGCATCACATCAACAATCCCATAGCAGTTTCTAGCAGCAGCTCGGCCAGGCTGACACCGGCCCCAGTCTACGAACTCTAAAGCCAGTCCAATTTCTCTGTGTGCCCGCACAATTAGTGTGCATATGCAGGAAAGTGCCTTTAGTGTGCAGGACACATATTTGGTGCTGTGAGCTTGATGGGAGGAGCTGGTTCTCCATCAGAAAAGATCAGTGTACTCCACATATGCAGTAGAGCACGTACTCGCATTTGTACTGAAGAGTGTCATAGTCATGTACTAGATAAACACTATATTACATCATAAACTCCACTATCCCTCTTGCCACCCAATGAGTGGAAGAGCAACTGCTCTGGAGAAAGGCTGACTGTAGCTAAAGCAATGCATTAAGTGATCTAGTTATGAGAGCTGCAGTGAGCACTGCAAGAGATACCACCATGAGTACATGTCATAAACTACCACATTATACCGGCCCTGCTGCTGCTGACAGACAAGGCACAGCCTACTATTGCTGTTTTTTTAATTGGTAACCAGCACTGCAAATGTTGGTGCTTGTGGTACCACAGAAAGGAGTGTTGTGAGTAGCGGGCTGGTTTCTTCTAGGACAGCAACAATACATACACACCGCATTGCATTTTGTATGGGAGCTGATTTGAGGGAATCCCAGGTCAGTCAGGGGCTCCTGAGCTTCCACTGTGGCATTTGGAGTTTTTTATTTCTGATAAACAGATATGTTACTTTTCGACCCAAACTGAGTGCCAGGCAAATTCCTTCAGAACTTGACACTCAGGGAAGCCAGTCAGAGCAGTCCAAGGCTTGAAAAAGGAGATGGTGTGGATTAGAAACTCAGAACTCCTCACAGCATACAATAACACCTAATAAATCTAAATCCAGCCACTGCTTTTACTTAAAAAAAAAAAAGTACTTTAAATCACACACAACTAAATACTAAACATAAAATTATAAATATACATAATGACATCCAATCCTCTCCAGCACTTCCTGAACTGAAGATCTGTGTAAGATGATCCCTCAGTATTCAATAATGTAAATCCCCTTCCTATGGTTGTCAAGGGGTTTACCATGTAGTACCAATTCCTACTGTATTTGTCACAAAGGGCCATATGTATGAAGCCAATTTGCGATCGCAAACGCCAAAATTCGCAGAATTTCAGTGTTTGCGATCGCAAATTAGCAGTGTGCAATGTAGCACACTTAAACCCCCTCGCAAAATAAGGAATCGCAAAATTAGCGATTCCCTATTTTGCGATTGCATTCAAGGAATCGCAAATTGCGATTCCTTAAATGCAATGTAAGAAGCACAAAAGAAAGTGCGATTTGGCCTTAAGGAATCGCAATTTACCACCAACTTGAAGTTGGTGGTAAATTGCTGATTTCACTTAAAAATGCAAATTTTGGCATTTTTTAAAGTGCCATGTGGCGCACATACATGCCCTGAGGGCATGTATGTGTGCCACATGTGCACACATGCACATTTCAGGGGTGCAACAGGGTGTCCTTTTGACACCCTGGCACCCTTGAAATTGCATTCTCAATTTGCGATTCTCTAATTGGGAATCGCAAATTGAGAATGTCTTCCCATTCATTCCTATGGGCCTTCTAGCCCATAGGAATGAATGGGAAGGTATTCCTTATTTGCGAATCTCAATTTGTGATTCGCAAATAAGGAATATGTGGGATTCGCAAAATTATTTGCAAATCCCACATACATTGCATTTTGCGATTCTCAAATTGCGATTCGCAGAAAAATTGCAATTTGAGAATCGCAAAACTGTATTTTGTTACATATGGCCCCTTGGTTCCCAAAGAAGAAACCCTTCCTGCTTCTGTTGGCAGATAGTTCATACTGCGAAAACTATTACTATTGCATGTGTTAGAGAGTACACAGTATAAAACACTTTTGTGTTGCATTTGTGAGAGAACTCATAATAAAAATAATTTTCTAACCTATGTGTCATGAGGTAATGGCTACAAAGTCCTTACCTACCGTATGGGATATAGGTTTACCTTAACAATGTTTCTATCAATTAACAGCAAAGGAATTACTTGATATGCGGGCTAACACAGCTGTAGTCCAATCAAGGACTGAAAAGAAGAAGAACAATATAAAGGTGGAGCCAACTGAGCAGTGCTTAAGCTAATCATCACCTTTAAATATTGTTCCACAACAACACTATAGACAAAATATATATAATATATATATATGTCTATACATATACATATGTATACATATATATATATGTGTGTGTATATATATATATATATATATATATATATATATATATATATATATATATATATATATATATACACACACATATATATGTGTGTGTGTGTGTGTATTTCACAGTGCTTATCGTTGCTGCATAGTTATAGCTAGGACCAGATTTTCATAGGAAATGAATGTTTTGGTTTTGTTAATAACTTTAACACCATTTGACAAATCTTTACAAAACCTTCCCAAAAAGTTTTATCCACCTCAGCTTTTTCTCGAAAGTTTAGGGGTGATCTGCTAAGAGGGGACCGAGAAAAAGGTGTTGTCCCAAAACATGTTTTCCTCATGCAATTTTGCATAGGAAATTTAGACAATGCTACAGCCGAAAATGGCTCAACAGAATTCAACCGACTTTGGCAGAAAGCTAGAGCTTGATCCAGAAAGCATGCTTTTTGTGATCTGGTGTAAATGTGCTCAGTAGTTTTTAGAGAAATGAATGTTAAAAATGTATAGATATTTCAGGCCGGGGAAACCTTCTCGATAGTACTTTGAAGTACCGCTGTACCACAAGCTAAAAACACACAATCTGATTAGCTGGCCACAACATGAAGGGAAAGTTGCAGCCACCATTTTATGACTCGGGGACTTGATGCCTGTGTCGTAGAAAATGAAATAAAAGAAGGATGTGCTAAACTGACTCCCTAGTGGAGGAGACGCTGCAGTGTCAATTTTAAAAGATGCTTGTTTATGGCATGCTGCGGGACTACTGCTAAGCTCAGCACAGAGTCCGTTTAATTTTGGGAAAGTCCAGCAGCAGCACCAAAAACAAGCATTTGCAATGCAATAGGTCTCGCATTTACGCGAGTTTGAGCTATTGGCATTGAAAATGACAATGCTTTTTATTTATGTTTTTGTTTTTAAAACATAAATAAAAGGCTGTGTCATTTACTATCCCAACAGCTTAAACTCGCGTAAATGCGAGACCTATTGCATTGCAAATGCTTGTTGCACTTGTGACCAAAGAGAGAATGTGAATGTAAGCAGGTGCTTATCTGAGTGTGTAACAGCAACTAAAACCGACATGCCTTTTAAGTGAACACATTACAAAACACCTAAATCAGTAATACTGAAGTAGTGAGTCCATCTGCAAGAGTGTTTCTAACAGGGTGAAAGGGCAAATAGTGCACGTATGAGGGACAGAGGTACAGGGGAGCGTGTGTTTGTGAGTAAAGGGTTTTCCGAGATAGAACAACTACTGCTGAATGTCCCTTCTTTCAGGACCCTTCAGAGTGCAGCCTCTTCCACAGTTTGGTGCTTGACAATTTGGCTGGACTTCAAGATAAGCGACCTCCCTCGGGTCCGGTGTGCCGCGGCGCCCTCTACAACGAGTTAAGTTGCAAATGATCATCAGGATGCATTGCTACAGGGGAGCTGACTGCGAGTGAGGAGACCGGCATGACTTGTGTATGCCTTAACTGACTGAGTCCGAGAAGAGAACTGCTCAGTGCTGATTTCAGGCTTTAAAAATCGGGAGTCCCCCGCCTGAATCTGGGCTATTGGCATGTACGACTAGGGTGCTTATGAAAACATCCTAACTAGGCTGCAAACCTTCCTCGGAACACGCTCGTAGAGCAAAACCTTTGCTTCTGTTAGTTGCTGTGCCAACCATTCGAAGTTGCAGAGCCTCCGCCCCCATGCATCTTAGCATTATTTTCCTCCCACCGCTGGCAGGGGTCAGCCTCCCTGTCAACACAGGCCCTGACCTCTGCTAATGGTGTCAAAATATGATAATAGTAGCGGGCTCTAGGTGCACAGACAGCCGCATCCAACAATACGGGTAAACAAGGCCCGGATGCGCGCTCCAGGTGCATCGCTTCAGGCTGCGCGCTCAGAGAGGGCTTTCCGTAAACCCATTTTCCGGGGCAGAAGTGAGTCCGGGGCAGAAGTGAGGCTTCCGACTTGTTTAAAAATGTGTTTTGTCCCTCCTTTCCCCCCGCCCGCCCCGCCACTGTGCTCCGATATCACCCGCGACTTAAGGGATCAACATGTGGGCTGCACCAAAGACCCTCTCTCACTAGTGCTTGCAAAGGTGCTTTATCTGTTGTTCACATAAGGTCTAGAGATAGCTGCACTGTCAAGCCAGATAAAAGGCATTTTTTCTTGTAAGCCAAACTTACACATGCAAATAGTTTTGCGACCCTTGCCCTCCGGGTGGAATACAAATCCCGCGCACCCTCCCTACCCTGTGGCTAATACAGGCCCTTCTCAAATCAATCAAGTTTTTTTATTTTAAATTGTATTTATTATTCATGTATCGCTGCTTTCTGTCCCTTTGGAAAATGTTGGGTTTTGTTTTATTGTGAGGTGGGTAAGGAAGGCAACAGATTCTATGAACAGAATTTATAATTAAGCAAACAAACCTAGCTGCCGAGCAGTAGAAAGCGTTCTCGCCCATGGAAAGGAGCTCAGCTGTGGACTCTGGGGAGAAACACTGGCCCTGGTGAGGTGAGCTGCGAGCAGGCACAGCATGGGCTACTAAAAGATAATCAGCTCCGCTTAGATGACCCATAACACCCTGTTGAAACGCACATAATTTATAGACCCGAAAAGGCTGGATTTATGCTCACATCACAGGAGAGAAATGCTAGCACACAGATTGGCAGTACGTTTTCTGTATATTCCTAAATCTTTAATTTTTATAGCAGCGGAGAGAAAAACAAGCCGCATACAGTGTTCGCTATGCAGCGGGGACGTAAATCACTGTTCATTTTAGCTGCAGAGTGCGTGTCCTTCCCAGGAAGAGTGCGGCTGCTCCAGACTTCCACAGATTCAATCAAATTTTCCGGGGCAGAAGTGAGGCTTCTATCTTGTGCGTGGCGTCGCAGGGCATACATTAAAGACAAAGAAAGTCACTTCAAACAAGCCCGCGAATGGTGCGCGCGAGATGCGGGAGCTGCTGGTGTGCGCGCGCGGTTGCGAGCAGCAGCATATGTTTCCAATTATTGCGCCCGTGTCTGGGCATGATAATTGGAAACATATGCTGCTGCTGCGCGTAACAGACACCAATAGGCCATGGGTGGAGCAATGCGCCCGCCTTTGGCCAATTGCGTGCTGTCTTTGTGAATAAGCAATAACATTAATAACAGCAAGGAATCTAACAATAACATCCGTAATTATTGTTAGCATTATTTCAATTGGAAACATTTTAGGATTTTTTGTGTTGCTAGCAGAAATCTTGCATTTTGGTTGATAGCATTCTTTAATAATGTTTGTAGTAAACCCCCCAAAAAACAACCCGCAACCAATACGAAGCTTGCCCACTAAATTGCGTAAACAACAGCGGTGTAATCGTGACAGCATTATTGTACAAGACGGCGTTTATTTCATTAGCGCATAGATAGAAACAACAACAAAGCAAAACCAGTGGTGCGCGCGCACCACAGAGGAGCGGGGGGAAAGGGAGCGCGGCAGCGAGGCGAACGCGCACTGCTGCGCGTGCTAGACACCGGTGGGAATGGGCGGGGCAAAGGCGGGACATGCGCCCGCCTTTGCCCAATTGCGTGCTGTATTTTTTTTTAAAAAGAACGCTAAATCCAATGGCATCCTGCAAAAGCAAAACCAGGTTAGCTTTCTGAAGCCCATACAAGAGGTCTCGCGCTGTGCGAGCAGTGCTGTGCACTGCAACGCTAGGCGCGAGACCTAAAAAGGAGGTTGGGGATTGCAAAACCAAGGGGGATGGCCAGTAATGTGGTGTTGGCCACCCACGGGGTATTGGGCGGAGGGCCTGGCCATAGGCTATGCCCTATGGCCAACCCCATGGCACACAAAGCCAAAGACAAGGGGCCAGATTTACCAAAGTGTCACCTAATGCAGTGCAGCAACCAAAAATGCTGTGCTGCATTGCATGACAGGGAGAGACAAGGCGAGGGCCATATCTATAGAGATATGGCCCTCTCCACCTCTCTCCCTAGCACTGACACAGAATTTCGCTGACGAGTGCCACACACACACCTTTGCGCCATAGTGCAAGGGTGTGTGAGTGAGTCTATTATAGGTTTTGTACTGGAAGGGTTCACTTCAAGAACAAAACACTATACCAAGGCAACCTTTATAATGTTTCCTTTATTTGTATGTGTGCTGTATAGTGCAGCACACATGCAAAGTCGGAAAAGAAAGGAGAAATTAAAACATTTCTCCTTTTAACACCTGATTTGAGGTGGTGTTAATTTTTGAGTCAAAACCCTGTCTCACATTTTTGGCAGATAGGGTTTTGGATCAAAAATCATGGGTGGTTGCATGGGATTCCCATGTACCACCCATGGAACACCTCCTTGATGCTAAGTAATGCAAAGCAGAACTTCATGCTGGTTTGTGTTACTTTCAGACAACTTTACAGCGCAAAACACGTTTTGCACTGGAATGTAAATTACTAAAAAAACATTTTGTGCTGGTTTGTATCACTTTTGTGACACAAACCAGCACAAAATGTTTGTAGAACCGTTCCTGTGTGCAGCGCGGGTTTGCCTAGTTAGGTAAGGTAAAAAATATTACTTCATGGAAATTCATTGAAAAAAACAAAGGATAAAGTGATGTTATAGTTTGGTGAAAATGTCAGCTAAAACATAACATTTTAAACTAAAAAACACTGAAATTCACTAGTTATAGTAAACTGAAGTAACTATAACTCACGCCATGCATTGCATATGACCTCACATATTACATTGCTCATGATATATTCTATGACATCACTGATAACATCAATTTGAATAGCTGAAATGACTTCTTTGATGACAGCACTGTGCGTGGCAAAGTATATCAAACAAGCCCCTCAATAAAATAGACAAATAAACATTTTAGGAAGTAAAAGCCAGATGCACTATTCCCACTTGCAAACCAGGGATGTGCGATTGCTCACCTATTGTTTTGTGTTTGGGAATGCACTTTGTGATGTGCCTTATGTGCTAATAGGTCACATCAAAAATTGCACATTTGCAGGAGTTGTGAAACAACCTGCCTAATGAATATTAATTAGGCAGGAGCAGCTGGCACCTTGTGAATGGTTGTGAAAAGAGGGATGAAGGCCTGTAAAACATAGTGGACGTCTATCTCTGCATCTGCTTTCTCAAGAGGGAAGTTTCTTAAAGAAGCTCACACAGGCACAGGTTCTGTTTTTTTTTTTTTTAAATGTCTCCCATTTGGTGAGACATAATGGTCCTGTGGGTCACTGCCTTCTCCCACCAACCAAAGCTGCTGTCACGATTTCTAAAGAGGAAGCTGGTTGATGGGTACAGCTTTGCCTCTGTGACAGTTATCACCCCAACCTGGAGTCAGGTTTTTAAAAATATGTTTATTCAAATTTTTCATAATATTGCACCAATACAAAACCAGGATACCTTAAAAAATATAATTTTTACCATCATGCCTTTCCAGAGAGTGGCCTCCCCAAAAAAGACCTGATTATGCGCATACATGGAACTGGTTCTCAATACAGCATACAAAGAAGCTTCGCTCCCCCCTCTGTCCCCAACCATCAACAGTTCTCAAGGGCCTACAAGGGTAAGCTTTCATATGTGCAGTGTATACACGAAGAGACAAAAACATCAGAACCTTTAACGTAACTGTAAATGCAAACAATGGGTTTCAGGTGGGATAGCAGCCAGATATCTAAACAGGAGAATGCATGTGGGGAAGAGGTGGCTGGGGAGTGGTAGTGGTAGTGGAGGGAGGTCCCGGTCTGTCCAGTTTGTGGATGCAGCACAAGAGATGTGGACACCCCCAACCTTTCCATATTGGCACAACTTAGGGTCCCTGTGCTTGGCTCGTAGTGGTCCAATCTTGGCGCCTCCTCCTCAGGCGACTTCGTGGGGGAGGATGTCTTTCCAGCATGTTGTTGGTCCTACCCTCCACTCCATATTTGTCCAGCAACTCCAGGAATCAGCAGGGGTCAGGATGTAATGTGTAGTCCCATCCAGCATGACCCGCAACCTAGCAGGAAACAGGTGGGAATAATGCAGTCCTGTGTCCTGCTTCCCGCAGCTCAATGTTAACCTCCAAGAAGGATGAGCTTTTTGCCTGCACGACTGCAGTGAAGTCTGGGAACAAGGTCACCGCTGCGTTGTCTACTCAAACAGGGCCATCGGTGCGAGCCTTCTGAAGTAGGATATTGCAATCCCGATAATGTAGTAGCCAGGCCACCACCGGAAGCGGAGGTTGGCCCGGCACAGGGGGCTTTGCAGGGACCCAATTAAGACGTTCAAGGGCAAAGAAAGGAGTAAGTTCTGTGGGAGCCAATTGGGTCCTCATGCAGCCTTCCAAATACACGACCTCCGTACCTTCAGCCAGCCCCACAATCCGCATGTTGTTGCATCAGTTATAGCCCTGCGTGTCTTCTGCCCTGCCCTCCAGGATTTTCACTCGTTCAGTAAGGTCCATTACCTGCAGCCACAGGGACTGTTAAGCTGGCCCCACTAGCCTGCGGTGGTCCACCTGCAGGAGGCCCAGTTCTTTTGAGACACTGCTGATCTGCAGCTGCAGGTTGGATTTTGAGTCCACGATGGCAGCCAGTATCCTTTCGAGAATCAACTGTAGGGCAGTGGACACCTGGTCCATGCTGCTTCCAGAGTGCAAGTTGGCAGCCTCAGGCGGCCCCTGCGAAACTGGGACCGCACTAGTGTCCCTTGCCCTGGGTTTCCCATCTCCGTGCTCTCAGGGTAGATCCCGCTGGGGAAGGTGCACCATATATCGATCGGCTCCGATGGGATTGTCCAAGGGAGTACCTCAAGGCTCATGTTTGAGCCCCACATTGTTCAACATCTATGTTGCCCCCTTGGCCAATCTCCTGAGGACATACGGATTTACTCCGATATCGTATGCCGACGATACACAGCTGCTATTCTCATTCAAAGAACTAACACCCTCTGTACAGTCGACATTCGCCTCAGGTATGAGAGCCATCTCCCACTGGATGAAGAGTAACTTCCTCCAGTGCAATGTTGGGAAAACTGAGATCCTGCTTTTTGGTGAGGCTTCCCGGGCTTAGACACCAGAATGGTGGCCGTTTGACCTGGGTACCCCTCCCGTTCCCAAATCCACTGTAAAAATCCTAGGTGTTCGTTTGGATCAGTCATTAACCCTGAAGGAACATGCGACTCAGACTGCAGGCTCCTGCTTTCATACCTTAGGCCTGCTTCGCCGAGTCTTCCCTCTGCTTCCTGATTCTACACGGAAGACCCTGACTCAGGCACTTGTCTTAAGCCGTCTGGACTACTGTAATGGTCTGTTGATCTCTGCGAATGAGGTCTCGCTCAACAGATTGCAAGTAGTCCAGAACACTGCGGCACGACTGGTCCTTAATGCCCCCCAAGAACTGCCTCACGACCCCTCTTGCAGCAGCTCCACTGGCTCCCAATACGGCAACGGGTAAGATTCAAAATCTACTGTATCATTCATAAAGCGCTGTTCAACCTTGGCCCTGCCTACTTCATGAAGAAATTCACCCCTTACCTTCCCTTGAGATCTCTACGCTCAGAATCCAAACATCTCCTGATGGTGCCCCGAGTCATGAAGACCAGATCGGGGGGAAAAGCCCTCTCCTATCTAGGCCCTAAGTACTGGAATGAGCTCCCCCTTCCTCTAAGACAATGTCCCGACCATCTTCAGTTTAGGAAACTGCTAAAAACCACCCTTTTCCACTTCTGATTCAGGTATAGCTGTACCACTTCACGTTGCACGCCCGAAGCGCAGAGATACCCCTTCGGGGGTCGATTCAGGCGCTATATAAATAAATAAATAAATAAATAAAATATAAAGCTCTCTCTGCCGGTCCACACCCACACCCGAAGTCAGTAGGTTTCAGTCCTCACATTCTCCAGCTTGCCAAGCTGCCCGGAGCTACAGCCACCATCTGTTCAGAGCAGTCATAGAGGGGGAAAGTGCAGCAATCGTTACCGTTTCAACCGGGGTATGGTCTATGTCACCCCCGAGGTGGATTCCGTTTGTGCCTCCACCTCACATGAAGCAAGGGGGAGGTCTCCAGCATCACCTGTGTTCTCCTGACCCCGTGGTCACCAGCCTGCAGGACCAGGCAAAACACAGCCCCCAGGCCCCAAAGGTGCGCTCAGTCTGTGCTGGATGGTTCCTTTCAGAGTTCCAGCCCTCCTCTGGAAAATCCCAGTTACCTGGGGACAAGTGGCCAAGTTCATGTGTCCCCAGGCTCTTAAACAGGGCAGCCATCCGCCTCGGGCCTCCACTCCTCGCTGCCCCCAGTGGCAGCTTTCGACTGTCCAGTCACAATAAGGGGATGCGGGGGAGAACCTACCAGCTCCATGGGTCTCGTTTTCTGGCTCCAGTGGAGCGCAGTGTCTCGCTTCCAGCCGTAGTGGTCCCCAGATACAGGCCTCAGCCACAGGAGCCTCTCGGACCTCTCACTGCCCCGCAGGCTCCAACGATCCCCACACCTGGTACCTGCAGTTGTGGGACCTTTCTCTCCTGGGTCCCTTTCGGTGACACTCCTCCCGCTTAGCAAATGAGAGGGGAGAGTCGCGGCCACCATCTATCTCCCCAGCAGGCTCGGCCTCAGGTTGCTAATCGACACCGCGTGGGCCACCCGGCACCGCCTGTGGCAGCCTGCAGGCCCAATGCTCACCAGCCAGGCACCACATGGCTCACCTCTGTATCGCAGGTCTCCACGCCCACAGGTTAGAGGCAGGCAGAGCCACAGCAGCAGACCATAGTCCTTTAGGCCGCGCTCTCCAGCGGCCACACTCCGGAGTCTTCACACATGGCCAGCAGCACCCAGTGGATCCATAAGGGGCCCTCAAATTTGCCCCCAGGGTAGTTGCCCGCAGGGGAGCACAAAGGGCTTCACCAGCTGCCCAAATAAGAGAATGATGTAGGATTAGGACGGGGTGTCCAGAAGCTCGCCTGTAGCACATCCTGGCCTCACAAACCACTGATATATCACTTTCTGAATTACATATCTTTAGAGAATATCCCTTCATGCTCCCTCCTATTTATGATTCAGAAAGGGTCACAAAAGCTTTTTTACAAGTTGAAAAAGGGCTTTTGTACATTGTGAAAAGTCTTTTTGTGGTTAAAAACTCTGTGATACTGTGAATCACAGAGTTTGTGGCCACAAAATGGATTTGTACATCTAGCCAATGAAAACAAATTATCACAAACAAACAACCAACAACATCTGCAAGGTTAAATTACATATAACATGCAAAACATGCAAAACAATCCAAAATGTAAAACAGAACATTTAAGAAAATACACCGAACACTGTCTACCAACAGATAAGTACACACTCTGTAAACAAAAAACATTCCATAACTATGCATTTAACTAGAAATAATAGTCTATCATTAAAGTATAATATAAAACATATATGAGACTAAGGGGCATATTATCAAGGAAGTGCGATATTTATCGCTAACGCCGCCTATCGCTGGAAATTATCGCTGAGATAACACCCTATTAGTAAGGTTTATCTCCATTGCGATAAAATTTCCAGCGATAGCGACAAAATGCGAGAATATCGCTGGGAAACCAGCGATATTCTCGCATTAACGCTAAGGTGGATTTAGCATTACAATCCACCTCCTATACTTCAAACAGGTAAGTCATCCTCACTAGCAGGTGTTAAAATCCAGCGATAAACGCGCTTAGCGCGATTTATTTTATCGCTTCGCCTGCCTTGCTAATAGGGGATAGTTGTGTTAGCGACTGTTTTCAGTCGCTTTTAGTAGGGAATGCCTTCCTTGCATGTCATTAGCGATAATTATCGCTGACATGCAAGGCGATGTAAAACCCGGCCGCTAACGCCTGAAAGCTGTCGCTAACGCCTGTTAGCGACAGCTTGCTGATAGGGCGATAAAAATATCGCCGCTTTAGCGGCAAAAAGTGCCGCTAAAGCGGCGATGAAGCCCTTGATAATATGCCCCTAAATCTGTAAATTATGGATACTACTTCAGAAAACACAACACTCAAGAATTTTTTTTTAAAAATGAATACTTGAGAATTCAATAAGATTTCATTTCTACCTCAACTATATAATTTCACTATTCCTTTAGCTTCTATTTGTAAAAGTTTTAATTGAAGTTGGTTGGGGCCTTAACAAGTTTTAATTTCAGTTCTATATATCTATATAGATACCTACACAGGCAAAACGGATAAAACCTAAAACCGAGATTACAGAGCTGGAACAGTGACTGAAAATTCCACTTCCACTACTTCTGAAGTGTGATTTATGATGCACTCAACAAAGCATGGAAATAATTACTTAGAGTATAAATAACAATCTCAGCTAGTCCCCTAGAAGTGAGTTTGCTGTCACTCAGCTGAATGACTGCTGTGTGGTTGGCAGGGTCTCCTCTGATTCGTTTAAAAAAGCAGATACATTTCATTATTTCCATCTTGTTTGCTGGCAGCCGTCGCAGTGCATAAAAGTAATTAGTGTGTCCCCTTTTGCTGTGCATTACCAGACAGCGCTGGGTCTTCAGAGACAGCTGTCCTAGCCCAGCTTTTACATAATCCTGCCCAGTGACAACTGGGAACCTGTTGAAGTCAACTCAATTTGCCAGGGGGGAAATAAGCAAAGAAGTGTCCAAGGATGCGAAGTTATTGGCTGTAAATGAAATATGACACAATTACAGGCTGTCTCTGATGATATGTGAAGCTATTCTAATAAAAAATCTTAATTCTGTCTTTCAAAGAAGCAAACTAAACCTTATTTAGAGAAATATGGCCTGTCACATCCAAAAAGTGATGACCTTGATAAACAATGGCCCATATTTAATCCCCGTGGTAAAAGTAAACATTAATCCTTAAAAAAGCTTATTGGATATATAAATATACTTGGTACTGATACAATAAGTACTTAAAATATTTCTAGTAAGTAAAGGAAAAACAATGGAGCTATTATACATTAAAACGTTAAAACAAATAACCTACATCCACTCATAGATTCAGTAGATATGAGCTATGTTTGAGATAGCCACAGTGCCTGTAATACAAACAAATTATAATCACATCTCACAGATTCATCCCAATAACATACAACATAGACTAAAAGAAAAAGATACAGAAACGAAAGGAATGGAGAAAAAGAAAGAGAAAGAAACTGAGCACTCGACTGAACTTTTTTGTTCTTCTCATCTGCTGGCTTTTTGTTGGGGGTCCCCTGTGTGGAAACAGTAACAATGTGCAGTAATAGAGGAGTTTTAATGAACATGAATTGGTTCTAACATGTTAGAAGCAGGGTTCTACTGGATCAGTGCACATCCCCAGGTGACATGATAACCACCCTTTGCTGTGCATAATGGGTCCTTGTTTTATTGCTCTGTGCTGGGCAGCAGACCTCTTTACCACTCACAAAAGCAGAGCATAATGCAGTTAGCTTACTTTAAAATGACAGTTTGCATCTGCTAAATGAAACACAGTTGTCCTTATTAATAATGCCATAAAGATCAATTAGTTTTACATTATATAGTGTTAAAGAATTCCACATAGTCATGAAACTGACAGGATCATTTTAGGCAGTAATTATTTCTGTTTAAAAGCCATTTGGCAGCGTTAATTGTTAGATTTGTACAAACTGTATCCTACCTGCATTTCAGTTTTAAACATAAAGGGGCACATTTATCATTGAGTTGTGTCGCCCTTGTGACGCGAGGGGGTGTAAGGGTGAAGTAACAACGAAGTCATATTTATCCAGCCACGCTAGCCCACTTTGCATGGCCCTGCATTGCATTGCTTGATAAATCACTGCATTTCGTTACTCTGTCCCAGGGAGGCATCTATGGGTGGAGCGTAGGTGCTCCCACGCATCTAACCATGGATTTTGGTGCATTCCTAGATTTACGAATCTAGGATTTAGGAATGCTAGACCTCCCCAGATGAGGCGTAACGAGGAGAAATATCTTTATTTTTCCTTGTTTTCTCCTCTTCCTATGTGTGCTGCAAAAGAGGATAATGCCTCTGAGGATTGTTTTTGTGCAGGAAGGTGTCCCTTCTTGCACAATAACCATACAGCCTGCAACACAGGCACCCTTGCACCACAGCACAAGGGTTCCTGCTTTGGCGCTAGGCAGCACATTATGCGCCAGCACAAGGAAAGGACAGGAATGTGCCATATAATGTTAAATACAGTGCATTTGTGTCCTTTCCAAGTCATGCAGCGCAGCAAGGTGGCTTGCTGCATTGGCTGCGTGAAAGCGTAATAATTGTTTTTTGTTTTTTTTGTAAACTTTGTTTATTGGCATTTTCAACATGACATCACTATCATTACAGGGTGTTACATACATTACAGTATCAGTCCTTAATCACAGCATTACAATGCATTGCAAGATGTTATCCATTTGGTGTCCAGCATGAAACAGTATTTATGGGTGGTGAAAGCGTAATAATTGTGACCCAAAATGAACAGTGAGTATGTCATTCTTGCCTTTCACTTATCTGCAGTGGGTAAAAGCTATTAGGAATAATTTCGGGGTACACAGTTCCAATAGCTTGAGGTCAGCCTATTGGGGATCAGATACTAACTTGGGAGAAACTAAAAACAGACTATGTCGGAGGTCTGTAAGTGAAATGGTGATTACAAGACGTCTGTCTTCTATTGAAAGTAGTTTCCAATAATTACCAGGACTGCTTGTTAATTAATGAGTATTTAATCTCATTCGTTCCTAGCTTGGGAGAAAACACACCTAGAAGACACCTGTTCTCTGAGCTGTGGTAGAACAATGAAAATGGAAGTTCACTTTATAACCTGGCTAGATATTATGCGGCAAGATGCTCACCAGATTGTGCTCCACCCTGCGCCAACCTAAAGCATCAAGCACAATTGTCACGGGCTGCTATTCGTCTCCATAAGCAAACAATCACCCTTATTGAAGCTGGAAAAACAACTCACTGGAGCAACATGTCTGCTGCATAGATGCATACACCAGTGATCTATAAGCATGCATCCTCGACCTAATGTTGAGTGCAGCTTGCAGCTCTTTGATTGCTCCATAAAGTGGGGAAATATAGTGAGTATAGCATAATTCTATTTGTAGTTTGCAAAATACCCTCAAACATTCAGTAACAACCACCCACCCACCCTCCTCGCTTGTAGTCTGATTAACACTTGCAAAGTCTCTCAAAGAACAAGCAAGTCCGTTCAGCCTAAAGTTGGCATCAGATTTCTTAAAACGAAAATAATAGGGAAAAAATGAGAGGATACATCATGAGTGTGGACTTTATAAATTCCGGCATGTGACATATGTTCTCCTTTTACAATGCAAGTAGGCTCACACTCCTAAGAAAAGAAAAGGTCTTTGTACATCCGTGGAAACGATCGCCAACAGCTGAAACATATTTTGTTTCTGCTCTCAACATTTTCTCTTCTGTGTTCATGTTGAGTGTTTACATAGGTTCCAAACAATAATGATAATCGAGCGTGAGAGTATGCAGAACTTTGCTTAAGATGCACAAAGATTCAAGCAAGGGTACATTTATTAAAATGTATTTTCTAAACTATAAATGAGCTGTATGAAATCAAATAAGGTGTTATACCACTCGATTGGAGAAATTATTTTAGTGATGAATACCAGGCACAATGAGTGAATTATGTGCAGTGTGAGAACAATGTTTCACAATCAACCACAATGAATTACGGTTCCAGAGACACTGCACAAGAGGTCTCTGGTTGAGTCTCTTGGTCATGCAGGATCGTTCCAAAGTCACGTTGATAATACGAATCAGGCTACACTTATGGTTCCTTTATATGCCTTCAGTCAATGGAAAATAAAAACAAGTGTCCAAATTGTTTCAACCCAATGGAATTTGAAAATTCCAAGCCTTCTTCTGGAGTAAAGGGAGGTCATCTCACTCATCTTTGTCTATAGTGAAATGTTGAACCTCACCTGTAGTTGCTTTTCATGCAGTATCAGTGCACTGTTACGGCATTGTGTCCAAAGGAGCTATTCCATAAATCTCAGTTTTTTCTTATGCTCAGGTTCTGGCTTCCGATCTGCCTGAAGTCATCAGCAGTTTCTGCTTTAACACTCACGCCGAAAGCATTACCTCAGCTTACCTTTAGCTACGCTTACCTCAGCTACTAACCATGCCAAGGTGTCACAGTCCACACAGCACAGTTTGTCCAAGAGAAGCACAGAAGTCCAGGAGGCAGCCTTTCAAATTTCTAAGCCAGAAGTGTTTGTAATCAAAGCTGTATTTGCTGCTTTAGAGTTAGCACAATAGACCAAGAGCCATTCACAAACCACTTGGCCCAGTGAGAACAGACCCCATTGCTGGGCAGATGATAATAGTTTGCTCCTGATACAACTCGTTGTTCTATCAGGTGACTGTCTAGCCTAGACAGAGGATATCCAAGCACCAGAGTCATACAACCCTAGAGAAGTAACATGCAAAGAAAAAGCCCCACCTCCTATGCCGGTGAGGGGGGTTGCAACAGCCTTCTCTTGATGACTCTTTTGAGGACCTGCCAGCTTTCACACTTTCATCTGGCCCTGTGTGAACATATAATAGTGTACGGTTGCAGGGTTTTAAATGTTATCCTGGAATATACTGTCTCAATATATGGCTGATATTGTCAGGATAGTTACCATTGCTGCCTTATGGCTGGAGTCAGCACCAACAATGTGATGCGACTCTTAGTAAGGTATTGATCCAGTTTGTGAAGCATTTGTACCGCCCATTCACCGAGGAAGCTGACGAGGAGGCTGACGGCTGAAAGCCGGAAGTTTGAGGGAGCTGCCATTGCTATGCTTTAGGTAGTATGCATGTACTGCTGTGGTACAAGCCACTGAAGGGATTTTTGCTAAGATCTTTGCACCAACTCATCTAAAGTACAACACTGCACTAGGACACAAAGAAAGCTTAGAGTGACCACCATAGAATGTACATAGCTGCATGCAAGAGTGTTTAATGAAGAGTTGAATATGATGGTAATGTGGAAAACAAACTGTAACCAAACGACTGGCGGCCATATCTAATAATGTGTGTAGCCTGCACACTTGTGCTAATTGTGCCTCACCTCTAGAGTACTGAAGTCTTCCTACAGGCTGCCCATCTGGTGATTTGAGAACGGAATGTTTAAACACAAGTCAGGCTCATGCACAATCCCCAAACAACGTTGCACTCATTCAAATGGAGTATTTTCATGGAAAGTAAAAGGATGTTCTACTCTTCTTCGTGTTTGGAGATGAGCTAAGGAACTGATTTGGAAGATGTGAAATGTATACCTCACATTGGTTGGTGTACCTTTTGCCCAATACTAGAACATTACTTTTAGGAGTAACTTGCTTCCTCTGAAATGCCCTACGCTGAGAGGGCAAAACCAAAGGGGATGATGGACGGAGTGTTGAACATTGCAAGCACTCACCCCCAGTCAACTGATCTGGGTTTAATCCATCATCATTCTTTAGCTCACTCCGCCACCCCAGTTCAGACATGGCCATATGCAAATCAGTCTGACCCTGTGCCTCATGGGAACAGTCCAGCCCGAACTGCCAAGTCATGTCTTCCCTGGACCGGAAACAAGCATCCTGGGTGAGGGTGCAGTCAAAAACTGCACTGCCTCCTAAGAGACCCCGCCCACTTTCAAAGCCCTGTCAAGGGTTTCCTGGCCCGGAATCAGGTAGCGCTGGCTACGCCGGACGACCTGGCTCCAAGCCAGGGAGCCACTGGTCCTGCCTGTTGGGTGAGGGTCCCCAGAAGAGTGGAGGAGATGCAGGAATTCCCTGGTTTGTAATATACAAAGACAAAGTGGTAGTTCCACATAAATATAATCTGTCCAATAACACATCAACTTATTGACAATATTTCCTGCTCCGTTAGAATGTTGCATGTTAATAATTTTACTCTAGCAAAGGGTCTGGCAATGTCTACAAGATCATGTTGAAGATATTTGGGGGAAGGGAGGGTTGGCTGATTCATCAAATGTTATTGTACTTTTAGTTGATAATTTAATCTATGGTAGTTTAATTATGCACAAATACTTTGAGTAATTGCAACAATGGGACATATTTTAAAACAAGCAGCGTGGCATATGTCAATGGATTGAAAACTTTGTAGCAACTGATTCGAGCTCTAATGCAAATTATGAATGTGTTTTAAATGTAAACAAAGAAAAGTTGGAATGCTTTCGCTGTGAGCTTGGAATGACTTAAGAACGAAAATAGCAGCGTGTACCCTCGGCACACCAAGTAACTGAGGTGCGAATAATTGTTACATTGTTTTAATATATGTGTGTATGTGAAAGCAAACACCAGCATTGTACTCTAATAGATTGATTCAGTAGAAAATAAAATTCAACTCTGAGAAATGTGTGATCTCCGAGTCCCTGAGTGACCGGCCTTAGGACTTCAATAAATACAAAATGTTCAGGAGCTTGGTTGCTCTTAAGTATGGATTATGTTGCACAGAGAGTGCTGTCTGTACAAGGGTAGAATTTTTAAACATTCTTTATCGAAGTCTGTGGTTAGTTTTCCTGTCAGTGTGAAGAAAAGAAGTTAAGCCAGGACAGTTCTGCTTACAAAAATGCATTTGGCTTGAGGGTCCAAAAAATGAAATAATGAATAAAATACAAATATGTAATCATAATGTAACTGTGTCAAGCAAGGGCATCTTTCGTTGAAAAATTTAGTATTTTATTCATAGAAAGGGAAAGGAGTTTCCAATCGATATCAAGGAGCCAATGATAGGTGACTGGATGCTGAAAAAAGGTTAACTGAGGCTAAAGAACTACCCAGGAAATGCTTTCTACTTAATTAATAACTTGGAAAGAAAGGAGTGAATCTATATGCCAGAGTTGATCACAGCAAAGCAATCAATATATGTTTGCCTTCATTTTTTAGCATTGAGCAGGCCTCAACTTTCTTTTGGGAGGTGGACACTAAATGGCATTGTATTATATGGTACTGGACAGTTGCATAGTACTTTATAACCCTTTCGGAGTGCAGTGGTGAAAAAGGATCTTGACTGTAGAATAACCAATATGGGAGACGTTGAGCGAGATGCGTGAGGTGTGGAGACATGTTATAAACATTGTACCGCACCATCGCTGTTGTTAAGCATGAGGCGTTGCTGAACAGTGAGAGAATAGGTGCTCTTGTACATGTACAACCAGTGCTTAATTTGAGCCGGTTGTTGATCGTGGGGCCCTCCAACACTTATGCTTAGAGAAGAGAATGGTACTTATTTTTTCTTTTCAGACTTTGTCCCAGAGCAAGACAGAGAAAACCCAAAAGGAGGAAATGAGAATGAACAGAAAGGAGAGAGAGGGGATGAAAAAGAATAGAACATGCAAGAGTGAAAAAAGGCGCCAGGGAGTGTCTGGTGGTGGAGGAAAGAGGCATGAGGTGGAATCAAGGCTACATAGACTTAGGGGTATATTCACAAGAACGTGTGATAACTACCGCAAGAGTAGCGTAACGCAACTTTCAATAACGCAGCCCATCACGGGAAAATAACCCTGTGTCAACGTGGAATTCACAACAAGGCGGTACCATGCGATAGCCTGCCGAAACCGCGGACAAAGTTCGCGATACAACCACCACGATGGAGATAAAAACACAAACCACAACACCAAAAAACACGCGATGGGCCAAAGCACGATGAGGAAACCAGCGACAAGCAGCGCCAGGCCTGCAACACACACCTGGCAGGCGTCAGAAACCTCCATAAAAGCAGGAAAAAAAACCCACACACAAACTGACCAACACACAAGCACCATGGAGGCAGCTGGAGCCGGCGCAGAGGACGAGCGCAACCCCACAAGCACCCCGGACGACCAGCCTGGGACCTCGGGGACAGGGAAGGGCAAGGACAAGAAGACCAGGAAGACCAAGTTCAGTCCGCAGGCGAACCGGATCATAGTCACGGAGGTGATGGAACACCATCAACAACTCTTCGTCACCTCCAACGTGTCATTGGGCACGAAAAATGGAATATGGCGGGACATCGTCGACAAGGTGAATGCCGTCGGAGAGCACAAGCGGACAATGGACGAGGTCAAGAGGCGATGGAATGACATCAAGCGGAACACCAAGGATAAACTCTCCGCCAGCCTGAAGGCAGCAACGCAGACCGGAGGTGGGGGCCCAGCGCCACAGCTGGAGCTGGATGACATGGAGGAGCTGGTGTCGACAGTCATCAATGTGGAGACTGTGGCCGGAGTCGGGGGACCGGACACTGCTCGACAGGACACAACACAATCGCAACAGGGTGAGTGACCACCAGGTACTGGGGGGACGGGGGAGATGGCCACAATGGCACATATGCACAAGCAAGCAGGGCACAGTGCACACCCACAATCACTCTGGGTCCTCGCCCAGACCCAAAGACTGTCACAATGTACAATGCCATGCTGTCTGAATGTCAACCTGTACCATGCGGCTACATACATGCGGACACATTGTAATACACCATCTCCCCTTCACATCGCAGGGGCATCTTCAACACCTCCTGCAGAGCAGTCACAGCCACTCTTCACTGATGACGAGGAGGAGGACAACACCAGCATCGACATCCAAACCATCCAAGACCTCATTGACCACCTCCGCAACTCACCTCCAGGATCAGGGCAGCCCAGCTACATCCATGAGACCCCACCCACCACCCAAACCACCCAGCAGGAGGCACCCACAGCCCAGCACCCTCCCAAGACCCCCAGGAACAACAAATGGCCTTCCAACGCTGTGTGCTGGAGGGCCAGAGGGAGATGGCCGAGCAGGTCCGGATGGGGTTCGAGGTCATGGCTAACAAACTGGATGCCATCCTTGGGTGTCTATGTCCGCCCCGTGGTCTCCAGCGAGCCCTGACTGACATCTCTGGAGTCATGACGCGGAGGGAAGAATACCTGTCCGCTCACAGTGGCCCCAGTGATGCCAGCCTTGAGCTGACACACATGCGGAGGCTCATGAAGGACATGGTGCGGATGGAGGTGGAAAGGATGGCAGCCTCCGCTGCACATCAGCGAAATGCAGCTGGGATCTACCGTGCCCTGCATGTCCTCGTCATGGCATTGCTGCCACAAGGCGTGGCGATGATGAATGCTGCTGCCCCCACACCATCCACATCTCCACCCCCTGGTGTGTCAGTGCCTCCCAGTGCGGCAGGCGTATCCACTCCGGCACCTGATGTGTCACTGCCACACAGTGCGGCCGACAATCCTCCTCCGGCCCCTGATGAGTCAGTGGCTCACAGTGCCGCAGCCGGCACTGCAACACCCACAGGTGGGGCAAGGCACACACCCGGGGACGAGGACATGGATGGGGCTGTGGTCAGGAGGACCAGGCACTAGCATCCATTACTGCCACCTTGCCTGTTTCTGCTTGGTGCCGCACATGGCCTCAAGACCTACCACTGACCCCCGATACACTCCGAGGCACTCACCTTGGACAGCGACATGGACTGCCACATGCTGTTTGACGACCAATGACACGGCGGACAGACTGCGAACTGTACCCTTCCTCTTCCGCAGTACAGGTCATCCCAGGATGGACACTGGCTGGCCCTCCACGGGCCCATATTGTGTGGTGTGCTCGGCATTGCCCTGTACCGCTCCAGCTGCATGACTGCACTGGATGTGCAAATAAACATCCAGTGACGCACTGTTGTGTGATGTCTTACGTCATTCCTGTGTGGATGTGTGGATGAATGTGGGGACAGTGCCTTCCCTTGCGTCAATGATGTTCATCCTGTGGGATGCCAGTAAGGGGGTGCGACATTGCATCTTGTGTAGCGGGTTCCGTGAACACTGTAGCAGGGACACACGCATCAGTCACTTCCTTGTCCGGACATGGACTGGACCACGCCCAGAGCCCACGAGTCATTGTTGCAGGCCCTGTGCTGGTCCGGCGTACAGCAGGCCAGTCCACTCCGCTTACGCACCAAGGGGGGGGCCCTCATTGCTACCCATCGCAGCCGTACTCGCTGGTGGTGTGCGGGTCATTGGTCTAGTCATCAGCATTTCACAGCCACTCCCTGAGGGCAGGTTTTCACACACACCACATCCATCCGGCACAGGCATCACAGGCCATGTGACTCCGCCAACATAAGGGTCCGACGACGTCACATTCCCCTCTTCCGGTGCTGACTGGATGACGGACGCCCCACAGTTCGCACTCATATAGGGCCCATGAGTTGCTGCACACAGGGTTAGTGGCATCCGAGGCCTTGAGTACGGCACGGGCCTACCACCACGTGGCGCAGACTGGGGTTGCACAGGGTTAGTGGCATCTGAGGCCTGGAGTACGGCACGGGCCTACCACCACGTGGCGCAGACTGGGGTTGCACAGGGTTAGTGGCACCAGAGGCCTTGCGGACGGCACAGGCACCCCGCCACGGGACGGTAACTTTGGGTGCACTGAGTCAGTGGCACCTTGAGCTGCTGAGCGGGTGTGCAGCCTGCGATGATGCCCCGTCCCGGCGGTCCGGACAGCTCAGGTTTTGTGTGCCCTGCTGGACCGCAGTGTAGGCCAGAGCCAGCGGGCAGCGCGGGCCTACCGCCCCGTGGCATCGCTTCCGGGATGCCAGAGTTGGTGGCACCCATTGGGCTGAGCGGGTGTGCAGCCTGCGATGATGCCGGGTGCACTGGTATGTCCTCTGCCATGGAGTAATCAAGACCCAGCACCAAACGTGAGACCTGGTGGCCTGCGGAGCGTGGCTGCATGATGTGGAGGGTGCCATGTCCGCGGGCCCCGGGATTGTGGCTTGCAGCGGCACGTGGTGGGACCTCCTGTCTATGCGCCGGTGGCGGAAGGTGAGCATTGAGGCCTGGGTGTGCATGGGCGGGCATGCTCCGATGGGCGGCGGGAGGGGTTGGGGTGCCTCTGCCTGGGTGTACATGGGCGGGCAGGCGATGTTGTCTTGTGCAAGTGTGTGTACTGTGTCAGTCATGTATCTGGGCTCTGTTTCAGCTGACAGCTCTGAATCAGATGTGTGACCTGGTGAACTGCCCTACATACCGGCACGTGGTTGGAGACACACCGGTGGCAGCAGGTGAGCAGTATGGCCTGGGTGCGCAGGGGCGGCTCTCTCTCTCTCTCTCTCCTCTCTTCCTCTCTCTCTCTCTCTCTCCCTCTCTTCCTCGCTCTCTCTCTCTCCCTCTCTTCCTCTCTCTCTCTCCCTCTCTTCCTCTCTCTCTCTCCCTCTCTTCCTCTCTCTCTCTCCCTCTCTCTTCCTCTCTCTCTCCTCTTCTCTCTCTCTCTCCCTCCCTCTCTTCCTCTCTCTCTCCTTCGCTCTCTCTCTGTCCTCTGATGTGCGCAGGACACACCTTTTCATCATGTTTTTTGTCTTACAGGCTGTGACCTACGTATTGTCCGGAGGGGAGTGGCCATGTGTCTTCATTTAATTTCGTTGTTCATTTTAATAAAGTTTAATTTGTTGCTTCGAAAGTGAATGTGTGCTGGTCATTTCTGTGACGACACATCCATGTCACCAGTTGTGATTGTGCGGCATCAGGCGGAATATTTTGTACATGTTTAGGTGTGGCTGATGTGGCATGTCTTTGGTCGGGGGGGTGCCAGGGAGGGGTGGTCCTGGGGTGGTGGCGGTGGGTGTTGTGGCCCTCTTGGGTGTCCGGGCCGCATGATGTGTGGCTCCATGGCATCTGTTGCCCTTCGGATGTGGCCCTGGGCTGTGCTCCCTTTTGTGGTGCTGGCTGCCGTCTGAGTTTACACCAGGTCAGAGCTGGTGTAGATTTCCTGGTGCTAACGTGCCTTATCACCTGTTTTGTGTTTTTATCGCGGATGTGGCTGGTCGTTGTGAATGTTGAGGTGTGCTGTTGTCTCGGCTTTGGTCATGGGAACGCCTACTCTGCATCTCATTAGCGATATTTGCGAGGGTCCTCTGTGGCGATGTTTTTTGCGGCTGCTATCGTGGATAAACTGGTGCTGTGGGCTGTTAACACCGGCTTGTGAATGGGGGGGTAAATTTATCACGACTTTGGCTGCGATAAAGTGCTGTTAATTCGGCGATAGCTCCTTGTGAATATGCCCCTTGGTATTTGGCAATCCTGTCATACGTCAGCACCGGTTGTGGGCTTCTGAGAAAAGCCTAGGGCACTGGCACTTATAATTTTAGAAATTAAGCACTGTGTTGAATATAATCAAAACACTTTTTTAAAGTATCGGGGTACTGAATTAACAGGTAATTTAAAAGACAAACCGGACTATATCATATGGTGAAAGGTATATATTTTAATACTAATTCAATACCGCAGACAGTTGTTATGAAAATGAGCAATGTTAAACTCACTGCAGTATTACATTCAACCTATCTCAAGTGATTGACAATACAAGCTACATTAATGGCTACATTAATGAGTTTTGCCTTAATTCCAAGCTCGTTTGCTTGGCCTTTCACAATCGCTTGAGTAATTTACTCCATTGCCCGGATGGAGTTAACTCCATCCACCAATATATAAATTAGGCCCCTTGTGGCAAAAAAATAATGCCTCCTCCAGGCAGGCGATAAGTTGGAGAAATATTCTCATTTCTCCCAACTTTTCCCACATAGCATATGTGATACACTGTGCAGAACTCATCCAAAGTGGGAAAAGTATTAAAGTTTGTGTAGGCAAAATATTTTGTACCGGAAGGGAATCCTTTCAGTGCAAAACCTATGCTAGGTATCTTTCAACAATACTAGTGCTGGAGAATAGATCAGCAGTGCCATATCTTTGCACCATTACCGGCCCCCGGTCACAGTCCCTATGTAGAAGAGCACCTGTCTGAGCACCACTACACTACACCAACCCTAGTGCACAGTCACAATGATGTGCAGCCCTTCGACACAGTCATTGGTCATGATAGCATCAATCCCAAGCCTATTTATCTCACCACTGAACCCACTGTGATCACAACCCTTACTTCCAATGTAGAACTCTCTCAACCTAAACAATCCCTCTACAGTTCGAGCATCAATGACACTGTCCTCCCTTCAACTGAAGATCGCCCACCCTCTTTAGACACTGGACTTACCACCTGTCCTTCCTCATATGGAACAGGAACCCTCCCTGACATACTTACCCTATTTCTCAACCGAATAGAAAAAAAAACTTGATTCTCTAGCTAAAGAGCCCTTTCAGGTAAAAAACGATCTCACGAACCAGCCCAAATTAACAAGCAACCCCACTCCGAAGATAGAGAAATGGACTCCCATAAATGATTTCCTACTGTCGGCCGCCACTTCTGCTTGACCTCCATTCCTTTGAGCCTCCTGTCCAACAGACCCTGCCAAGCTCTTAATCCCCTTACCCCTCTTGAAGTGGATCACTCTGCAAATCTTACAACACAAATACTCAGCAAGGGGACCGCAAGCCTCCATCCAGAATCCCAGTAATCATGATCTCAAATAGAATCCCTCGAGTTAATATACTTCCCAGACCACCTGCTCAATACTCCAGATCCAGACACTAATAACAACTGGGACCCCCTTTCCGGCATGCTTCCAAACTGCAGATATGCAGTTAAACATGCAACAGAAATAATTGAAACCATACTAGCTGAAAGTATGACATTGCTTGCCTAACGGAAACCTGGCTTAATGAACACTCAACCCCCATACTGGACTTGTTCACTCCCCCTGGCTATTCTATCATTAGATGGGACAGACCAAAACTAATACGGTGTGGGTTAGCGATCATCCACAAAGATGAAACTCGACTTAACATATTACAAACCATGGACTACTCAGCTTTCGAATATCTCGGAACTGAACTCACGATAAAAGGCACCACCCATATCATACTCCACACTATCTATCAACCCCCTGGTGATCGGTTACTCTGCACTGACGAACTAACCAACCTAATTCAAAAATTCTCCCTTATTGACACCAAAGATGTGCTTCCAGGTGACTTCAACCTGCCTTGGAACAATACAGAAGACGCCACAGTCCGTAATCTTTTAGACCTTCTCAAAATAAAGAACCTTAAGCACCTCTGCAATGAACAGACCCACAACAAAGGCTCTACTCTAGATGCAATAATTACTGGCAATTAGCTTGTCTCCTTCGATCCATCATACACATCGACTGGTCAGACCACCACCTAATATTTTTCTGCCTCAAAGCTAACTCCAGTCCCTTCCCAACATCATCCAATAAACTCAGCCAACTTCAAACAAATCCCACTAACGGAGCTGGAATCCAGGATCAGCGCCCATCTACTCACTCAGCCTCACCTTCACTCCGTTGATGACCTCACCACCCACTATCTCAGTCACAACTGATGATCTTGACCAAGTGGCCCCTCTCAAACTAAAGAGATCTAGAAAAATCCAATTGAGAGCCTGGTTCAACATAGACCTCAACAATGAGAGGAGACATCTTAGACTGACTGAAAGGTTATGGAGACAGAACCCCTCACCGGCACACCTCACACTCCTCAGATCTCAATGTCTCTCCCACAAAAAACACATCTTTAGGGACAAAGCTACTTTCTTCAGAATCAACTTGACCATGCAAAGAACAGGGAAGAACCAAGGGAGCTCTTCAATATAATAAAACAACAAACCTCCCTTACCTCCTCGAAACATGAAACAATTGCCACCAATGAATGCTGTGAAGAAATAGCCAACTTCCTCTCTGACAAAGTTGCAAAAATCAAACGATTGCTTATCCAAGACATAAGACTATCACCCTGATTACTCCGTTGACATGAAAATCTCCATGGAAACTCCCGCCAAAGCTCAACTAAGGACTGGGGTGCCCCAAGAAATGCCATTGCCAACATTGATCTCCTACAACTATAAAACAATGCTAACTGGACTGATGGAGAAGTCTTCAAAATAATCCCGATTTTGAAGCCCACATCCCATGCTACTTCCTCCCCTCCCCTCCTCCCTAGTACAGAACCTCAACATTTTGGACGAAACTCATCAACGCCTCTCTCTCATCTGGCTGCGTCCCCAACTCCCTCCAACTAGGCTAAGTCACATCAATTCTTAAAAAACCTGAAGCTGACCTCAATGACTTCTATAACCTGAGACCGATCACCAAGCTTCCCTTCCTAGCCAAAACAATCAAGAAATGTGTCCTGCACCAACTCAACAAGCATATAGATGAATTCAACCTTCATGACACATTACAATCAGGCTTCAGGAAAGGCTGCAGCACTGAAACTTCTATGCTCAATAAATCAGATGACAGTCACAAATCTTTAGATGAAGGTGACTCACGTCTCTTAATCCTACTCAACCTATCGGTTGCATTTGATACGGCAAATCATCCAGCTTTACTTGAGACCCTCAAGAATCACACTGGTATCAATGGCACAGTTTTAAAATGGTTCACATATTACCTGCAACATCGTTATCAACAAATAACAATCAACAGTTGTCTCTCGAAGCCTGTACCAGTTCCACAGGGTGTTCCTCAAGGTTAAATCCTTTCTCCAGCCCTATTTAATATCTTCATGGAACCCCTCACAATTATTTTGAAGCAAGCAGGGGTCAAATATCACCATTATACTGACGACACACAACTCTAAAACACTCAGAGACATCCTCCATCTGAATGCCACACTAAACAATATACAAAACTGGTTAAACCCAAAACACCGAAAACTGAACCCCAGCAAGACTGAACTGCTACTCCTCTCCCCCAAAAACAAACCCCTACCAATCCAGAAATGGCTCAAGAATTTGTACGCACTAGATTGCTTTCTTTCACTTTCTAACTTTGTAACGTCCTTGGGTATCACCATGGACAGAAACATGTCAATGAAGGAGCACATCAACAACTCAGCCAAAGGAGCCCTTTTCACACTAAAACACCTAAAACAAATAAAACCTTTTATCCCCCCAACGATCTCAAGACTGTTGTGCAATAGCTTGTCCGCTCTAAACTGGATTATGGCAACTCCATCTTCACTGGAACTCCCAAAATTCACTTTGCACCCCCTGAGAGGAACTCTCAATGCTGCGGCCAGCCACCTCACAGGAATAAAGCAGTTTGATCAAATCTCGTCTGCCCTTAAGAGTCTCAACTGGCTTCCCATTAATGGACGATGCATCTTCAAGACAGCCTGCATCACCCACAAAGCCCTTTATACAAAAAAAAAACAAATACCTAGAAAACAAACTTTCGAAAGCAGGTAGAGGTCGGGCATTGAGAAGTTCCAACTCACTTCTTCTCATACCCCCTAATCTGGAAAAGAAATCCACCCAGGCTTGCATCTTCTCAGGAAATGCTCTCAGGATATGAAACTCACTCTCCAAAGTTCTCTGCTGCTACCCCTGCTTTTCTTGCTTCAAACGGATCCTCAAATCTCTACTACTTAACAACTACTTTAGCACTCTTACAAATTGATCCACGTTTCCTAAAGACCTAGCCTCCTCCATAGACTCTCATTATGATCTCCTGACCCAGTCAGTCCCTACTTTGGCACTAACTTCATTACCTTAATACTGTATTGTTATGTACTTTTCTTGATTGTTCTCACTATTCTAATGCTGTTCCCTTGTCTGCGTTTGATCCACACATATCCTCAGAAGTATCTCAAATTAACCTATGATCTCAACTTGTAAAGCGCTCTGATACCTCCAGGTCTGGCTAGCGCTATATAAAACTCAAAAATAAATAAATTCGTAGATATGGCTTAGCGCTGCGCTCTCATCCTGGTGGAATGCAGCACAGCAGATATGCTTGCTGCACTGCGCTATAATTTAGATAATGTGCCCTTAGATCTCCAGCATCTGGAGCCTTCTGGTCATATTAACATGCTAGATGCCTCATCATTAATGAACAGGACAGACTTGTTTCAAAAGCAATAAATACATTTAAGGGCCCTGGCAGCTAATGCCCCCTCTGCCCCCTCCCTTTGATGGCTGTGCAAGCAGCACAGCTCAGTTGGTTCTGTCAGCGCATTAGTGAGTGGATAATCCACTTGAACAAAAGGAAACAGCTCAGAGAATGGCGCCGGAAGATAATCGGTATCCTGGAGAACTAATTGTTTTTGAAGTGCTCAGTTGCCAGCAGTTACTTCTCAAACAAAGGAGGTTTGTTGCTGCATTATGCTATCACATAGTCCTGAATTGATTCTACATCGACTGACAGACCTGCTGCCCAAGGTCTGGTTTTCTTTGATAGGTAGGTGTCCTGTGTGTGATTAAGATGATATTTAGCTCTAAGAAGATGAGCTGTTTGTGAAAGTCAGGGTGTCATTTTTTTGCTGTTAGCTTCTGATGATTGGGCTCTTATTTCCCCTGTTGTTCTCCTGTTTGCTTCCCTACAAGCCCTGAATTAATTCAAATATTGGTCTGTTTGTTTTTCTGGTTCTCAAAGCCTAGGAAACCCTGTCTTTTTTCCTATCTTTTTCTCAGTTCACATGGGTGCCTTGCTGACAAGTGGGATCTGAGGATGGTGGCGCTTCCAACCAGCAGTCATGGCCGAACTACACCTGCTGCGCAGACCGACCAGGCCAGATGTAGTGGTCGGCAGGCCTACTATAATACTGCCCTCTTTTCTATGTTGAGACAATTTTTACAGTCCTCTGTTTCTGAGATCTTTTTCCACAAGAGCCTTCCATTTATCGGGGAGGGATTTCCCGCGTTTTCAATAAGACACCTTTAATTTTCACTGGTACTAATCTTTGCTGAGACGCCGTTCCCTGTTTCTGGTACTCCATCATTTATCTGGGACATCACCCGTAATAATTTAATAAAAATTTGTAGATATATATAGCATGGCTTATCACCCGTGTGGGTATCCAGGCGCTGTCCATGGGCACGGGAAGATTGAGTGATCTGCCCAGAATCACAGGGTGTTGATCCAGGCGCTGTCCATGGGCACGGGAAGATTGAGTGATCTGCCCAGAAGGAGATTAAGTGATCTGCCCAGAATCACAGGGTGTTTAGCCACCACCGAGACGTGAGCCCGGATCCCCAGCTCCCGAGCCGCCAGCTCAGGCCCATCCTCTCCCTTAGGCCTGAGATTAGGGGACTGGTTCTCCCCTTTAAATGTTGGATATTTAGGCACCTCCACTGGCCAGGAGGGTGGGATCTGTTCATTTCATAAAGGTGAGCAGTTCATCCGAACTCATTTTCAGGTGACTTTTTTACATTTAGATTAATTCCATTGTAATCCTCAGGGTATGGTGATGACAAACTGATTGACTTGACAGTTGTTTATTATTATTAGCCAGTTTGCACCTAGTGAATTTAAGAGGTCTCTCCAATATTAGTGAACTGGAAAGTTTGGCATAAGACAATATAACATTACATACCAGAACATTACCATCCCTACACAGTATTACAGCTGAGAAATAGCTACAGGTTTACATATTAAGTGCTTGGTGACGCTGTGCAGCTTGCCTAAAGCTTGGGCGCCGGTTCTTTGAGGAATCTTTCATATAGGAGTGCTTATCTTTTAATGACTGGTTTGTGAGCGATGGCCCAATCAGTCCTGCAGTGAGGCGGGAACATTTCATACAGGAGCCCTTAGCATGTGTGTGCTAGCAGGCACCAGGATATAGGGGTGGCGCAAGTCAGATAAGATTCACTGGGTCGACACTGGAGGACGGGAATTAAAGTCGATTAGTTTGATTTGAGCAATGGAGAGCTCCACCTGAATGGAAAGACTTCTGAAGGAAAGATAGAAAAAGGTCAACTATTGCAGCAACTGGAGTTATTTAGCCAGAAATAATCTCACAGGGAGCAAGCTGTGCAGAAATGTATGTAGAACGGCAGGTGAATGAAAGGGCAACCTGCACGATGTTTGCATCCAGTGCAGTTTATAGAAGCATAAATAGCATGCATTCGAGAATGGCTGCTACATTCATGATAAGATGGAAATAATCAACACCTCACATAGAGGGCGTGTCGATTAAAATGTCTTGATTGACCAATCAAAGTCTATGTTTCTGAGAACTACCAGACTGGTGAATAATGCAGGCGAGCCTGCATTAAATGTTATGGCGTCAGGTTTACCCCATGTGATTTCTTGAAAAATTCCACTCTTTTACAGAGTTTGGGGGCAAATTAGGAATGTGAGTGCATGAGGGGAAGGGGAAAGTCTAGGCTCGACTTCACGGACGTCAATTCACCAAAATGCCTGGGGTAGTGGACGTGACTTGACATGCCCCTTGACCTTCACTTTCACTCACACATGCATAGGCTTATACATACACATGCATTCACACACACTCTCACACAAACACACACACACACTGTCTACAGATGTACACTTATTCACACATACACACACTCTCTCTTACATAAACACATTCAAAACTGCAAGCATGCACACAATATACATACATTTGAACGCATTTTTTTTACTTACCTCAGCTGCCAGAGAAAGTCATTCCAGGTATTTGTACTCCATTTTTTTATTACACTAATAGTGAATAATGTAATATTATTCACTATTAGTATAATAAAAAATTGACAAAAAACGAGGTGAGTGAAGCCCCCACCGACGTCCATAAGGACGAGCTGCTTCTGCCACTGATTTTGCCACTGCTGACGCCAGGGGTCGCAAAGGCAGTGCCAGGAATCACAAGGGGCATGCCAGTGGTCGCAACGGCATCCCTTGGTGACCCCTAAATGACGTCAATATCCGTCTCTCTGAGCCGTAATACACATGTGGCAGTGCACGGGTGGAGAGTGGCCTATTGAAAACAGTTTCCATGCACTATTTTCAGAAATCAGATGACGTACCCATAGCAAGACAGGTGAATGGGACTTGTCCCTTTATTTTTATGTGAGTCCTGGCAGCACCTTGCGACTAGGCCCATGCGGAATTTAAATTATGTCAGAGTAATCGGAATAATTTTGGTAACTCTGCATTATAATTACATGATTGTTCCGGCTCACGTAATGAAGAGTAATTGGGGGGGGGGGATCCTACCACCAGAGCACATTTAGCGAGCACGATCAGCCACTAGCTAGAAGGGTTCTGTTGCTTTTAGTGCTATTTCTTAGTGCAAAATGCATGATTGCGTCCAATTTGGATGCGAGGCAATATTTTTGTGCTAAGAAACAGAGCTAAATGCAGAATTACTCTTCTCACATAATCTCGCAGAATTCTTAGATAATTCCAAATGATTACGCTGCATGGAATTATGCATGTTACGCCCACGCCTATCTGTGCCTCCACAAGGGCTGCTCGCATATGCAATAAAAGTATGCTTTTGCAGTTGCGCATACACTCACAATGTGACTTCATTGTGTGTCTTGTAATTCCTCTGGCAGCATTGTTTCTCACTGAGAATTTCCCAGGAAGGGGACATTTTAGAGGTCATAAGTGTAAAGGGAACTGCCCACCATTTAACCTTTCATTGCTTAAAGCAATAGGAAAGTATGCAAAAGTTTGGGGGAGGGGATTTTGTAATTTGACTCGAGTAAGAAACAAAAATACGAAAGAGACCAGTAACATCAAACTACTATATAAATAAAACCCAAGTTTTACTTACTCAAGGAAAGTTCTAACTTTTAAGTACAATCCATCGTAAAACGCTAAACGATTTTGTTTACTAATGATGAAAATTCTTTCATTCATATTTCCTACAACGTTTGGTCCCCTTGACAGATCTCCATGAAACCCTCCAGGATGGAGGCAATGTGGCTGAATCTAAACTTACCAATTTTTGTAGTGTCTTGTCAACCTGCTTCAGTTATTAAAAGTCGAAAACGTGCATTTACTATGAAAAGTGCAATGTAACATAACCACAGAGTTTCTAGCACCAGTTCCCTAATATATATTCTCATAAAGTAAATACTCTTAAAGAAATTAAATATTTCTATACTGCAATAACGTACCATAGCATAACATAGCATAGCATAACATAACATAGCATAGCATAGCATAACATAACATAACATAAAATATAAATAAATGCTGAGGACCCTTCTGACTGATGGTAGCAATGTCTGGCGAATGTGTGTAGGAGTCTGCACTAGGAAGAATGCTGCCCCTCCTCCTCCCTCTCCCATCACTCACCCACCCACCCATCCAGCATGGAGGCCTCAAAGAGTCTGCCAGCAGCAGTGATTTGTATTTCAGTCAATAAATGCATGGAGGGATTGAATGAGGTGCCCTCTGCGCTCTACAAAAATGAGAAAGTCAGGTTTACTTTTCCTTGCTACAGTTCCTGTGAATTTATTTCACAGACTTGAGTAAATAGTCACAAATTGCATTTAGGTGACACTTTAACCTAGTTGCAGTCAGCCCTGTTGGCAAGGACCATAGCTGACACGAATGAGATTTCAGAAATGTGATGCATTACTCAGGAGTCCCTGGCTTTCATTGTTCCCAGCAATAGAGTGCAGCATTATTTTACACTACAGTTACTACACAGTCTAAGTCTGGAGACTGAAATGAGAACCGTAACCTTTGAAAAATAGGCTATCTTCTCTGCTTTGTTCCTTAAACTTGTTTCGACTGAATTGTTCAAGTATTCCAGCAGATATCAGTGCAATGGAGGGCTTATCCATATCTGTGTAGGCAGCAAGGTGTGTCCCTCACTACAGAAGTGCCCCTCCCCTTCACAGTAATAACATCTCAGGTCACAGAGTATGGCAAGAGCAACAAATCGAGAGCACGGCTGCTTAATATTGAAAAGAGGGACCCCCAGATTCCTGCTGTCATCCTAATCCTCAAGACAACCCCCACTTGGAATACGCGCACCATGATGAAGAGAAATGGTCTTTCTCCCAGAATCCTACATGCACTTGTACTTTCTTTCTTCCATTATTTGGGCTGGTGCAAGAAATTGGATTATAGGCTGAGGGGGTGGAAACCCCACTCAGGCAACAACCACAATCCTTGTCAGGGTGAACCACAAAAGTCACTAAATTAACCTGTTCTTAATCCCTATGTAGCTTTTCACAAAGCAGTCAGGCTTTGGGGAAAAGTGTAAAGTATGTATGCAGCACACAAACAGTATTGAAATGAAAACACAACACAAGAAAACTTCCAAACCAATTTAGAAAAATAGAGTAAATTATAATAAACAAAATGATACAAGAATGCCAAAAATCCAATCAGTTGAACTGGAGATAAACAATTTTAAAGTTTTAAGTGTAAATAAAACCTACAGGCAAAAAGCGCCACTCAAGGTCGTCTGATCATGCTAGACCAGGGGAAAGTCACAAGGTAAGGCCAACCACGTTGGTGTGCTGGGTCGGTTACAAGGACCAGGTTAGTCCTGCTGTAAAAGCATCTTTTTGAAATCTAGCGCGAAGAGTTCCGTTCACAGTAGAGGAGTCCTCGCGGAGCGGGTACACCATCATGGATGGTCATCTCTGTAGAGCAAAAAGCAGACCGGGCATTGCTGGCTGTCATCGCTGTTGCGCCAGTCAGGCATCGCGGGCGGCTGTTGCCGGAGCTTTGCATTGGCAGTCACCCCGCAGTTGTTGCTGTAGCTCGAAGTGCAGATCTCACGTCGCCGGTTGTTGCTGGCGGTCACTGTGATGCAAAGAACAGGTCTCACTGGAGCTTCACTTTAGCAGTAATCAAGGGAAGCGGAGTCTTGGAGGAACAAGTCCAGTTTAGTCCTTAGGCCCTCAGGAGTAAAGTGGCATTCATTCCACAACCAGCAGCACGCCAGGAGGCATGTTTGCAGAGTGGTGGAGAAAGGAGGCATGGCCTCCAATGCCTCTCAGCAATCCCGCTGTCTGGGACTTACTGGAGGTAACCGAAGGGGTTCCTGGACCCCAAGGACCCTCAGCATCCAAGGGGACTTCATCACCCAACCACCACTGCGCCAGGAGGTGCGTTTGAAGAGTAGTGGTGAAGGGGGCGTGGCCTCCGGCAACTTGCTGGAGGTTTTTTTTTATTTTAAAAAAATGAATGGAGGGGGGATGCATGCCCTCCCCCCTCCCCGGGTCAATTTCAGCCCCAATGACCCATCCCCCGGGGCCTGGCCATGTCTTAATTTTGGCCCCCTCCCTGAGCTGATTTGGTCCCCGGGACCCCCTGGGCCTGGCCACTTCTTTATTTTTCTTTTGTTAGTAAAGAGGGGAGGGGGGCCATGCGGCCGATTTCGCCCCGGGGACCCCATACCCCGTGGCGTGGCCTTTTAAAAGGTTTTTTTCATGAATACTAGGGGAGAGGGGCCGTGCAGCCCCCCTCCATGGGCCGTGCAGCCCCCCTACATGGCTCTGAGCACCCCATCCCCTGGGGTCCGGCCTTGTACAGATGGGTGAGGGGGGCTGCGTGGCCCCCTCCCTGGGCCGAATTGGTCCCCGGGACCCCATCCCCCGGGGCCTGCCAATTTAAAGTGGGTGCCTCCAGGGCATCCACTCACCAATGGGATCGCGGGGAGCCGGAAGACCCCTGTGGTCCCTGCTGGCTCCCTGAGTCCTGTAGGAGCCGTCATTGCTTTCAGACAGAGCATTTTCTACACTTGCTTACTCGAAGCAGAGCAGCGTTTGCTGTGTCTTGGTGGGAGCGGTGCTCCTGCCAAGCCATAGCACACTGCCACTGTCCAGGGTGTGGGCATTCCGGGATATTGCTGAAGCCAGACCCTGGTGGGTGGTGGTCCCCAAGGCCATCTATGGCTCCTGGAGGGGGGCTGCATTGCAGAATACAGCCCCGGGGAGATGGTAGCCCCGGGGCTGCGGGGGGCTGCATGGCCCCCCACACTTATTTAATTTTAGTCCCAGGGAGATGGTGGTCCCCCGGACTGCATGGGGCCGTGCGGGCTTCCCGCCTTCAATAATATTTGCCCTGTGGAGGTGGCAGTCCCCAGGGCACAGGTGTTGCCTAGGGCAACACCCATATCATTTTCAAAATGCCCTGGGGAGGTGGTGTTCCCCGGGGCTTCAATGTTCAAAGTAGGGGGGCCCGTGTGCCCCCCTCCTAAGTATTGTACACTTGCCCCCGGGATCTGGCCCACCCAGGGGCAAATTATAAACAAAGCGCTTCACTTTAAAAAAAATGTTAACCGTGTTTCCCCGATCCAGCATGACTCACATAGAATTTAAAAATATATACATATTTTTTGGGACCTGCAGAAGGCCTAGTGGGTCAGGGTGTTTCTACCCTTTCCCCTTTTCTTTATTTTTAATGTTTTGTTTTTCCGTGACTCGGTTCAACCGAGTTACAAGATAGCTGCCAGCACTTCCTGGTAAGAAGTGTTGGCAGCCAATCAGATCTCAGCATGACATCTCGGGTCGTGTCACGGATCCTCCACGTCTCCATTTGTATATCTGAAAAAGCTTTAAATAACTCTGCAACTACTGAACGGATTTACACCAAATCACAAAAAGGCATTTCCTTGGACCAACATCTACCTTCCTGCAATATTTGGTGTTCCGTTCAGCAGTTCGGGCTGTAGCCCTATCTAAAGGTCCTATGGGAATTAACATGGAAAAAACTCGCTTTTAAGCATCCCCTGGTTATCGACCCCCGCTTGACAGATCACCCCAAAACTTTCAAGATAGCAGCTGAAGTTAGCATAATTTCAGTTTTGAAATATTCGTGAAAATTCGTCAAACGGCACCAAAGTTATTTACAAATTAAAAAACGCTCTTTCTATGGAATATAGTTAGGATCTATTTTCCATAGGAAAAGCAGTGGAGGCCGACACAGGTAAGAGTGGTGGGGTGTGGGGCGTGGGGTGGAGGCAGAGCGGGGTGGGGTCAGGGAAGTCGACAGACGATGGGATAAGTAAAATTAAATAGAAAAAATAAAACCACTTACCTTGCGTTCCCTGCATCGAGCGCAAGGTAAGTAGTTTTATTTATTTTTGTATTGAATTTTACCTATCCCATCGTCTGTTGACTTCCCTGACCCCGCCCCACACACCGCTCTTACCTGTGCTGGCTGCCACTGAGGAAAAGTGTTTTTTGACTTGGCTATATCTTTGGCACCGTTTCATGAATCTTCATGAACGTTACCCAAAAAAGTGTCGCCTGGGGTCTTGTTGTACATGGAAAGTTTCAGGGAGGTCCGTCATGCGGAGGCCGAGAAAAATAGGGGGTCATGAAAAGGGCGCTTCCCATGGTAATTCCCATAGGGATTTTGAACACAACTACAGCCCGAACCGCTGGACGGAATTACACCAAAATTGGAAGAAAGGTTGCTCTTGGTCCAGAAAGCATGGTTTTTGTTACTTGATGTAAATCTGTTCAGCAGTTTTCAAGATATTAAAAGAAATTCAAATTTGTATATCTAGGATCGCGACTAATTCGCGAATATGCCTGATCTCATGCAGAGATCTGATTGGCTGCCAACACTTCAACCAGGAAGTGTTGGCAGCCATTCTGGAACTTGGCTTCAGCCGAGTCCCAAAAAACCCCATAAAAATATAGAAAAAGCGGCAGGGAAGAAATAACCTGACCCCCCCAGCCTTGATGCTGGGGTCCCCACCGGGGCAAAAAAATAAAATAATTTTTTTTGCCTTGAAATCGCAAATATTCATAAATTCGCAGCAACACTTTAAAAAAACCGTCTCCAGCTTGTTTTATTTTAGCCCCCGGGTGGGCCAGGTCCCGGGGACATGCTTTAAAATAGGCATGGGGTGCACCCCCGCCTGCAGCTCTTTTGAGCCCCAGGTACCACTACCTCCCTGGGGCTTTATTAACATATTGAAGAGCGGCCATGGGCCCCCCCACCTGCGGTTCACTGGGGGATGAAGTTTCCTTGAATGCTGAGGGTCCATGGGGCCAAGAAACCCTCTTTTTACCACCAGTAAGTCCCACACAGCTGGATTGCTGACAGCTCATCAGAGGCCCCTTAACCTTTGTCCACCACTCTGCAAACACGCCTCCTGGCGCACTACTCGTTGGGGGATGAAGTCCCCTTGGATGCTGAGGGTCCTTGGGGGCCAAGAATCCCTCTTGTAAACAACACTAAGTTCCACACAGCGGGACTGCTGAGAGCTCGTCGGAGGCCCGTCTCCTTTCTCAACCACTCTGCAAAAGCACCGCCTGGTTCACTACTCATTGGGGTATGAAGTCCCCTTGGATGCTGAGGGTCCCTGGGGGCCAAGAGCCCCTCTGGTTACCACCAGTAAGTCCCACCCAGCGGGATTGCTGAGAGATTGTCAAGGCTCCACCCCCTTTGTCCACCACTATGCTAACGCACCTTCTGGTGCACTACTCGTTGGGGGATGAAGTCCCTTTGGATGCTGAGGGTCCTTGGGGGGCCAAGAACCCCTCCTGTTACCACCAGTAAGACCCACACAGCAAGATTGCTGAGAGCTTGTCGAAGGCCCTGCCCACTTTATCCACCACTCTGCAAATGCACCTCCGGGTGCACTACTCCTTGGAGGATGAAGACCCCTTGGATGCTGAGGGTCCTTGGAGCCAAGAACCCCTGCTGTTACCACCAGTAAGTCCCAGACAGCAGGACTGCTGAGAGCTCGTCGGAGGCCCTGCCCCGTTCTCCACCCACTGTGAAGACCCATACAGCCACTCACACACCCACTCACAGACCCATTCTACCACTCACAAATTCACACACAAACCCATACAGACACTCACAAACCCACTCACACACCCACCCAGCTACTCACACACCCACTCACACACCCACTTAACCACTCACACACCCAGTCACAGATCCATACAAATACTCACACACCCACTCACTGACCTATACAGCCACTCACACACCAACTTACCAACCTATACAGCCACTCATACACCCACTCACCGACATATACAGGCACACACACACCCACTCACCAACCTACAGAGCCACCCACACACCCACTCTGAAAGGTTATAGGTTACAGTTAGGAAATAAAATTCTAAAAAAAACTCAAAAATTCACTGAAAAAAACAAAGGTTACCTCGGGTCTGTCAAAACGGGGTGCAGCAGGTAAGGGGGGACCTGGGCGAAGAAGTAGAGGACAAAATCGCAGGCAGTACCCCAAAAAAAGCTGAGCTTTCACCCTTTTTCGGCCCATTCCACTTACTCGAAGTAGGAGGGATTTCTGCTGGAACTCCATCCGAAACAGCCCACAACAAATCTGGAGGGCGGAAATCCTGGCTGGAATCCAGCCGCCGCCTGCCGTAGCCCATCCCTCCATAGGGGCATGGAGCGTAGTCCAGGAGGAGTTGGCAGGACCGTGGCAGTCTTATCTCCCATTGCCAGCCAGCATCTAAATCGGGTGGCGCGGAGCGACAGGGTGGCAGATGGGAACACTGCCAAAAAAGCCCACTCTGTCACGGTCCAGTCAACATCTAGAACAGGCCCTAAAAGCCTGATTTAGATTTTGGAAGTCTGCCCACCATTGCAGCGGAACTGAGAAGTCCTCTGAGCTGACAGTCTTCCGCCTGCCGTAGTTAGAAGTATATGTGATACACAGAACACACGGCAGCAGTCTTCTGTGCTGGTGAACCGCCCGCTGTTGCAATAGAGGGGTCTCGCCGAGCAGATTTGGATGTTTCTGTTGGGCTGGTGGTGTCCTGTCGACAGAGTACTGATGGGGGGCGACCGTGATGGTGGGGAGACAGGTAACATTTTTCTATTTACATAAAACACTTAAATGCTGTGTATGTGTACATATATGTATGTAGGTTATGTGTAGTGTGCATATTTTGTACATTCTGCATTGCACCCCACCAATCTACACACACCATGCAATGTATACCCGCACACACCACAAACACCTACCTTAGGGTCCATCAAAATAGGGTGCCAGTCCATCACACTCAAGGTGCAGCAGGTAAGGGGGGACATGGGCGAAGGAGTAGAGGACAAAATCGTAGGCTGTACCCCGAAAAAAGGTGAGTTTTCACCCCTTTTCATACCATTCTGTCGACTTGAAATAGGAGGGATTCCCGCCAGAATTCCCTTTGAAACAACCCACATCAAAATCTGGTAGGCAGGGATCATGGCTGGAGTCCCATTGCCGCCTGTTGCAGCCTATCCTGCCGGAATCGGCAGTACCGCAGCGGCCCTCTCTTATTGCCAGCCAGCATCTAAATCGGGTGGGTGGACCACCAGGGCAGAGGGCGGGAAGACCGCCAAAAAAGCCCAATCTGTCACGGTCCCGCCAACATCTAAATCAGGCCCTATGTGTATATAAGTATCACTCCTGATGAAGAAAGGAGGGTTGGGTTTAAGTTGAATTCTGACATTACAATTCTGAAATACAGTTCCCCATTCTCCAGTTTGGTATGGTGCTGTGAAATACATCAACAAATGCATCAGATCTAAACCTCCCCATAGAACGAGTTGGTCTAATAAGGCCCAATCATATTTTTCCTTGGAGGAAATCGATGAGGTGTAATCCAGTCAAGACCTTCTGCGCTTATATCAGTAAGTGAATATCATATTGATTCTTGATTATGAGTGGAGTAGGCATAATCGATAGGAGTAACCTTGCACTCCCGCAGGCTGAACCATCTAAAATTATATCAAACTATATGGAGATCTCAATAGTGTCCAGGATGCCTTCCTGTAGGCATGAGTGAGCTGTTCAGTCTGTTTGCTTCGTGTTGGTTCTGACATACTTCTGAAATCACATGGCTCTCCATTATTAAACAGCTGCTTCACAAGTTAAAAGCTAATTCCTTTTAGCAATTTTAGTGAAAATGTGGTGTGGTAGAGTGGGGATAGTGCATGCCTCACTGAAATTGAGCTGCTACAAGCACTTTATCACTGCATGGAAAAGCACCAGCAGGTGACATTTTATACTACCCTCTGAAGAGCTAAATATTTTAAGTCAAATAAGGATGAGTAAGGTCATGATCAATTTTTTTTTACACATACTTAAAATGGAATGGCTATCCAAAACTAAACTATATATTTAAAGATAAATATCAGTCAAAAGTGCCTCATTGGCTATTTGGAGGAAATGTATGAACTTCTGTTGTAATGCTGCACAGGAGATGTGTGAGTGGAGAGGTTGTGCCAAAAAGCATGGGGAGGTTTGGGGAGGGCATGGTCCTCATGGAGTGGGTGTACCGCTTTCTCTTTGATAAGATTCTGTTCATTGAGGCTATGGAGACGACATCTACTGACTGCGTGGGTGATGGGCAATTTATGATTCAAGACTGCTACAATATCAGTGTCTGCCTGACCCGATCCCCCTTCAAGCTTGTAACATTGTACTGTTGGTTTATGACTATGCTTTAAAATCAATAAAAAGAAGTATGAAAATATATTAAACAAAAGTTAAAGGGTTTGCTAAACATGTAATTCAGGTCAGATACTGGGAGGTCAGTTATCTTAAAGCCTGGTAGACAGGTAGTCAGGAACCTTTTTGACAAGAATAGGCACTGTCCTTTGAAACACCGGAACCAGATACTACTGACCCCGCACTAAATTGACAAGCACCTCCACTTTAGACAGTGACATTCAAGGGGATAGCAAAGTCAAACAGTCAAGGCTTATTACTCTGGAAGCTGCTGTCTGGCTGTACATCTCATTAACGAAGCCCATGTATCACTCTCAATAAAAATTATGTTCAAGCAGTGTTATTCATTTAAGTAAAATATATGACTTTTCTTTACATCAAGATAATACCTGAGCAAACAGAGGAGGCGTTATGATATTTAGAGTAGATCAGAATACGTATCGACCATGTCTGGAACTCTCCAGTGCCCTGCAGGGGGTCTGTGCTCAACTAAAAAGGAATACTGTTGTATTTACCAAGAGACTATTGCCAAACGAGCTTTGGAACACAGGATATGGCGCACAATTGTCTTTCTCTCAAGTTTGGTATTTTCTGGAGTGATTATGGTTGATGGAGCAGGGTTTCGCAAAAAGAAACCTGCTTGAATTAACTCCCCCATAATACTTATTAACAGTGTGCAGTGAAAACTAACATGCAAATCACATGAGCTACATGGGAAACTGCTTTGCGCATGCGTGCACTAATGTGAACTAATGCATGAAAGAACTAGGCCGCATTTTATATTTAGTTTCGAAGGAAACGAGATTAATGCACGTTTAGGCCGCATTTCGCATGTTGCATTTTGCTTTAAAATGAAAATAAATAATGCCGCTTTGCATGAAGCTTATGCTAAGAATATATTAATAGGGAATAGTGTAAAGGTGGGTGGTAAACAGTGAAGGATGCATTTCTATGTCATTAATAATGTATGTGTTTATTTTGTCATGGTGAGCCAAATGGGCCTGTATTTTCCTAAATTGTCCAGATAGATGAGGGGCTGAAAAATGAGCAAAAATGACCTGACAAAACAGACAGAAGTGCTGAATGCTGCGGATGATGAATAAAAAGTTCAAGGACAATCAGCTCAGAGAACATTGTTTGCCTGCCAAAAGATGAGACTGGCCGTGGGACACAAGACTTCGTCAGACGTGGCTGAGAAATTAATGAATTGTAACAAGAATAAAATGTATATAGATTGGTCAATACATATGCCATGGGAAAGGAAGTAGAACAATGAGCATGAAGAATTTTGAATGAAATCACGGTGGTGTGATACACCACCTCCCCAAACATCCAATGAGCAGTCGAATTCTGTGCAATGTTTCAATTAATGTGGGTTGGACATGTAGGTTTTAGGGTATAACTGGGGTGCCTTTGGGGGTGTGGTTAGAGTGCAGTGCAGAGGAGATTGAGAGGGGAGATACGTCGCTGTTTGTCGGTTTGCAGAGAGGCCTAGCTGTTCCTGTCCTTGTCCTGTCCCGTTCCTGAAATCTTTGTTTCCTGATTCTATTTCAGGGGACCCCTGCTACTCCCTTGGCCAGGGGGGTGGTATTTCATAAATCTTTGGGTTTGTTCTATCTCCTAACTCGTAATTTGCATAATTATTTGCAAATGAAATTTTGTCTCTGAAACGTATGTCTCTTCATCTATCCAGTCCGTTATAAGTATTGTATTTGTTTTGCATTATTTTTGCTGAAACTTATGTCTCTTCATCTATCCACTCCTTCATATGCATATCGTTCATGGATGATGAGTTTGGCACTGTTTGCATTTTGATAATTGATTTTCTCTCCTTTTGTGGGATTCATTGTTTGCATTGCAACCTGTATGCGATGAGCATTTATCAATTACAATTATCTGAGATAAACTTTATTAATTTTACCGAGAGTCTGTGATTATTTAGCTAGTCAGATAGTTAGTTAAGTTCTATTATTAACATCGACTACTCAACTAATTGGTCCGTCGACTGAGAGGAAAGAGAGTTGATATAGGTCTAGTTATGTATTTAGAAATGGTAAACATAAATCTGTGAAGGAAATAATTTTTCACGACGTTCAAACTTGACCATCCGGTGCAACAGGGATTTGTGAGTTGGGTGAATGTGTATGGGCCATTTGTATGAAAATATTGATGAGTATCGATCCCTGATAAAGTGTAGCGCTGGATCATGGTTGTCCAATAATATCTTGACAATGTGCTTGTCCCTGGTTTAGTGGGAAGAAGTAGGGGATGGGGATATTGCTGTGAGGCTTTGTAGCAGCTCTGAGAGGGCCGTGGGAGGGTTGGCAGTATTCCTGCATTGGTGCAAGCACTTCCTCTTGATCGTGCTGCTCTGGAGGCGATGGTCAAGTTGTGGTCCGCTCTTTCAACTGGGTGCAATGTCGCACAGCAACTGATGGGCTACAGTGGGGCAGAGGTGGCCTCCAGTGGGTTCACACTCATACTGGTGAATTTCTGTCTAAGAAAAAAGGTAATACCTTCAGTACTGTTCAGCCACTTTTTAAAGTACTATACAGAGAGCATCTTCGTGAATCACTGTACATTTTGTAAAAGTCATACAGTCCAGTAATAAAATGTAATAGCAACAGTGCTATCAATGACTACCATATTGTCCTTACTACCCATGTTACCCTTTGAGTCTTGGTACTGTGAATGCTTGTCATATTTTAATGATTGCTGTGTTCATTTTGCAACTGTTATCTTGTGTTGTGCTGTATTGTGTTGCGTTGTGCTGTGCTGTGTTATGTTATGTTTTGTTATGCTATGTTATGTTTTATTATGTTATCTTATGTTAGGTTATGTTATGTAATGTTATGTTTTGTTATGTTACGTTAATGATTTTTGTCAGTGATGATTACCAAAAAGGAATCCTGGCTCTAGGGTCTGCCTTTCCAAATGTAGCTTATATGTATAGTTTTCAGTTCTTTCTTAAAGAATAAATGATTTCTTTATAGTGCATAAACAATTAGGAAGAACATTCCACGGCTAAGATACTGTATAACAGAAGGGGTGTCCTTAGTGTTCGACCCTACGTATCTTCAGAGGGATCAGAAGACATACAGAAGAAAAAATGTAAATTACAATCTGGTATGTGAAAGATAACCATTTGCCTAATGAATTCCAGACATGGTGCATAGGTGGCTATATGGAAGTTGGTGAGTGCTGACAACCAGTGAAAATGATCAAGATCATGAGAAATAGATATTCTCCATGAAAATTTCAGAATGACCCTCACAGCCATGACCTGAATAATCTGAAGTTTCTAAAAGACCTGCTTTGGAAGAGAAAGATATAAAGAGTAATCAAGATAGGATGCCACAATGGCCAATTCACTGTATATTTATGGTCAGGAGGCAAAAAATTAATTCTTCTTCTCAACAGTCTCAGATGAAAGGAGAAAGAGAAAGCAAATTTCGCAATATGTACTGAACAATCTAATTTGCCGTCAAACATAAAACCTAAAACTGGACAGTTTTTACAGGAACTCGACACTCAGCTAAAGAGGTTGGTCACCATAAATGTGTTCAGAAGGAGGAGGATCCACCCAGGATCAGAACCTGTCTTTTCAGAGTTTAGTTTGAGGTAGTTATTGCTCATCCACAGATGTCATTAACTCAGTAAAAATAGTTTGTGTCAGTTCCCATCCACTCTGATGTTAATTTGTGTGTCGTCCGACTAAGTCTTTATGTTCAAACCATATAATCTAATGAGTTGTGCCAACGGAGCCACATAAACATTAAATAATATTGGACATAATGAACTCCACACTCAAGCTTGCAATCAGTAAAAGTATTGAATTGAGACTGCCTGACTACAATTTTGAAGAAAAGATTTCAGCTTGTCCAAGGCCAAGCTTTTAAATCCAATCTCTCTGAGCTAGGAAATGAGTGCAGATTGTTATATGGTGCTGAAACCTGCAGACATATCAAGTACAATGAGTATGGCCATGCCACCTGGATCATCTGCAGCTTATTCATCATTGCCAGGTGAGCTATCACTCCATTCATCTATCCATCCATCCATTCAGTCAACTTTCCACATATGCATCCACAAATCTGTTTATCATCCAGCCTTATAACCACCCAGTCATCCACATACCAATCCATCCAGATATCCATGCTTCTACATCTCTACTTAGAAATCTATCCATGAACATATTCATCCATCCACTCATCTTCTTTTGTGGGAGGTGAAGACTTTGGTATAGTGCTCATATAAATTCACCACTCGTCTAATGGGGCTGCTACTCTGCAACTGCCATCAGTGTTTTCTAAGGTTGCAAGAGTAGTCTTCGAAATGCAGTTACTTTAAAATTTTTATTGATCCCATTAACGGCAATTATGTTTTATTGGATATATTCGAACAATATTTTTTTACTTATATAACTAGCCAACACTTGCTTTGCTGCCAATCACTTGTTGCCTCCTCAGGGCTAAAATAACATATGACAAAACAGACAAAAGCAAACAAACAAAAAAATATAAAATATAGGGGCATATTAGCAAGACCCACGTTAAAATTATCGCCGTTTTAGCGGCAGGAAACTACCGCTAAAGCGGCGATAATGGGCTTGCTAATATGCGTTATGGAATTCAATAGAAGCCCAGGTTAGATGTGCAGGACATCTAACCTGGGCTTCTATTGGAATTCTATAACGCATATTAGCAAGCCCATTATCGCCGTTTTAGCGGCAGTTTCCTGCCGCTAAAACGGCGATAATTTTAACGTGGGTCTTGCTAATATGCCCCATAGTACATCGAAAATTTTAGAAAATTACATGACAGGTATTCTACTGAATCAAATAACACAGTTAGTTAAACCATTATTAAGATAATTTCATAATGGCAGACATCTATAGCATGTATATTTAATATTCAAATGATTAGAATCCATATTGTGCATTCCTTAAAGACAGTCTTCTACGTCTGAGAGAGCTGACCAGAGAAAGCTCTTCCTGCCAATATGCATGCTAACTCTTTTAACCCCAAATACAACTTCACCATAAGGGCCCGATTACAATGCAGGCAGGAAGGGCTTCGACCGTCGGTTGGAGCCCTTCTGCCCGCATCGTAATCACCGATTCGGATTCCCTTCCGACCGAGCCATTTCGTTGGGCTAAGTCAGAAGGGAATCCGAACCAGTATTCTGAATGGCTTACGGGAGAGCCCGTCTGCCATTCGGAAGGCCCACAGTAACCCCCCGGCCGCCTCTTTCCGGCCAAGGGATTACGATGGCAGTTTCCCACTGCCTTTTTGTGCCGGCCTTTCCAGCACAAAAAGGCAGTGGGAAACAGCTTTGGGGGCCCCAGCAGGGCCCCCATGGGTGCAAGGGCACCGAATGGCGGCCTAGGGTGCACCTATGGTGCCCCCGTTGATCCCTGCACCCCTGCTCTTTGCTATGAGAGCATGTATTCCGTTTGGAATGCATGCTCTCATAGCAAAGTATAGGTTTGCGACCAAACAGGGTTCGGTCGCATCCTAATTCCTGGGCTGGAACCGACGACTGGAGGTCATTCGGTTCCAGTTCCAGAACGATGCCGGACGAACTCAGGTCCGTCCGGCATCGTAATCGACCCCTAAGTCTTCCAATACTGGATCTTCACCATAAGTCTTCTAATACTGGATATTAAACTTACAGCAAACCTCATGCCTTTAATCATTCCTCAACCTACATAGCACACAATTCCAAAACCATTATTAGTCGTACCACTAATAAGGCAAGCCTAACATATCTATTAAAGGAATTAATTCACTGTTTATTTAGACACTCTAAGGAGATTTTCAATACCTCTCATATATCTCTGTTACAGTATCACCAAGAATTGTGCAGAAACCTTGGTTCTATTTAGTTATTTAATTGACCCATGAAACAGCTATAGAGAAAAGAAAGATATATAATATGCATGAAAGATTTTATTAGGTATTTCTAGGTCACAAAAACAATATAGATGATCTTAATCCACTATGATTTCGCTCATGGGGTGCCTCCGGTGGGGACACTTTATAATCAGCTTTTTCATAACTACTGTAAGGGATACATCAACATCTGAGAGGGCTCCCTATTTAAAGTCTATTTATATCGACCCAGCTTTTCACTTCCTGCATAACACAAAGGGCGCAATACAACCCGGAAACATAAGATGATATTAGAGTAATTAAAAAAAGGCTATCTCTACTCTGAGTGGAGTATGATACTCCTTTCAAAAGATACACCGTGCTTTCCTCCACTCTTTTTATGATAATAACGCAGTACACGTAAATGCTCCATGTGTGACTTCACAAATATTTAAAATTACTTTATTTTTTCTAAATAATTTTTTATTTTTCTGCAGAAAAGGAATATTTCTTCTAAAGTTTGACAGCTCAGTATTAGCATAGCTATCTCCTCAACACTATTTTCACATCTTATGTCCATTGACCACATGAAGCCTGTGCTCTCCATGTGCAACATCTCAGTTATTTAAATGCTATCAGATCTTTTCTCTCTGCATTCTAATTTCCATTCTTACACTATATGAACCTTCAATATGTTGTGTGCATTTTGAAATCTTTATTCTACGCTTTGGGAACTAAAGAATCTAATGTCAGCTGTGACGACCATGGAGGCAGATATATTTTTATATTTATTTTTATGGTTACACCAATAGTGCTTTTATATAAAAACGCTTTTACACATCTTTAACTTGGCCCAGGTTTCTTAAAAGGGTAGAGAATAGCAAACAGGTTATATAGGTAATTTCATTCAAATATTTTCTGGCACATGCATTTATCTCAGCTCCACTATATTTTCCTCTGTCGTGAGACAAGTATACATCTATATTGGCTGCAGAGTGAAAAAAGTTCTTCATAAAGGAGAAGCTAATACTCTATCCATGTTTGACTGTTTCCTGACTGTATTCAATGTATGCATCTATCATAGCACATATTCCATCAATGTATGCTCTGTGCTCTCTCTCTTTGTGGTGTAACATGATCAATGGTATTACCAGTACAGCATACGGCTAAAAGAAACTGTAATTAACACAGAATGTATCTGGTAGAGGTAACTAAGGAGCGTCTAAGGTATAAGGACAGAGAATATAATGAAAAGTGTTGAATGAAAAGCATTGAATGAAGCGTCCAAAAAAGAAAAATGTTAACAAGAACTAACATACTGAAAGATAAGAGGTGATTGTTTACACTTGATACAAAGTTTTATTTATCACTAACTATAATGCTGAAAATCTGCACTTTATAGTATATTCAATAAACATTGGGACAGTAGACTTTTGGATAAATACTTAAGTCTCATATAAACCTGAGTTAGCTCTAAAAATGATCTCAGTGCTAGTGATGCCATCGGATATCATCAGTAGAAAGAGGGAGGGAACTGGGTCACAAAATCGGCTTTATGTTTAAAAAAACACATCGTTTATGCGGAGCAATAAAATATTTCCCATATTTTCTGGAAATGACATAATGACAGCCCCTGCAGAACTTCACTATTGACCATTGTTTAATTAGTAACCTCTTTAAGCAAGTTAAATGAGACCTAAACACTAAGGGCCTGATTCTGATGCGGTTAGGAAAGCATTCCCACCTAGGGCCTGATTCTGATGCGGTTAGGAAGGCCTCCTAATGGCATTTGCTCCTTCCAAATCGGATCAGGAACGTGTCTTCCCGACCCAGGGCCCAATTATGATGCGGTTAGGAACATATGCTCCCATTGAAGTCAATGGGAGTCCAACCAAATCGTATCTGGAAGCATCCGGATGCATCGTACTCCGTCGGTCGAACTCTCCCGATCCGAGTGGGTCGGAAACCATTTCCAAACCGATTCGGTCGGGAAGCTTTCCAACCCGCATCAGAATCAGGCCCAAACTGTCTTTCGGAAAAATTCCATTTACAGTGACTGGGCTATGCAAAATTGACATGTATCAGTGCTAGCTCAGTGTAAATGTAAATGTCAGTCCAGTCAGCTGGGGCAAATAACAGTGCAAACTTGCCCCGGTACCAATGTAGCTGCACAGGTACCTACCAATGGTGCAATCTATGCAGGCCACCCATGAGTAAACCTTTTACTTACCACACTGAGTCCCAGTAGCTCTCGAAAACAGTAGTCCATATTCCTTCGGTCCAGGCTGTCGAGATAGTGCTGAAGCCGTGTATACGTGTAAGGGTAACAGTAGGCAAACTGGTAAATGTCATCTTCACGGTCAAAGCAGAAAGCAAAGGACATCACATAGTTTTTCCTATGGTCTGGACAGCGGTAATAGTAGACATTTTTAGCTGGAAGCCGCTGCCTGCAGAAAATGCACAAATATTTCATCATTTAGCAAGAAAACGTTCTAACAATGTGTTGTTATTCTACTAATTACACTTTCTTGAATAGAATATTGATAAATATTAAGTGCTAATGTTTTAGTAACACTCTTGGAACATTTTAGATTTGTTAAATGTATACGAAATTCAATATGAAATTTTAAATTACTGTATGGTCAGTGCAAAATACATAAACACTTGAATTATGATTCCCACTTATCTCATATGCACAAGCACTTGAAGAATTCAATCTGACAATGACAACATAATATAACATGAACATGTAGGCAACATTATCAATACGATAGTGTATTCATTAGTGGAATCATTGACCCTTGAAGTTGAATTGCTAGTATCTTCCTATTTTGTTAATATTGCCAGTTTTCTACAGTGATTGGCATCCTGTTGTCAGTTGTTACTTCTCTCTGCTGGTAAAGATCTGTCACTTTGATGATAGTTCTCCTAGCACGTCAGGTAAACATGGATATATATGGAGTTGCAGTGGGGAAGCAGTGGGTTATTACAGCTGTACAGAAAAGGGAGAGTCCACGATCAAGGGTAGTAGCTTATTCAACAGCTTGGGGGCTTCGATGTAGGAATGCATTTTGGATCTTCCATTGTATATGCAGTGGAGATTGGTAAAAGGAAGTTAGTAACTGCCCTGAGGAGGTGATGTGGTGTGTATGTGGTGATTTTGTGATAAAGAGAAGCATTGGACGTCTTTGATTAGTATTTGAACAATTAAAATATACATCTGAAACTGATTATTGCTCTAACGAGGAGGTTGACCGGAGCTGGGAGGCAGCAGTCCTTTCTTCTTAGTGCTGTGGCTTACCATTTTTGCCTTTTTGGAGCATGCTCAAAAGATATTCAGAAAGGCTAATTACAACATCATGGACTTAGTGGACAATGAAGGGAAGAGTCTTTTTTGATTTTCTTTTTCTAGAAATAGACACTTTGGGCCACTGTAACTTTCATGATGGCAATAGTGATACACTTAAGAATATTGAAGAAGACTATCATCAAAGGCTTACAAATTGGAGAGGGAATCATTTTTTGGAACAGGAGGGACATGAGTATCTGAATGTAGCAAATGCTAGAATATCAAAAATGTATTTCCTTTAAAAAGTGCACAACAATTTAAAATGCCCTCCCACCGGAGTTCGGATTGTGAGCTCGGTTGGGGCCCCATTAGAGAATCCTACATAAACGACACCTCTGATTTCCTCAGAAATATTGACAGTATTCCATGGAAAGAAACTTATATATTGGTCACTTTAGATGTTGTAGCCTTGTATACATCTACCAACCATGAACATGGCATTGCAGCCTGTCAATACTTCCTAAGGGCCAGACCTATAGAGTTTCTTCAGCATATGCAGATGTTCATTGAAATGCTTTGGTATTGCTTAACTCATAGCATGTTCCTGTTTAATGACAAAACATATTTACAGACACAGGATACAGCCATGGGGACCTCCTTTGCTCCCACATACACTAACCTCTTTATTGGGTGGTAAGAGAAGGAGGTTGCCTGGTCAGATAAGAATGAAATATTTATGGGAAATGCGGTGTGCTGGATTCCAGTCATTGATGTTCTGTTTCTGATATGGAATGGAGATGAGAGAACTTTACAGCACTTTGTCCAAACTCTCAATGACAATCAATATAATATCAAACTTACAAGTTCTTATAGTAAGGACAGAATTGAGTACCCAGATGTAGGATTGTATGTAACTAATAATAAACAGCACATCAAGATTCATAGGAAGGTTACAGCTGCAAATGCCATTCGTCATGCAAATAGTGGCCATTCCAAATCCCTGAAATGGAGTATTCCCTACAGCCAACTATTAAGAGTATGTAGAATCTGCTCCACAGACAATGACTTTGAAAAAGAGGTTAAGTCTATGATCTAGAGATTTACTATACAAGAATATCCACAACGGTCTTTGGGAATGCATACAAAACAGTAACAATTAAAATGTAAAAAAAAATGTAAGTCCGTTTTTATATAGCGCAGCTACTCACCCTTACGGGTCTCAAGGCGCTGGGGGCCGTAGTGGAAATGAAGTGAGCTATTGCCCAGAGTCACATGGTGCTGAGCTGAGCTGCCGCCGAAGCCGGGGATCGAACCGTGAACCCTGTGCTCCGAAGTCAGCTGCCCTGGCCGCTGCACCACACCTCTCCACTTTTAGCGATAGAGAGTCTCTTCTGTACATGGATCAAAGGTCCCAAAAGGAGAGCTTCGAAGGAGTAAAGCCAACTGATCAGCTATAGCCATGTAGATTCATAATGTAATACAGTTCTGCACAATCTCACTTTAAGGGTATTTAAAAAAAAGAACTGGCACATCATAACTTATGATGAGCCTCTGAAAGAGTTTTACCTATCAAAAGATTGCCGCCTTAGGTGATTTATTAACTAGGAGTTTTTATCAGCCCAAAACACAATCAACAAATTGGGGAACAGCAGCCAATAAAAGATTTGAGAAATATGATGCCTGCATGGCCTGTAATTTTGGAATTAATAAAAAAGATTACACAACATTTGAAGGTAATAAACGTTTAATCTATGAAAGAATAACATGAAATACAGAATATGTGGGCTTCAGTGCCCCTGCAAGAAGTCATATGTAGGGAGCACTATAAAAAAAATTGAAAGCTCACATCCTCCAATTAAAAATCTGGTGAAGCATTTCCTAGATAACCATGATGGGAAGTTGGAGGGACTAAAGTACTATGCCATAAGAAATGTAGGAAAACACCTGAGAGATGGACATGGGGAGTTGGAACTCAAGAAGCAGGAATCCAAATTGATCCTACTGTTGGGTACTGAAAATCCTTGGGGGCACAACACCGATGCAGAATTACATGTACATTTATGAATACAGATAAACTTTCTGAATCTTGTTCTCTTGGAAGTGCTCCAATGGGTGTATGAAAATGAAGATGGAATACTATGCTGTACTTCCCTTGATGAATAATGTTACTGTTAAGAACAGAGAATTTTTAAAAATTTTGTTTGTGGTATTTGTGCATTTGCCTTATATTATGTTATCACAAGTATGAGCATTACCATGGTGATCTCCTTGATATAAGGGACTGTAGTAAAAGAGCAGAGGTTGTATTATAACTGGAAGAAATTGCAATTTTCACAAAAAACTTATGCACTTTAGCCCCCCTTTTTATTACTCTTCAACATGGTAGAGGTAGGGTGGATTTAAAATTATGCACAAATGAAATATATGCACTTTAGCTATTGAATACTCAGTATACTGATAATAGAAAGATTATATGAGAAGGATGTAGCTACTTGATAAGTTATAAGTGGTAAATATATTTGGTGTTATCTTTATATTCATTGTTCCACTCTTTTGGAACACAATTTTGAGCCTTGTATGTGACTTTTTATGACTAGTTTATCTTAAAGGAAATATTTATGAAGAATCAATTTGAACCCTTATAAGTGGGGAAATTATGTCAGAAAAGTGTTAATTATTGAAAACACCATGTGAAGACACTGTATAAGGGTTTGGAAGCTCAGATCCCTTCAAGGCTATGTTGATGGCTTGCAAGTTTAGGTTCTTAGGACCAAATATTAATTAGGCATTTTAAGAATGATGCACGTTACAATATTGCACTTTTGCACTTTAGAATTTGTGCACTTTAAAATACTGCACTTTTCAATTATTATTTGGTTTTTATGATAAATATAAACCTCTCCTACGTTCAGCTCAATGATTGTTTATCAAATGATTATGAAAGATTCAATGTTCTATTATTGAATGTAATATTAACATTGTCACAGAACAAGAAGTTTATAAAAGTGGATAGCTGTATAGCTGTGTTGAAAGGAGGTAAAGGAAATGGCATTGATTGTGTTCTTTTATAATTGTGCAGTCCCTGTCTAGTGTTTTCCAACAGTAAAAAAGGAAGAAGGAATGTCACAAATGTTTTGTACATAATAGGTCCTCGATCCCTAGTAAGGACCGAGCCACTCCAGTCAGGAATGCAGCACATTAATTTTCTTAACCACAGAAAAGACCAAACACAATGCATTTCAACCCTCTCTGGATCTTGATCACGTGACCCGTGATACTGCTCTCAGATTTAAATGCCATAGACAGTGAAAGCACACTATATTCACATTTCGTACATGTATCAGCGCAATTGTTAACGTTTCACAATTACATCTGTATGTATTATGAGATTCGGATTCTGATAGTTGACAAAAAAAATCATTTTCAATGATCTACATTGTGTGTTATTCAAATATTCAGAAAATCTTTCTTAATGTCTGTACATCTATTTCTCAATAATCAGACTGTTGGGTTTCCCTGGTTGACTAAGTTCTTGATGCTCGGCCCACATTGCCAAATGTTATACCATCTCAGGCTCCAGTAGCCCTTAAAGAAAGAGATTGTCCAACTTAATGCATGCACTGTACATTTAGGATTTCTACAAAAAAAAAACATATATATATATATTTCCACCAACAGATCCCTCTGTGTCAGCGCACTCACGATCGGTGCGAGTACTGCAGAAAAGGGATCAAGATCTGCATTACGTATTGCCACCAAGTAGAAAGAATTACTCGCACTCCAGGAGGTTAGTATCAAGACTTCTTTACTTCAGTATGATACAGCCAACACCATCAAGTCCTCTCACAAACCAACGCGTTTCGACCACTCTGGTCTTGCTCACGGTTAGCGGTGATTCACATTTTAGGTCTAAATATACACAACTGCCCATGTAGCCATTATGGTGCATTATGGGAAATGTGGTTCCAATTGATATAAGTGGTAATATTTACAGTGCACATTCTTTATATTCAAAACTTTACTAATGTGAATCCATGTTAACTATACAGGCTATATTTATGGCTTAGTGCCCCAAATATCATTTATTCATGTAATTGTTACATTTTAGACTGGAGTTTTTCATTTGTGAGCATAGTGCTATTTAATTTCTCTTCTAGTCCTCTTGCAGTTGTGAAAATTATTACTTAGTGTGAGTATTTACAAGTGCACATAAAGTTCTTCATCCCCATTCAATCCGATTGGCTGTTTAGTTTGGAATCTGATGATCATTCTTGATTCCAAACGTCTCAGTTTTTGGTTCTGTCTCCTCCTCTTTCGTTTGTAGGGACTGTTGCCAGACCCCAGTATTTCATTTGTTGCCATCCGTAGTTTTGATGTAATTTCATATGTTTGGTCATGGCATATGTTGGATCATCATTTTGAATTGCACGGATGTGTTCCAAAATCCTCTTTTTTAATTGGCAGATTGTGCTACCAATGTATCTGCATCCGCAATTACATTCCAACATATACACAGCATATGTACTTTCACAGTTTATTTTTTCCTTTATTGTATATCGTCTTCCTTTTGGGTCAGTGATTTCTTTTTTGTTTTCTCCGATCTTGCAAGCCTTACACTTTTCGCATTTTTTAAAACCGACTTGCAGATCTGTTAGCCACATTTTCATTTTGGGTTTTGTAAAGTGACTATGTACAATTTTGTCTTTGATTGAAGGAGCTCGCTTGTATGTTATACTGGGTTTGTCTTTTAATATTTTTCTCATGTCAGGATCTTTTAACAGTATATGCCAATGTTTGTTCATTATTTCTCCGATGGCATAATTTTCTTTACTGTATCAGATTCCAAACTAAACAGCCAATCGGATTGAATGGGGACGAAGAACTTTATGTGCACTTGTAAATACTCACACTAAGTAATAATTGTCACAACTGCAAGAGGACTAGAAGAGAAATTAAATGGCACTATGCTCACAAATGAAAAACTCCAGTCTAAAATGTATCAATTACATGAATAAATGATATTTGGGGCACTAAGCCATAAATATAGCCTGTATAGTTAACATGGATTCACATTAGTAAAGTTTTGAATATAAAGAATGTGCACTGTAAATATTACCACTTATATCAATTGGAACCACATTTCCCATAATGCACCATAATGGCTACATGGGCAGTTGTGTATATTTAGACCTAAAATGAAACACCAAAACTCCCTCACAGGTAGGAAGGAGTGCGGAACAGCTCCGGGGTTCAAAACAAGCAGCTTTATTGATAATTCTGCGCGTGGATGAAAGGTCCATGAAAACGCTTTGGCAGACGCGTTTCAGCTTGTGTAGCTTTCCTCAGTGCCTCGTTCCAATGGCTCCTCATTATCCCTGGGGGTCAGCTGGTATATAGATGGTGTTGTGACCACTCCCAGTGTGGTAGTTACTTGCCCCTCCTCCGCCTTAAAGTGATACAGGCACTTCGCGCACCTCAGTCCCAAACAAAGGCATGCTGGTATTTGGAGTCACGTCGTGGACGTCCATTAAGTAATTGGGCAGTCCAGAACACCAAGTGATGCCCCAATGCTTGTTGGCCGATGACCCACACACCGCCGCCGTTGCCTTGGATGGTTAGAGCTGCTTGTTTGTCCCCTTCTCAGGCAATTGATATTGCCTCCTCTCTCCCCAGTCCGAAGTAACACCTAATGGCAATTCGCAACAGCCGGGGGGGGCGACACGTTGCAGTTCCATGCTCACTCCAAAGGTTGCAGGCTTCCCATGTAGCTCCTGATCGAGAGGGCGTACCGCTTGCCAGAGCCCACCTACTGGCACAACATGAAACACCAAAACTCCCTCACAGGTAGGAAAGAGTGCGGCACAGCTCTGGGGTTCAAAACAAGCAGCTTTATATATATATACGCCAACTCCAGTCTACACTTGAGAAACCGGACACTAAACTGCGAGGAACGTTCAGCTGTAACGCGTTTCGGCAGTTCCGAAACACGTTACAGCTGAAAATAAAAAACACATGCGTTGAACTTTCCTAGCAGTGTCAGTGTCCGGTTTCTCAAGTGTAGACTGGAGTTGGCATGGATACGGAGCCGCTTCCTGCTGGGTGCGGCTACACTGACACGCCCTTGTTTTGGTGCCTCACGGAGTCCGGCAGAAGGAGTTTATCTATATATATATATATATATATATATCAATCATCAACACGGTCCTTAACGGGGGGAGCACAAACCAGCTGGTGCACGTGGCGAAAAAGGGCCACTTCTCGTAGAATATGGTCCAACAACAAAATATTTTCACGGCACTCTCCTTGGTTTTAATGCAATTCTTTATTCAGACTTTACTTCTCCTCCTCCTACGCGTTTCGAACACAAAGTTCTTGTTCACGGTAGTACACGGAGTCCCTCTTTGATTTCTACCTTTATACCTAGTCTCCACTTTGCCCGTAATGAGGCATTGTGGGACTGGTAGTTACAGATGTAAGTCGACTTTTTATTATGTACACACTTACAAAAATCATATTGTTGCAAAGATAAATCAAAAGCAAAAGCCCTCGATTTACACATGAGACATTTGGCCATGTATCGACATGTATGAGTATACTGTCACATTATTCATGTTGCTCAGCCATTGGACGTGGTGGTAATCTCATCAAATGCCACAAACTGGACATATGTTTATACATCATAATCAAAACTCCCCACTCAATTATATTGGAAGTTTAAACCCGGGTGTGATAACCCATTATTCTCACGACTGAGTGTCAGTTCGCTTGTATAGGCTAAGTGCCCTACTGTCTCTGTGGCTGGTACATGTATACAGCTGTTTTCAAACAGGGGTTCTGCCTTCAATAGTAATTGCAAAAAAAAAATACATGAAAAATAAACCTTATGCAACTTCTGTCTTTTGATCAGGCCAGGTTCGTTTTTTTGTGTGGAGTATGAGCTGTAGTTAAGTACGAAGTATTTACTGACTACAAAGTTTTCTCAGATAAATAAATCAGTTCAAGGCAAGTATCTATAATACGGTTTACAGATGTATATACATTTCTTCATCCCCATTGAGCCCAAGGGGGATCTTTGTTTTAAATTTAATAATCATTTTGGACTCCTGACGCCTCAGTTTCAAAGTTCGATTTCCTCCTCTCTCATGGGGAGGTATTGTAACCAGTCCAGAGTATTTCATATCTAGCCAACTACGATTCACATGAGTTTTCATATGTTTGGCAAGTGCATATGTTAGATCCTCATTTTGTACAGCTCTTATGTGCTCTAGTATGCGTTTCTTGAGGGGACATATGGTGCTTCCAATGTACCTCTTGCCACAGAAGCATTCTATCACATACACGACATAGGTCGAATCACAGGTGATATTCTCCTTAATCTCAAAAGTCCTTCCTCTCGGATCTTTGATGGATGTGAGATTCTTTCCGATTTTACACGCTTTGCATGTTGTGCATTTGCCAAAACCTCTTTGTCTTGCTCCCAGCCACGTGGTCTTTTTAGCACTTTCGAAGTGACTTCTGATTATTGTATCAGATATAGAGGGTGCTTTCCTGTAGGTTATGAGCGGGTGATTTCCTAATTCTCTGCCGATGTCTGGATCTTTGGTCAGCACATTCCAATATTTCTTAAGGATCTGTTGAATTTGATAGCTCTCCTTGCTGTAAGTTAGGATCAAATGATCCTAACTTACAGCAAGGAGAGCTATCAAATTCAACAAATCCTTAAGAAATATTGGAATGTGCTGATACAATAATCAGAAGCCTCTTCGAAAGTGCTAAAAAGACCATACAGGACAAGATTTGTGTGCTATCCGGACCACATTTCCCACAATGCACAGTCTCATTTGAGCTTCCCATTGGTGGGTGTGCAATATGAAGATGGCGAAGTGGGTTCAGCGTTTGCACACACTGTCTCCGTTCAAGCCTCTGAAGAGAAGCATATGGAGCTTCGAAACGCGTCAGACATTTCCATTACGGAGCAGCTTCTACAAGCGGATCCTCGTCCCTACCTATCATAAACAAAGCTGCTGATCGAGTGCTACTCACCAGGTGGACAACCTTTGGAGCAGAATGTAATACGCGGCCGTCCTGCCGCGGAGTGTGCACCACCCCGTAATGTTATGGGGGCCACCCGACATGGTAACTATCATGTCGGCTATGTGAACCAGCAGCCGCAAACAGGATTGAGGACGAGTCCACTTGCAGGGTCCATACAGGACAAGATTTGTGTGCTATCTGGACCACATTTCCCACAATGCACAGTCTCATTCGAGCTTCCCATTGATGGGTGTGCAATATGAAAATGGCGAAGTGGGTTCAGCGTTTGCACACACTGTCTCCGTTCAAGCCTCTGAAGAGAAGCATATGGAGCTTCAAAACGCGTCAGGCATTTCCATTACGGAGCAGCTTCTACAAGCGGATCCTCGTCCCTACCTATCATAAACAAAGCTGCTGATCGAGTGCTACTCACCAGGTGGACAACCTTTGGAGCAGAATATATATATATAAGGCTTTCATCCTTGCAAAAAGTGCAAGGCGTGCAAAAGTAGTCACAAGGACCTGACATATGAAGTACCAGGTATAAAGACTCCTAAAAAAATTGAAAAATTCATGAATTGTAACACCAGCCACACGGTGTACTGTTTAGTATGTCCGTGTGGGCTCCGGTACATCAGGAGTACTATACATCCTACCAAAATCAGGATCCTAGAGCACATGAGAGCGATCGCCACCAAGGATGTAACTTATCCAGTGGCCCGCCATTTTGAAAGCCATCATAGGAGCAACAGGGACCTGTTGCGCTATTTCTGTTTAGACCATGTGCCAGGAAACATAAGAGGAGGAGATAGACAACTTAAACTCCGAAGACTTGAGTCCAGATATATTATTGACATTCAGACTAAAATACCTCAGGGACTCAATGGTGGAGAGGAACTGGCTGTGCATTTGTGAATAATTGTAAATAATTGTAAATAATGACATCAATGGATTCTGGATTACATGTACATATATGATGCAAAGAGTGCTTTAGTGAAGCAAATAGATTTTCTTTTTGCTTTTTGGTTTTCTTTGGTAGCCCATTGGTTATATCTTTGTTTTTGGATATAATCTTTTGGTTATTCTCTCTAATTTTGTTTTGAGGGTCTCCCTGTATATTTAGGAATTTTAATTTTATTCTTGTTTTCCGAGTTCTGGTGATGGGTGAATGAGTTGGTATTATATATTCAATCATAATAGAATGATTTGGCATTGTATCAATTGGGCAGCGGATTTAATAGCCCATTCAGGGCGGAATTATGCTCTATTTGCGCAATTGCAAATAATGACCAAAATATGAGGTATGGACTTGTTTACAGTGATAGCCCATTCAGGGCAAGATGTAAATTAATGAATATCTGTATATACGTGTATATATGTATAGTTAATTAGAAGCATTTAACTGTATAGACATGCACTAATGATTATAAGTTACATGTTCAAAGATGGCCGAAATGTTTTCTATGTCCATTGTAACAGTCCTTTATTTATTTTGATTGAATATGAACCACCAATGAACTGGCTATGTGTTGATTTAAATAACGCTGTCTCGGGCTGCCGTGTAATATTGACAAAGGCAGTGGCCGAAACGCGTCTTTTTGTGCTTGGTGAACCCGAATAAAACCTGGGTTTAGCAGTTTGCCGCGAGTGCTGTGCTTTTTGTACTCTGCAGCAGGAATATATATATATATATATATATATATATATATATATATATATATATATATATATATTATCTACTGGCGGTCGCCAGTAGATAGTTATAGTTAGGACCTATTTTCCATAGGAAATCCGCAACATTCTATTTGAAATAACTCTTGCGTCGGTTGACGAATCTTCGTGAAATTTTCAAACTTTATGGCCCGCTCCGCTCCTACCCTGAAAGTTTCGGGGTGATTCGTCAAGCGGGGGCCGAGAAAAAAGGGGGGTCCCAAAACGTGTTTTCCCCATTCATTTTCCCATAGGAAACTTTAGCCACGGCTACAGCCCGAACTGCTGAACGGAATTACACAAAATTTGGCAAAGAGGTAGTTCTTGGTTCAGAAAGAACCCTTTTTGTTAAATGGTGTAAATCCGTTCAGTAGTTGCGGAGAAAATCAATAGTAAAAACACATACATATCTGGGCGGAGCCTAACCACACATGTCATCGTGAGATCTGATTGGCTGTCAGCACTTCATCCTGGAATTGCTGGCAGCCATCTTGGGACCAATATAAATGATAGTACCCCATTGAAATGCATTGTAGTGAATCGAAGATTTTGAGGGTTACCAAAAGGAGAACTATAAAGGGTGATAACAGACTTTAGTTACATTAGAATTCATTTGTTGATGGTACCATACTAATTTCAGGAATTGTGGTGTGTTCTAAGGTGATTTTACCCTGTGAAAAACCTTCTGCTGGGATATCATGAATCATGTTTGAGAGAAAACTATTTTCACATGCTTGTCCCATACAGTTTTGGAAGGTGCTCCAGAAGCTAAAATGAGAGCATATTTTCTGTAAATTCACATTATCTTTCTCAGTCATGTGAGAATGAAGTCTGACATTCTCAGTAAAACATGTACATCCAACAATGGCAGAGACTGTCAGTTGATTCCTTTGTGTTCTACTGCAGCTTCCCAGAGTGTTCTAAAGAACAACTAGAGTGCTAACAGCCTTACTTATGACAAAAGTATGGCACACCTGAAGCCATCTTGATTTGAATAAACTGGTAACACTTAAAACATTTAATTTAAAAAGGAACAAAATGATGGGGTTCATTTTGTCATAGAAATTATGGTTAGTGCTGTAGAAAGAAAAATTAGGACATGTTTCAAGTGTGATCTCAAATATCTTCCTGTTATATTTCAACAGGAGCAGCCTGTCAGTTGATGCCTTTGTGTTCTACTGCAGCTTCCCAGAGTGTTCTAAAGAACAACTAGAGCGCTAACAGTCTTACTTATGACAAAAGTATGGCACACCTGAAGCCATCTTGATTGGAATAAACTGGTAACACTTAAAACATTTAATTTAAAAAGGAACAAAATGAGGGGTTCATTTTGCCATAGAAATTATGGTTAGTGCTGTAGAAAGAAAAATTAGGACATGTTTTAAGTGAGATCTCAAATATCTTCCTGTTATATTTCAACAGGAGCAGCCTGTCAGTTGATGCCTTTGTGTTCTACTGCAGCTTCCCAGAGTGTTCTAAAGAACAACTAGAGTGCTAACAGCCTTACTTATTTCAAAAGTATGGCACACCTGAAGCCATCTTGATTGGAATAAACTGGTAACACTTAAAACATTTAATTTAAAAAGGAACAAAATGAGGGGGTTCATTTTGCCATAGAAATTATGGTTAGTGCTGCAAAAAGAAAATTTAGGGCATGTTTTAAGTGAGATCTCAAATCCTCTTCTATTTCATTAGAAAATTCTGACATGCAGACTGAAACAATCACTTTCAATACCAGCAGTAGACTTCCAGTTAACTCCTTGGTGAGCAGTAGCTTTACTACAGTGATCTACTGAACAACTAGAGTGCTAACATTCTGAATTTATGGCAAATGTGTGACACATCTGAATGCCTTCTTGATGGAATCAAAGTAAAAAACTGAAAGCATTTCCTACTGAGGAGACTGTAGTAAATGAGGAAATTAGGAAACTTCATAACAAATAAGTCTCCCAAGATGGCCACCAGAGAAAAAAGAGCCCAAATGTAGCACAAATATCACCCAGAGATAGCCCACGTATAGCCCATTGACAGAAGTGTGCAAAACACTTTTTATTTTTGTTTTTTTGCAGTTTTATATAGTGCTGACTGGTCAGGTATTGGAGTGCTTTACATGAGCATTGGTTACATCACACAAGGACAAATTCATGTTGGTTGACCCCTACACTACCCAAACACCACTGCACTACCCTAAACCCTAAAACACTACCCCCAGCACGACCCCTTCACTACTCAAACACAACTGCACTACCCTAAACTCAAAAACACTACCCCCAGCACGACCCCTACACTAACCAAACACCACTGCACTACCCTAAACCCTAAATCTACCCCCTACACTACACAAATACCACTGCACTACCCTAAACCCTAAAACACTAGAACCCCCAGCTCGACCCCCTACAGTACACAAACACCACTGCACTACCCTAAACCCTAAAACACTACCCCCTACACTACACAAACACCATTGCACTACCCTAAACCCTAAAACACTACCCCCAGCATGACCCCCTACACTACACAAACACCACTGCACTACCCTAAACCCTAAAACACTACCCCAGCACGACCCCCTACACTACCCAAACACCATTGCACTACCCTAAACCCTAAAACACTACCCCCAGCACGACTCCCTACACTACACAAACACCACTGGACTACCCTAAACCCTAAAACACTACCCCAGCACGACTCCCTACACTACCTAAACACCACTGCACTACACTAAACCCTAAATCTACCCCCAGCATGACCTCCCACACTACACAAACACCACTGCACTACCCTAAACCCTAAAACACTACCCCCAGCACGTCCCCCTACACTACCCAAACACCACTGCACTACCCTAAACCCTAAAACACTAACCCCAGCATGACCCCTACACTACCCAAACACCACTGCACTACCCTATACCCTAAAACACGACCCCGTACACTACACAAACACAACTGCACTACCCTAAACCCTAAAACACTACCTACAGCATGACCCCCTACACTACACAAACACCACTGCACTACCCTAAACCCTAAAAACACTCCCCTACACTACACAAACACCACTGCCCTACCCTAAACCCTAAAACACAACACCCAGCATGACCCCCTACACTACACAAACACCACTGCACTACCCTAAACCCCCTACACTATACAAACACCACTGCATTACTCTAAACCCTAAAACACTACCCCCAGCACGACCCTCTCACAACACAAACACCACTGCACTACCCTAAACCCTAAATCGACCCCCAGCACGACCCCCTACACTACCCAAACACCACTGCCATACCCTAAACCCTAAAACACTACCCCCAGCATGAACCCCTACACTACCCAAACACCACTGCACTACCCTAAACCTTAAAACACTACCCCCAGCACTACCCCCTACACTACACAAACACCACTGCACTACCCTAAACCCTAAAACACTACCCCCAGCACAACCCCTACACTACACAAACACCACTGCACTACCCTAAACCCTAAAACACTACCCCCAGCACGACTCCCTACACTACCCAAACACCACTGCACTACCCTAAACCCTAAATCTACCCCCAGCACGACCCCCTACACTACCGAAACACCATTGCACTACCCTAAACCATAAAACACTACCCCAGCATGACCCCCTACACTACACAAACACCACTGCACTACCCTAAACCCTAAAACACTACCACCAGCATGACCCCTACACTACTCAAACACCACTGCACTACCCTAAACCCTAAAACACTAACCCAGCACGACCCCCTACACTACCCATACACCACTGCACTACCCTAAAGCCTAAAACACTACCCCCAGCACGACCCCCTACACTACTGCACTACCCTAAACCCTAAAACACTACCCCCAGCACGACCCCCTACACTACCCAAACACCACTGCACTACCCTAAACCCTAAAACACTACCCCCAGCACGACCCCCTACACCACCCAAACACCACTGCACTACCCTAAACCCTAGAAAAGAAACCCCCACCCAATGCCCAATCCCCCTTACCTCTCACTCCTTGTGGTTCCTCTCTCCTCGTGGTTCCTGCTTCACGTCGTCTCTGAGGGGCGGTGCACGTCGTTGTGAGGAAACGGAACAGCCTCTGTTTCCTTACAACGACATGGATACGTCTACATGTTTTTAGAACGCATGGTCATTTACCATACATACCTTTACAACAAAATTCGTTGTAAAGGCATGCGTGGTAAATGACCATGCGTTCTAAAAAATGCGTAGTAATGACTTGGTGATGTACAACGCATGCGTGGTAATGCATGCGTTGTAATGGTATCGCAAAGTAAAAAGTCGTTGTAACGGCTGTTTACCGATCGAAGCTGGCCCCTGTACTTCAGTGAGACGTTTATTTGATTAATTAGGAGGAAGGAATGTGTTTTTTTATACCGAAAAGTGCATTCCCGGCTGTTGTATTGTGAAAGTGTCCGCGTGGCCTGGTTTCACTTCCGGTGAGAGTGGAAGAGTCTGTTTGGATCTAAAGGAGTTCTGTTGTTGGACGGTGCCGGCGCGACATGTCATCAGAAAACATAGCTAATGGAAAGCGTCCTCCCTGAAGTGTGGAGCAGTGCCATGAGAGGTCAACGAGTGTGCGTCCCACCGCAGTATGACCGTACCGCGTGACCCATGTGCCACCTCCAGGGTACGGGAGGCAGAAGCGGCATCGCAGGTCCTCTTGAAGACCGTTGTAGCACTAATTCTACATTTTGGTACTAGGGCATTTTAACTTCGTTGTTCCTGCCAGATACAAAGAGAAGATCTTGTGTTATTCAGTGCCCTCGTTACCTTTTTTGTGGGTTGTGGTGCTTGTCACTTCGCTGCCCCGCCGGTGCACACGACTGGGCACCCCACCTCGTGTGCCATCTGCAGGGCCTCTGCCCTCGGATCACTGGTTTCGGTTTCTGGAGTGGCAACATAAACAGTTGCTCCCAAAGGACTAGCCTGAACACTTAGGTGAATATCCCCTGCACCAGCATTCCACGGAAATTCTTTCCTAGCTCTCCCACGTCAACGAGGACGTCATAATAGCACGGCTCCGCTCGCGACACCGTATGACGTCATCGGAGCCATAAGAGAACCTCGTCGGCGTGCTGACGTCAGTTCCACCCATTTTTCCGTGCCACCTAGGCAAACAGGGGACCGAGACATTTTCACATGTATACATAGTATAATAAATATATATATATTCACTGAAAAAACCATAGGTTTCAGGCACGTTATAGTTAGAAATTAGCATTTAAAAAACCTTAGAAATTCACTGAAAAAACCATAGGTTTCAGGCACGTTATAGTTAGAAATTAGCATTTAAAAAACCTTAGAAATTCACTGAAAAAACCATAGGTTTTAGGGACAGTTATAGTTAGTTGGACATTTCACTCGTACAAAACCCGTGAAATTCCCCGTTATAGTTAGTTCAGCTAACTATAACTCGCGCCCCCGCAATGCACTGCTGATGACGTCACATATTACATCACTCATGACATGGTCAGTGACATGACATCCTGTTACACACCGCCACTCATCCATAGAGTTACTCACACACATAGTCACACATGCAAACAAATTAGAAGTCCATTGACATGTAGAAGTGAATTTGTTGTCTATATACTGAGATGTTCATGTCCGAAAATGTATATTGGTAGTACGATACATATGGTTCATGTTCGTATTTTACAGCATTTAAGGGCAATTAAGAACAATGATAAAAATTATGTGGTAGCACGTCACATTAATGAGGTGCATAAAGGCAACACCAATGAACTTGTCTACTTTGCTATAGATCAAGTTTATAAAAATGTGAGAGGTGGTGACAGAGAGAGAAAATTACGCCAACTAGAGTCAAAATATATACTCCTATTTAACACCAAAAATCCTTATGGATTAAACGCTGAAGAAGATTTACATGTACATTTGGTATAATTTGGTATTCAATTTCAAAGTTTTTAAACGAAATCTTGATTTTAAAAAAACAGAGGAATGATAAAGACTTTGCGTTACACTATTAGTTATTAACAGATTGTGGAGTCTATCTCTAAAAGACATATATGTTGGATTTGCCAATATGAATTAGTTTAGAAGAATATAGGGCAGATGTATTAAATAATAAGAGTCAGTAATGTGTATGGGTATTGTAAGGCACTTGCACTTTATTTTGCAATATGTTGCACATTGAGCTAATAATACTGTGAAGCACTTGCACTTTATTTCTCTTAAATTGCGATATTTGCACATAATGATAACATCAGAAGAATTTTTTAGAACTTTTTATGGATTTTTATTAGGATATAAAGTAGATAGCCCTATTGTAAGATCTTGCAAGAGATTGAAATGAATTTTAATTAATTGCACAAATTAACTTTCTTTAAAACTATATTTTTAATAATTTAATGATTGTTACAAAATAGGTACTAAAAATGAATGTATTTTGGTTTATTGGCAGAAATCAAGATAACTTATGAACAACTAGAGTGCTAACATTCTGAATTTATGGCAAATGTGTGACACATCTGAATGCCTTCTTATGACGCAAGTACTAAGTTACTAATGTGGAATTGATGAGATGAAATTGGACTCCAATTAAGGACACTGGTCCCGTATGCTTTCTGTTATATATATAATTTGTGTGATACAACTTTTTTGGGATGATCATGTTTACAACAATAATAATGTGAATTCATAGTGAATAATAAGATTGATAACACCAATATGATAAGATTGTTGCACTTATGCATGAAGTTTAATGCAGTTTAGTATGGATAATGAAGGGAGTTTTATGGTATCAAATTGAGAATTTAATCAATTTAATAAGTGTAATTTTCTTGATGGAGTGTTAGATGAATATCAAGTGGTGTGATGGCAATTTATAACTATGTTTTAAAACCTTTTAACGTATTAGTTTGAAGTGGGTTTAGATTGTTGTATTCTCCTATAAATCAAGGCAAAGTCTTTCTTCTATATTCATTGTAGAAGACATCATGTGACTAGAATTCCTCTGTTAAATTAGATTATATTTTATGTGATTGCCTATGTGAACAAGGCAGGTGTGCCGAAACGCGTCAAAGCGAAAGAAAAATAAACCGAAACTGAATGGCAAGCTAACTCCTGTGTCGGTGTCCGATTTCGCGTGAAAGTCGGAAATGGTTGGAATATATAAATACATACATATATATATATATATATATATATCCATGCAACAAACTTCCGTTCAAGGAGTCCCCAACCCTTCAGGGCAGCCTCTCAAACAGCGGGCACGGAAAGGCCCACCAAATCACAAACATGTAGGGGCCATTGGAAGCATGAGTGCTGTTATTTCCCTGATTAAAGGACTGCTGACTCTGGAAATGGGCCTCTGTTGTTTGTTCACACACATATATATATATATATATATATATATTCACTGAAAAAACCATAGGTTTCAGGCACGTTATAGTTAGAAATTAGCATTTAAAAAACCTTAGAAATTCACTGAAAAAACCATAGGTTTCAGGGGCGTTATAGTTAGTTCGACATTTCACTCGTACAAAACCATAGAAATTCCTCCGTTATAGTTAGTTCAGCTAACTATAACTCGCGCGCCCGCAATGCACTGCTGATGACGTCACATATTACATCACTCATGACATGGTCAGTGACATCACTCATGACATCACTGATGCCATCTCAAATGACATCACTGATGACATCACTGATGACATCATCCTTGTGATAGAGTGGCAGACCTCCTCTCACCCTAATATAACCTTTGATACACACACTCAAAAATACAAACTAACATTTTCAAAACAATGGACATACCAATACCAGTTACAACACACCTATTCAGTAATTCCAAGATCTACACACACATCCACTCATTCACCAACAGTCCCTATACAGTCACTCATACATGTACTCACTCATCATATGTACTCATACACCTATACATCCTGTTACACACCGCCACTCATCCATAGAGTTACTCACACACATAGTCACACATGCAAACAAATTAGAATTGCTAAGGTTTTTTAAATGCTAATTTCTAACTATAACGTGCCTGAAACCTATGTTTTTTTCAGTGAATTTATATATATATACATATATATATATATATGTATATATATATATATATATATATAGATAGATAGATAGATATAGCTATATAATATATAGGCTTAGAGTGGAACCCTGTGACACCAGCAAAACTCAGAATCTGCTCACCTCAATTGTCTGTTTTTCTAGCAAAGTTTTTAGGCATGGGATTAGGGCAGTCCCACCCATACCAAGCTAGAAAGTTACAAAGCCTTTTGCCACTTTTACAGCAAAGTCTTTAAGCATAGGATTAGCTAGTGCCTTCCATGCCGAGCTGAAAAGTGATGAACGTCTTTTACCACCCCAAGCACAAGTATAACACCTTTGGATTCCAGGTTGGCATGGATGTATCCTATGCCAAAAAGCTTTGATACACTCAGTCAAAAATACCAACTATTTTTATTTGTCGCTGGGCTACTCTAAGTATGTAAAGTCATAAAGGAGTGAGGCCTGGTTAACATATTGATTTTGGGATGGTGACCATCCAGAATCTAGTAAAAGATTGATGCTTTAGCTAAATAAGCCTTGGTCATCATCAGTTATGCAGTCCTTTACTTATTTAAAAAAAATACAGATATTGGATAAGGTAAAGGAAGTCATGATATTCTGACTATTCATTAACACTATAAGAACGCTATTTGTTACATATATATCACATACACACAACTGAGCGTATTTAGAAGCATCAATACTGCACACACAGTAATAGCCAATATTTGAGAGAGAAACATAATGCAATAAAATGAATTATATTAAAACTGTGATACCTTTAAAATGCTAGAACAAAGACACAGGGGCCGATTCTGATCTCGGCCGGTAGGGCTCCGAATCGGATTCGGCTTAACCGGATCCGATTCGGAGCCCTATTTCCCGACCGATTCGTACGCGCGTCCGGGCGAGCGAGTACGATGCGAAATCGCCGACCGACTCGTCCGGGCGTCCCGACCGCTCCGACCGACTCGTTCCCGGGTCAAACCGCACCGACTGACTCGCTCGGACTCGACTCGCACCGCGCAATGGAGACGTTCCCCGGCCGGGTGAGTACGATGTGCGCCACGAGCAGTCCGACCGAGCTGCGCACTCCGGCTCCAAAGAGCAGTCAGAGACGTACTTTGGGGGTCCGTGTCGGACCCCCCTGTACGCGTAGCCACGCGAGTCGCACACAGGGGGACCCATGGGTCCCCCTACCTGTGCGTGTACGGCGCGAGTCACTTCGCCGCGTACACGCTGTAGGAGGCGCCCTTGTCCGCCTCGCACCCATTGAGTCAATGGGAGCCCGCGTACGCGTTGTACGACAGGCTCCCATTGACTTCAATGGGAGTCCGACCGACTCGAGTCCGATGGCATACGTGCGCATCGTACTCGTTCGGTCGGGCTGCCAGAGTCCGATTCGGTCGGAAATCTCTCTGAGTCCGGCTCGGTCGGACAGTGTACTGTATTTCATTATCATGCAATATTTTACATACTTGCCAATTTCCACCCTTGATGGGTGAACCTATTCATCTAATGAGATGTTTAGCTGAATGGCCAGTCAATGCCCAGTAATGTATGTTTCGGGTGTTGTAATGTCACTGGAACAATAAAACCATTCATCCACTGCAGCATATTGAGAAGAGGATTTTGTAAAAGGCACTAATTAGAAAGAACCTACAGTGAGTTTTCCACTGTGTTTCCTAATTGCTGTACCTTTTCCAATAATTGAACTTCTATCTTTTGGTAAGATTCTACGAGGAAAAAGGGAAAGGCAAATAACAAAACCCTAAAGCAGAGCATAGAAAACATAGCATACTAAATTAAAGTCAACCATGAGTGTTCATACTGAAATGAAAATAAATGTGGGCTATTAACAAGTTATTTAGAGCAACTGTACTAATAAACAGACATTCACACATTTATTGCTACAGGGCAAAGGTCACATTTCAAAATTCCAATTCATTCCCACAGTACAGCCATTTGACATGAGAAAGTCAGGAGGCTTTTTAACTGCGATTTTACTTCACTGCAGAATTTAACCTCCTGCATCCTGGCTTTGATTAAATATTTTTTTTAAATAAATAAACCTAAAAAATGCCAAGGCATAGATAAATCACATATGCACACCAACAATGGTAATAAATGCCATATTAGACTCTGTGGCTCTGCATGTATAAGATAGATAGATAGATAGATAGATAGATAGATAGATAGATAGAAAGATAGATAGATAGATAGAATAAGCCATGAAATATATATATGTGTGCAGTCGCCAGTAGGTAGTTACAGTTCGGACCTTGTTTCCATGGGAAGAACATTTTTTGTTTTGCTAATAACTTTGGCGCTGTTAGACGAATCCTCTTGAAGTTTTCAAAATTAATACGACACTCGCTTCAGCTGCTGTCTGGAAAGTTTCGGGATGATCCGTCAAGCGGAGGCCGAGAAAAGGGGGTGGTCCTAAAACGTGTTTTCCCCATGTTTAATTCCCATAGAGATTTTGAACACGAATGCAGCCCGAATCGCTGAACAAAATTACACCAAATTTGGCAAAAAGCTAGCTCTTGGTCCAGAAAGCATGCTTTTTGTGGTTTGGGGTAAATCCTTACAGTAGTTTTAGAGATATTAACCGAAAATCAAATCTGTATATCTAGGGACACAGATCCTCTGCAGATACACCCGCGGGGAATCCGCTGACCCATGCACCAAATCAAGAATCTGATTGGCTGGCCACACCTTCACAGAAAAGAGGAAGACACCATTTTATATGTCGGGAAATGGTCACCGGGACTGAGAAGTTGGTTGAATATTAAGTGAAGAGGTCAGGTGAGAGCTTTCCTGACCCCTTGTGTATGTTAAAAATGAGGGGCAAGCATGTGTACTAGGGTCGAAAATACCCCCCAAAAACCTTTTTGCCACTCGCGAGATCCACTTACCCATTGCAGGGCTCAGTGCGCCACCCTGTGTAAATCCGTGACAGGTACACGGATCTTGTGTGACTCAAAAAAAATACAGACACTCTTATACCCACTTACATACCCATACAGACATTCACCCACACACTAAGTTACCCATACAGACACTGTTACACCCATACCTACACCCATAAAGACACTCTCACACCCACTTACATACCCATACAGACACTCACCCTCACACTCACATATCCATACAGACACTGTTACACCCACACTTACACTTATGCAAACAGACACTGTCACAGCCACTCACATACCGATACAGGCACACCCATGCGCATAGAGACACTCTGATACCCACACTTACACCCATACAGATACTCACACACCCATTGACATACTCATACAGACACTCACACCTGGTCACAAACCCATACAGGCACTCTCACACCCACTTACATACCCATACAGACACTCCCCACACACTAACGTACCCATACAGACACTTACACCACACCTATACCCACTTACATACCCATACAGACACTCACCCACACACTCACATATCCATACAGTCACTGTTACACCCAAAAAAAAACGAAGGTTACAAGGACATTATAGTTAGGAATTAACATTACAAAACAGTACAAATTCACTGAAAAAAAACTAAGATTACAGGGACATTATAGTTAGGAAATAGAATTAAAAATACCTTAGAAATTCACTGAAAAAACCAAAGGTTTACAGGGACGTTATAGTTAGGCTCGGATTTTACTCATACAAAACCATAGAAATTCACCAGTTATAGTTACCTGAGCTAACTATAATTTACGCCGCCCGCAATGCACTGCTTATGATCTTACATATTACATCACTCATGACATGGTCAGTGACATCACTGATGACATCACTGATGGCATCTCAAATGACATCACTGATGACATCACTTGTAATATCATCCACAGAACCACTTACACACCCACTCACACCCACACACAACCACTCATACACCCACTCGCCCACCCATACAACTGCTCACACACTCACTCATCCATAGAGCCCTCACACACCCATTCACTCACCCATATAGCCACTCACATAGCCCCTCACCTACCCATACACCTACTCACACAGCCACTAATTCACCCATACAGTCACTCAACAGAGCTACTCACTCACCCATACAACCACTCACGTACCCACTCACACACCCACACAATCACTTATATACCCATTCACACATCCATAGAAGCACTCACACAACCACTCACTCACCCATATAGTCATTCACACAGATACTCACTCTCCAATACAGCCACTGACACACACACTCAGTTAACCAAACACCCACTCAAACAGCCTCTCATTCACCCATACAGTCACTTACACACCCAATCATTTGCTTTGGTGCATTTGGGCTTTGAATGTCCAAGGATCCTGAGGGGGGTTAATTAAGCCAGGAACAGTACTCTTTCACTATTTCCTGCATCCCTCCTGCCCCATGTGCGAACAAAGAGGAAAATACCAAATAAAAACGCTGTGTCAGATTGGTGGTGAGTGTATAGGCGGTATTCAGACAAAATATCGAAATTAAAATATTGAGTTTGAAATATTGTGATGCAAAAATATCATGTGCAAGAATATCGTTGACAAGAATATTGATTTTAAAGTAAGTAATATCGATGCTAAAAATATCTAAGTTGTTAATATCGATGCTAAAAATGTCTATATCGTTAATATTGTTTACAAATATATCGTTGTTAATATATCATTTTTTAATGTATTTTAGTATATATTTTAGTTGTATATGTTATAAGTTGTTCGTATAATTATTGTTCATGTGTTTCTTATTATAGTTTGTAAATTTATAGTTGTTTTTAAATCTAATGAATTAGTTTATTGTTATTTTTAGTGCCTTAGCGGGTTGTGGGGTTTATAGCTCTACAGGATGGGAAGTAAATTAATTTTAATTAAGTAATATTTAATATGTACTTAATATTTATTATTTAATTGGCAATTAATTATGTTGATTGTGTAATTTTGTTTTTTGGATTACGTTGTTTTGGGTGCGGGTTGTGGAGTTTATAGGGGTTACAGGGTGGGAAGTAAATTCATTCTAGTTAAATAATATTTAATATTTAAGTAACATTCATTATTTAATTGGCAATTAATTATGTTAATTGTGTATTTTTTTTTATTATGTTACGTTTTAGGTGTGGTTATGGGGTATGTAGGGGTAAAGGGAGGGAAGTAAATTAATTATAATTAATTAATAATACATTTTTAATACATTTTTAATTATTTTTATAATTTAATTGATAAATAATTATGTACATTGTGTAATTAATTTAATTCTTTTTTATATTTTTGGTAAGAGTTGCTGTTTTTGTAGGTGTAAAGGGTGTGCAGGAAATTAATTATAATAATTAATGTTAATTATTAATAATTATTTGATTGACATTTAAATATGTAAATTGCGTAATTAAGATATTTTTAAAGTTATATATTAGGTGCGGGTTGTTGAGTTTGTAGGGGTAAAGCGTGGGGAGTTAGTTGAATATAATTTATTTATTTATTAGTTTATTGTTATTAATTGTTTAATTGATAATTAAATAAGTAAATAATGTAAATATTATATTTTTTAATTATATATTAGGTGTGTGTTGTGTTTGTAGGGATAAAGGGTGGGAAGTTAATTAAATATAATTATTTTATTTTAATTAATTATTATTTATTTAATTGACAATTAATTATGTAACGTGTAATTAATATAAGTTTGGAAGATATATTTTAGGTGTGTGTTGTTTACTTTGTAGAGGAATAGGGTGGGAGCTATCTAAGTAATAATAAATGTAAAAATAGTTATTCTTTTGTTAAGAATTTTCCTATTTATTATGTCATGTCTTAATTGTGTTATGCTTTTTAATAATAAAATAAATAAGATTATATCTGTTGGTTGTTATGATTGTGAGTATATAGCATGGTATTTTAATTAAAATAATATTCTTTGTTTTAATTTATAATATTTATTAAACATTGTAATAAATATGTATTTTTTTAATTTACATTTATATACATAATTTCTATATTTAAATATTTACACTTTTGTTATTTAATATAGTTGTCAAAATATTTTATTTGTTTGAAGTGAAATACTATCTTTCTACTGTTGCACAGACGGGAGTGGGAATAGTAGATTTTACCCCCTCTGCAATCCATCACTTTCTCTACTGTTGCACTAACTGGAATGGGATTAGTAATATTTACCTCTCCTGAGTCCAACGCTTTCCTACTGTTGCACAGACTGGAGTGGGAATAGTAATTTTCACCCCTCCTGAGTCCAACGCTTTCCCTACTGATGCACAGACTGAAGTGGGAATAGTACTTTTTACCCCTCCCGAGTCCAACCTTTTCCCTACTGTTGCACAGATGGAGCTGGAATATTAAAGTTTACCCCTCCGCAATGCAACTTTTTCCCTATTATTGTATTGAGTGGAGTGAGAATAGTAATTTGCACTTGTCCTGAGTCCAGTGCTTTCCCTAGTGTTGCAAAGAGTATTTTAAATTATATTATTTTAATTAGTAATGTTTGTACTGTGTTATATATTTTTAGTTAAATGTAATTTTTTTATGTTGTTTACTTTTTTTATGTGTAACTAAATTGGTATGTTTGAAAAAAATCTGTGTAATTGTTACGTTTTGAATTTATTGTGTGTATATATTACTAAAGATTTTTTTAAATGAGTAAATTATATTATAAATTAAAATTATTATTGTAATGATAGTTTTAAATTATATATGTGTAAATAAACATACAAACATATACATGTGTGTGTTTTTTAGATAAGTAAAAGCATTTAAGTTATATAAATATATTTAATATATGTTATATTACTGTTACATGTTGATAAATTTAATACTAACTTTTTTTTAAATATATATGTTAAAAACGATATTTTTGTAATCGATATTAGTGTATAACGATATTTTTTTCTATATTTTTGTCATCTATCTAATAAGGCTATGAAAACAATATTTTTGTGTCAGATATTTTTTACTCAACATTTATGTCCCACAATATTTGTTGTTTCCATATTCTGTCACTGAACTATATAGGCTGTAACTTGCTGTATCCCACTGGGTGCTGGTCATTTTGGAGTCTGTGGGGAGTTTGGCAACGCTGTAAGGGTGCCAGCGAATGGTTCATTGCTTTCTGATTTAACACTGAGGTCGAGGAATGAGATATAAAAAATGCTCTGTTGAAGTCGCAAGGTTTGAGGGCTTGTGCAAGTGCAATAACCCACTGAAACTTGGTGTATCGATCAATGTCAGCTGCTTTCTCTTTGTTGCTGCGGTGAAGAGACTGCTGGAACCTGGCTGAGTGGTTCTCAGTCTCGCAATTTATGCGTCAGACCCCCTGAGAGTTTGCCGAGCGAGGGGTAAATGAGTATCGCAAATTGAATATAATCAAAGGAGAAAGTGCTAGGGTGGGGTATGAATTTTTATGAGGAGCCCGCTCTGCCTGGTTACGCCTCGAAGAGGCTTTGGTCTGTCTATGCTGCCTAAAGGGTTAAAAACAACAGTGCGGAGTATGAAGAATGGGAAGCAAACGCAGGTCGTTACATCTAAGTCAGCCTCAATTTTTTTTACATTGGCTTTTACAACGCGCCATGGAAATAGCTGCTCTGGCGTAAGATTTGTGTGCTGGGGGCTTGGACTCCAATTTGATTGTACGGCCAGCTCAGAATATTGAAAAGGCTTGACCCCGTATTGATGGGAATAAGGGAGAAGGTATGGAGAGTGCCTCTAGTGCCAGTAATGAAGAGGTAGGAGAGTCAGTTGTCAATCTCTCCACTTCTAGCTCCTACTGAGCAGCCGTTTGGGCATTCTCAGTTTGACCTAGGCTGCGGGTCATCTGGAGCACTGAGAATAAAAAACAACATGCGGTTTCTCGCCAACATGATAGGGACAGGATGTCCCTGCCTTAGAACATACAGTGGGAACTCTCCCAATTAATTTCGGGATGGAAACTTCTCTGGATGAAGCTGGGACACTAGAAAGGGGGCGCTCGCTTGTTGAAATCTTAATGCGAGATACAACAGACGCTGTGCCTCAACAAGGTACTGTAAGGAGGGCTGCGGAAGCCAACCCCGCTGAGGAAAGTGTCTCTTGTGGTGACTTGACTTTAATCTTAAGGGACTCTAACACAGCCAACAATGTAGTTATAACGCTCACTACCCAACCGAAGATGAGTCAGGAGTTGGGGGGTCAGATGCTTCAAGCTCCGTGCTCTTGTTGCTTAAAGTGGTCCTGGGCCTACGAGTCAAACAGCTTGATTTTGCTAACAAGATGAAGCAGTGGTTGGCAAGAATAGAGGATCAATTGACTCACTTTGCTGATTGTTGCGAGGAATTAGAGGAGTGGGTATCTAATTGTGAGGACAAACTTGATTGGATCAGGCGATTTGGTCCCTGTGTGAAAGGCAAGAATATCTGGATAACCATTCCAGGCAATCCAATCTAAGGCTAGTTAGGGTGCCCAAAGGGAAAGAGGAAAGTTCTGGCATGGTGGCTCTGGTTGACTTGTTAATATGGTCTTATGTTCTGCCTGACACTCACAGGATTTGACAATTATGCAAGCTCATAGAGTTATTTCCCAGTTACCCCGGAATGTGAGTGACCCCTTGGCTTAAATTGGTTACTTTTTCAGATTTCAAGCTGAAATAGAGAATTTTGGAGAAGGCTATAGGAGGCAGATCTTTCTCAGCATAGAATGAGTGTTCTTTTAGGATTTGTCAGGACATGACTATTGATATGGCTCATCAGCGAAGACAATTTAAAAATATGATTTTGGTTTTCCAATCTGCTGGCCACAAGCATCTTTGATTCAAATGGCTAAGCTCAAGGTTTTGTTTAAGAGTAGCTTTCAAGTCTTTGCACAGACAAGTGAGGCACAATCATTTCTGGCAGAAGTGGGATGGGTAAACTGATCTGGATTGCTGTTTGAGGACTATCATGCTGATATCGGGTCTTTTGAATGCTGTCTTCATTATTTTGATTTTGAATTGTTGAGTAGGGTGGTGATGTGGGGGGGTATATAGGCAGGTGGTATTCGGCCAGAAGAAGCAAAACAGTGTCATGGTGTTGATCGCCAATTGGCTGGGGAAAGGGAGCCTTGGTGGGTGTAAGGTTTGGCCTCTTACCATGGTTTTGGGTAGCTGAGGGGTGGGGTTGGGCACTGCATGGAAATTTAGGGGTGGATGGGTGCATGGAGAAAAAGGAGGCTCAATGTCTAGGATGTGCTCGTTCTTTTATAATCAGAAGATACATTTCCACTGGTCTGAAGGGGTACACGGTGGGCTAGGCTGGCCACGCAGCAATGCAAGGATTCAGTGGAACCAGCTGAAGATTTATAGTCTGGTCAGGCTAGGCACTTTAAGGTACTTTAATATGGTATGTGTGTTGTACTTTAATAGGGAAATTATGTTATCTAGGATAGGGTGTGTTTTCAGATATTAGGAAAGGTGCTGAGCAATTTTGAGCATCTTTGTGTATTTTGCACTAACTTGCTTCTGTTCGCACTTGGCACTTTCTCTTTAGGTCTTTTGATAAGACGCCCTGTTGCTCAGAGCTTGTATCATTTTAACAGGAAGAGATGTTGAAGGTGTTTTCTTTTAACGTAAATGGTTTGAACAATGTTAGCAAGAGTCAATCCATGGAAATTTGGGTAAAGAATCATAAACTCACAGTAATTTTTCTGCATGAGACCCAAATTCCTCATAACAATATACCTAAGTTTGAAATGTTTAAATCATGGGCTGGCTTTTGGTGTTTTTCTTCCATGAGAATGGCCCACCGAGGCGTTGCTATCTATATCGGCAAATATTTTGGACTGTGGGTCAATAGGTGGCAATCGGATTTAGAAGGGAGGTGATGTTGGGTGGACTGCACGATTAACCAATCATGGATCGCAATGGTTAATATTTATGCCTCAGGCAAAGATGATCCTGTCCCATTAGTAAATTACTTTTGTCACTAGTTGGTGTTGAGGGAGAATTGATTGTCACGGGAGATTTTAATTATTTTAAACAGCCAGACCTCGACTCCTTCTCTTCCCCAAAAAAAAGACGCAGCTGAAGCCAGAAAATCCTGGGAGGAATTCAAATGACGTGGGAGCTGATTGATCCGTGGAGAGCAGTTAATCTTTCAAAGAAAGAGTATACTTGTTTTTAAGCTAGGTTTAAAACAGCTGCCTGTCTGAATTACCTTTTAATTTCACCTAAAGTGGGGCTTAGAAGTTTGGATATGCTGCCCAATGGTTTCTCTGATCACTCTGCTCTGAAGTTAGAAATCAGCACTAGGAAGGCTGGTCCTAGAAACCTGAGATGGGTATTTAATAAATGCTATTTAGAAGATGAGAACTGGGTTGGGTCGTGCAGAATTGAGATGGAGAGTTTTTTTGAGAAAAATAAGGGTTCAGCCACGGTTGGTATAATTTGGGACTCTATGAAAGCTTCTTTGCGAACCTTTGTTATTTTCAGAGATATAGCTCAGTATAAGGCTTTGCGGGATGAAGAGAACATTTTGGAGAACAAGGTCAATTGTGTATACAGAAGGGTTTTCCAGAATATTTCAGATAGTCTTTGGAAGATGTTGGTGAAAGCCAAGGAGGTTCTCCGAGATTACTATTATGCTAGAAATAATCTGCAAAACGCACCTTTGGCCAAAAGATCTATGAAGAGAGCAATTTTGCAGAGAGTTTTTTGCTTGGCTAGTGCGGAAGCGGGTTTCATGCAATACAATTAAATAGGTTAAATGTCCCAGAATGTGGAAGCAGTGCACATCGGCTGAAGATATTAACACTGTTTTTAGATCATTTTATTAATATCTATAATGCTCAGCCAGCTGCTAATTTGTCGGAGTTGGACCCTTGTTTAGACTCTCTTCCCATCCCGGCTCTTTTAAAAGCAGATAGTAGGCTGATAGACAGCCCTTTTTCAATGACCGAACTAGAGGAGGTAATGCACAATTTGCCTGGGGGTAAGGTGAGACACACTGACGGATTCCCTTCGGTATTCTATATGATTTTCTCAGCGGTTTTAAATCCTAATTTATCGGAGGTTGTCGATTTTATTTAAGGGGGTGCACCCCTCCATCACTTAAGCAAAAGAATGCTGTTAACTTTCTCAAAAAGGGCAAGGATGCAACTGATGCCAATTCCTATTGCCCTATTACCCTTTCAAATACAGACTATAAAATTGCAATGAAATTACTGGCGAATAGAATCAATAAGGTGGCACCCTATTTAATACAAAAGGATCAGAATGGTTTCATAGTGGGTAGACAACTGAGTACTAATACTGACTACTTCTTAAAGGAGGCCTTGGACATGTTTTCTTTTAATCAGATCCCCGCAGCGATTTTCTTGTTTGATGTACAAAAGGCGTTTGACCTGGTGGTCTGAGAGGCTCTTTTTTCAATTCTTGGAAAATTCGGATTTTTCTTCCCAGATCATCAGCTTCTTCATAGGAATGTACTCGAACGCAGAGGCCAAATTAATTCTGAACTCCACTGAGATAGGTGAACGTAAAGGTCTTGCGAGGGACTAGGCAGGGCTGCCCGCTCTCGCCAGTAATTTTTGCTTTCTTTTTCGAGCCGCTAGCTGTAGGAATTCGAAATGATTTGATAATTAAAGCACCGGTACCTTTGATGGCCAAGATTGAATTGCATACCGATGACCTCATGCTTTTGCTCGCTCCTAGAGAAGAAGGTCAGAGAAGTCTTGATATTCTCACAGTTTTTCAAATGCTGGGAGGTTATACGGTAAATAGAGCAAAGACTGATGTTATTTTGTACAATCCCACTACTGAGGCATTAGTCCCAGAGTTTAGAGATTGTGTTTATGCCCGTCTAAGTGGGACTTGGGTGTCTATTTTATGGAAGATGTGAATAATCTACATGATTTGAATTATAGGCCTCTTTTGACAAGGGCTAAAATTTGTTTACTAGGTGGACAATACTTCCTCTTATGCTGCTGGGCCGGGTTGTATTAAGTAAAATGTCACTCCTCCCTTTATTAAATTTTGATTTATCCACAGTTCCATGTACCATCAATTCAAATTCTTTTTACAAAAATAAATCCAATGATGTATACTTTTTTATGGTATATGGCTTGCTCAAGGATTGCACTATGCACACTTTATACAGCGGTGCAGAGGAAGAGAGGTTGGCCCTTCCGTTCTTCAAGATATATTATTTTGCATATTTTGCACAGTATATGTTTAGATTTAATAAGGCAAGCCCTATACGTACCCATCTTCAGAATGAATTAGTGGATAAGATGCTGGAAAAATATCAAATTAGAGATTTACCAAAACTTGTCAAATATCCCAGAAAAGTGTGATAGAAGACTCTGCAAGGGCTTTTTAAGAAAACAGCACAGTTTTATAAGGTTTTGGATATACCTTATGTGAATGTCGAAACCCCTTTGAGCTACTTAGAATATCTAGTGTCAGATCATATGGGGTGGGGGATATGGGTGTTAGCTGAAGAGGGGTGTTGAATATTACCATGAGTACATTCCTGTCTGGAGGGGGGAAGCAGGTGGAGATCGTCATACAGGCCGGGGGGCTGCCATCCTGCTATCCCATTTCTTCATTCCCTTTTAGCCCCCTAGTCGTGGGGGAGGCGGGGGTAGATACCACCCGTGGAAGGTGTGTGGTGTGTTGGGCATGGCATGCATGGAGAGCGCTCTCAGTGTGTATTCCACCTGTTGTCACATGTATGCCCACTCCCTGCTCTGTTGTGCATGTCCGGTCCTGTGTATCCGTATAAGGTCTCGACTCACATTGATCCCCCAAACATTATTCAAGTGGCAGAGGTGAATCCCCCATCCACACTCGGGGTTACCCGTGTGTCTTCATCTTGCGAGTGTCCTGTGAGTGTGGTTGGCTGGGATTCCCTCAACTCCAGGCTGTCTAGCATGTCACTCCATATCTCAAGATCACGTTCTGTGTTTTCGTCAGTGCGGACCAGTTTAAGTCTCCTCTCCTCGGCTATCCCCCACTTGCATAAGTGTGCCTCCCATCTTTCCAATGTGAGGGGGTGAGCCTGGGTCCAGTGGATTGCGACATGGCATTTTGCGTGCACCAAACCTCATAGGGCAAATTTATACTGCATCTTGGTCCCTTTTTGTTTACATCGGGAGCACACTTAAGAGTCAGTGCTTGATCAAGGTCTCTATCTGTACACCTGTAACCTCACACAGCACATTCACTGCATCGGCCCAGTAGTCCTTTAATTTTGTGCATTCCCAGGTCATGTGGAGGAATGACTCTGGATCGACCCACCATCGAGGGCACCCAGACGATCGTGTTGTGTAAATCTTCTGTAGTCTCTGGAGAGTGAAGTAAGCGTGATGTAGATAATGGAACTGTGTAAGGTTAAACCGAGCATTACTTGCCACTTCTCGCACCTGCGCAAATGCCCGGCGACACTCCGTGTCCATGAAGGGGAGAGGTATGTCCCCCGGCCACCTGTCCTGAATCAGTTTCATGTCTGCTCTGTGATCAAGTTTCAGGGCCTTGTATATGCAAGATATCATTCCTCTAGTGATGCCAGGGTCTAATAGAAGCTGCAGCATATGGGATTCCTCTAATCACAGAGAGTAATTTCTGACCCTCCCTTTTCCCAGCATCCAGTCGAAAGTATGGAGGGCACTCCCCTGGAACCCCTACCTAGGATGCAGCTCTTCAGCAGTACACCTTTGAGAGCTTAACCAACCTAAAAGTTGTTCTTCCTGTTGCCTCACGGGAAACTATGGGGCATATTATCAAGAACGGCGTTAAAAGTATCGCCGGTTTAGCGGCAGAAAACTGCTGCTAAAGCGGCGATAATGGGCTTGATAATATGCCCTGGAGAATTCCAATAGAAGCCCATGTTGACACCAGAACATCGGCTTCTATTGGAATTCTCAAGGGCATATTATCAAGCCCATTATCGCCGCTTTAGCGGCAGTTTTCTGCCGCTAAACCGGCGACAATTTTTAACGCCGTTCTTGATAATATGCCCCTATGTGCAGCTGTCTGATTCATTACTCTGCCTAGAAAGAGTTCTGTCTGATTCCGGATTTAAAGGAGAAATCAGGAAATAACACTGACAATATTTTGGACTTTCTTTTGTCCCTATCCAAGTTTCTGATTCTGGATAAGAGAGCTCTAGTGGAAAATGCCACCTCTTCATTGGCAGCATCTTGCAAGTCAAAGAGTGTGCACCTGAGTGAGTCGGGACCAGAGGCTCCACCCCCTAGCCTCTCTTTAAGAAAGCCCCATTTGGTGGATGCTGTCCCGAATCACAATTTTAAGGAGATGGGTGAACAGGCCTGGGGGGCTGCCTTCCCAGGCGCTTGGCCATTATGCAGGTCAAAAGACAAGAAGACAAGAAGAGCCAGAGTTCAGCCGAGAATTATCAGATTTATTCCCTGCAGAATCTCTTTGAGCCAAAGGAAAGTCTAGCTCTGTCTCTGCCTTCGCACTCTCTCCCAGAGAAGGAGAAAATAGAAAAAACACTCTTCCCTATTTTCAAAGGAAAGAAGCTATAGTACCACCGCAACCCCCGGATGAGGAAAGTAAGAAGAATAATGGTAAAAACTGTTAAAAGCCCGCAAAGAGGAGCAAACTACACAGAATTAGTAAAAGGCGAGTAAGGAGAATTCACTTTGATCCAAATTCAGCTCAGGCTCCAACAATAATGGACACAGTGGAGAATGTTTCCCCTGTAGAAAGAGTAGGACTATCTCCTTCTCAACCGACTCTGGGGATTTCTACTGTGCTACCATTTTTCCCTACCAACAGTGGCCCCTTCTTGTTCATTGAACCCCCATGTCAAGCTGTTTATCTCTAAAGTGGGGGATAATACTGTTTATAATTCTAATGTGACGGGCATGTTGAGGATAATTTAGTCTGTAATCTGCTGACTGTGCCTTTAACTGTTGATTTTATTGCCATCTTTGACCAGGAGATCTTTTTGAATAGGTCATTCATATTGGGCTGCTTTGCAGATATTCCAGATTTACAAATAGTTCAAAGTAGTGATCTCTCTTTGGTCCAAATCATCAATCATGGGGTAAATTGTGGGGCTAGAGTGACTTTTAACTCCGAAGTGGTGTCTAATTTAGTAATCTTAACCCCTTCGATGCGCGTGACGAGCTCAGCTCGTCATGCTGCGCGGTAGCGCTGTGCGCATGACGAGCTGAGCTCGTCACGACCGCACCCGCGATCGGAATGTCCAGCACACAAGCGGAATTCCGATCGCGGTCAAGGGGTTAATTAGCGATAAGCTGCGCTGTTGTGGTATTGATGTATTTCCCTTGCAGGGGGAGAAAGTTATTAAAACCTGCCTGTATAACATCTTGGGTGAAGGCAACGATATTTTAGACTCTCCTCGCCAAGGCTCCTCCCCAACTGAGAGGGAAAGTAATTTGCGGATCTCACTTGGAAATGGGGGTAGGAGGATTGTACTCCTCCCGGAGAAAGTGGAGAAGCTGATTCAGGCCCGAGATGAGGAAGTTGGTGAAGCTGGGTGGCGGGCATACTTAACTCCAACAACTCTACAGGACTAAAATATAAAAACTGCTCCTAGTAATAGCCTTAAGTTGTTTTTTTAGAATGCAGCAGGATTACTAACTGATAGTAATAAGATGTTATTTCTGAATAGTTTGGAGGCTGATGTAGTGTGCATCCAAGAAACCTGGATTACAAATAATAATTGGTTAACTGAGGGATATTTTGTGTTAAGTTGCCCAGCAATCCCCACTAAGAGGGGTCATGCAAGAGGAATTATAGCCGCATTGCTTAGTACCAACTATTGTTGGGTTTACAATGTTTGTATCCATGACTCAAAATTAATTCAGTCGGAAAAATTTAGTTTCAATGGGAAGCAAGAGAGTATTGAGTCGTTATTGCTTGTAAATGCTTATATTCCACCTGATCTTGCTCACGTCCATCTGCTAAAGGATATGTTTGATTTTATTTCTACTATTATGGTGAGAGAGTCATGTACACATGTAGTATCAGTTGATGACCTAAATGCCAAAGTTTCTAATCATGCCTTGCGGCTATTTGCAAATGACTCTAAAGAAGAGGCATTAAAAATCCCCCCAGCTATTTTTCCTTCTAATTGTAGAGTTGATAAAAGATGATTGCTTCTGTTAGAAGACCTAAGGAATATTGAATTTCTAATAGTAAACGGAAGAGTAGAGAATGCTACTCCAGGGAATGTTACTCATAAATTTTCTACTAGTGGCTCATTATTGATTATGTAATTGCTTCGTTTCTACGTTTACCATGATCTCACATACGGAAGTCTTTCGATAACCCCCATAGTGGTCATAAGGTGTTCTATTGCCTGATAGACATGACCTTAACGAAAGTAGGAACTTGGAATCTTAAAGAAGTATCCGTGGGGATCAAAGATCTAATGGTAGAAATTATTGGAATGTGAATACATCTGCAAAATTAAAAGAATCATTAACAGCACTGTTAGGAGATTCGCAGCTTTTTTCACTATTCCATTAACTAAGCATGGAATTTGCCTAAAAACCTTGCTCTCCGCCTGTAAATCAACTAATTTACCCTCCCACCGGAGACCACATCCTAATCCAGTTATTGGTTTAAACAGGGAGCTAAATAGATTAGCGATATCAGTATCAATATCTGTTTTTTTCCACTGAACGAAGTGTATTAATCAATCACCTGAAAAGGAGACGACATAGGAAAACATGCTCTTTAAAGAAAAGAAAGGAAGACTATAATTGGGTGCAGCTAAAAGAAGCAACCTCTCACAAGGATGCCAAAAAATATTGGGAAATTATTTCTGACAACTGCGGCTCCAGAGTAAAGTCCATCCCATTCTCCTTTTATTGCATCCCCTTCTTCTTACCCAGTATACGGTGCTCCCTCTATGAGTGAGATTGTGGACATTATTAAGGGAATGAGATCTCCTGGGGCAATGGCCCCCGAAGAAAGTGCCCATTACTATATTTAAAAGGGAGCACTTGTTTTGGGCTTCTTACCTTTCTCCCCTGTTTGCCCATTGTTATCCGCATGGTGTTACCCCTCCTTCCTGGTCTGGAAGCATCTTAATCCCATTGTATAAAAAGGGTTAAAGACATCTCCCTGGCAACTATCGCCAAATAGCACTACTGGATGCGGTAGGGAAAATATGTGCCAGAAGTATCTTGGAGCACCTTATAGGGTGGGTTGAAGAGGAAAGCATACTCCTGATTAAACAAGCGGATTTTAGAAAGAAACATTGTACACTTGCTAATATATGTAAGCTGAAACTCATAGAGGAAAAGTATACTCAATCTGAGGGCTCAATGTTTATGTGACATTAACAGAGTTTTCTACGGCCTTTGACAGGGTGGAACGTTCGACACCATGGAAAAAACTGAAGAAGTTATGGATGCCCAATATTCTCTTGTCATTAATAATTGCCCTTCACTCCTCCACATGGTGCCAGCTGTTATTAGATGGGTGGGGGGTTGAGGTCTATCCTCTACAATTTTAACTAAAAGTGGCCTGAAATAGGGTTGTCTGCTGGCCCCTTTACTTTCTCATTGTATGTCTCGGACCTTCCTGACTGCCTTGCATCCCACAAGGGAGAATCGCTAAAGATAGGTTGTCGTCCCTTCCCTTGCTTGATGTATGCAGATGACATTGTGATCATGGACCTAATGCCCAAGGGCCTGAACAACAGGTTGCTGTCTTTACACACTATTCCATCCTGCACTATTTGAAGGTCAACATGTCAAAACGCAAGGTAATGATTCTAAAAAGTAAAGGCTGGGAAGACGAGCAAATTTGTTTGGGGCTTGGATCAAGAGAAACAGGAGATTGTAAAGTCATACTCTCATTTAGGGAAAATTGTTGCAGGTAATACGCTGGAAAAAGCCCATATTGAATTTTCTTCCTCTAAGGCCTCCTCACACCCTAATGAGTTACGTGCTTTTTATAATCCAATGGGGTGAAGCCATTTTACTCAGCTGTTAACTGTTTGCAAGGTGAAAACTCCTTCGACCCTATTATATGCTATAGAATCTATTAATGTGTCAAAATGGGAATTCTAGAGAAAATAGAAGGGCAAATTGTATGCAAATTGTGTAATTGCAACTCTTCTGTGTCGACCCATGCAATGAGGTTGGAATTTTTTTTTTTTTATAAGCTCCTATGTGCAGGGGTGGGCCAGTGTGATTCGGTGGGGCTATTGGCTCAAGAACATTGATAAGGACTTCATGATGGGTTTCATGAATAATGAAGTATTTGGCTCAGAGCAGGGTAAATATTCCTTTTCTCTGGATTTTGCCTTGGCCCTGAGCTATTTTGACTTGCAGGAAGAAGTTCTGGCTTCCCTCTCTCCTACACAATTCAAAAGTCATTTAAAGGTCGTGACTAGCTTTGTTAGTTTTTAAAAAGATTCGATGCATTGTATACTAATGAAAAGGCTGGTAGTGATAACTTCATCTTGCCGCCCTTAGGTAGCTCAGCAGTACCTCACCTGGAATTTGGAACATGGACTTCACAGATTTTGGACACTATTTTGATTGAATTTGCTCCCACTAAATGAGCTAACTACAAACTGGACCTTTTCTGGAAATTTGGGGGAAAAGTGTAATCTGTGTAATGTGGGAACTCAGGATCTCAATCATGTGCTCTTTGCTTTTCCAGCATTGTCTTGTCAGCGCCGCCTCCTCTTAAGGCCAATGTTTCTAAAGAATAATATTAAATCAGTATAGACGGCACGTGAGTTCCTCCTCCACCCAAATAATGAAGCAATTTGCACAAAAGTTTATACATTTTTTAAAGTTTTTATGAATTTCTATTGATTTGGGTTTAGGATTGTTGCTATGATGAAGCAATAATTTGCACAAATGTGTAAATATTTTAATGCTACATGTATTTATTTTTATTTGTACCCAGATTGCTGCTATATAAATGAGAGTAGTCTGAACAAATGTTTTAATATATATGTCTTCTTTTGCTATTTCTGTAATATGTGTTTTTTTTAAATTTTGTATTAATTGTTTTGTCTTGATTTATATGTGCCTCTTTTGAGTTCCAAGTCATAAATATAGAATTGAATTGAAAAGAACCACTTACAAAGACAGACTTTTGCGTTTCATCATTTGGTAATGAAGCCTGGGTGAAATCTGCATAGATTTCTTTGTGGAAATTACAAGAAATGGCTAAAAGATTTCTCATTAGTTTTTTTTAAACTTTGGTGCTGATAGAAATTAATCTGCCACAAATCAGTTTCTGTCACTTTTGTTTCTGATGTTGGCAATGCTAATAGTGCTAGTTGATGGTTGGATTAATCAGTGGATGCACCATCTTCTGGAAGGTATTTGACCACAACGTCATGCTGCGCACCTTGCCTTTCAATGTAATATCATACCCTCCTATGATGGTTGTTAATTACCATGAGACCATGTAAGGAGACATTAGAGATTTGTGAGCATTAAAACTGAAACTAACAATAGCACTGGAATTGTAAAATAAGTGAAATTGATCGAAAAACATGTATCTAGGATAACAAATTGCTTGGAGTGCAGATTATTTTCTATCAGCACCAAAGTTTTTAAAAAACTAATGAGAAATCTTTTAGCCATTTCTTGTAATTTCCACAAAGAAATCTATGCAGATTTCACCCAGGCTTCATTACCAAATGATGTCACATGCAACCAAAGTTGTTAAAAATCTGTATTGATAGAGTCAGTGGCCCTCCCACAACTCTAGACCTTTCATTTCCACTGCTGAGGGGGAAAAATACTACAAATCCCCACTCTGAAAAAATAGACCCCTTATTTAATTGGTAACAACCACCAAACACTACTTAGGGGGAGTTTTGATTTTTGTGTGTCCTGGCTGAAACTAAATATAGTACTGCGAGTAAAATCAATCCAAAAACGACCTACTTGGGATCACACTCCTTGTACTACATTTGAATGTTTCATTGGCCATCAACTCCCACTAACATTGGATAGGATACAAGGTGGCGGGAGTCAGATGATTCTTTCATCTGTGTTTAAGAAATGCACATCCAATGGGAGAACATCAGCGGAAGCGAGGAGTTAAACAGATGCTGTCCAGCAGAAAGATAGCATAAACGACGAGTAACCAGAAGAATGGGCGACTCGAAGGAGCATGCAGGGTAGGTTGTGAATTTAGAGAAGCCAAGTTAAGAGAGAGATCCAGAAGAATCAGAGTGCACTTGAGGATCCTCTGTTAGGTTTGAGGTCTGCCAAAAAAAGAGCTACATTGTGTGCCTGCAGTGGTGGCAGGTTGGTGGGGAAGAGGCAGATGATCGCTGGTAGACCCGGGGGATTTGCTGGTGCTCTGTTATGAGAGAGGTAGTAACTTCCACCCTAAAACAAAGGATTTGTTGGCACTTGAAGAGGACCGTTCCTTACAAGACCACTTTTATTTTCCTGGATGTGTGACTTTTGGGCCACTACTGAATTATAATTTGACATGTAGTGGAAGGGTTAAATTCTTGAGACTATGTACACCTGTTATCTTTTCTTTCCCACTCATCTGTCCAAGTCCTATGCAAGTTTCGATGATTTTTCATCCATTCGGCAATCACAACTTTCCTAGGACTGGACCAACCATTGAGAGAGTGAAGTCTGAACAATTATGATTCTTTAGGAGGACACCCCAAAGAAAACCCAGGTGATTTCGTATCTTTACCCCCAAACCTTTATTGTACACACACCAAGAGAAATAAACAGTTCCTCTAAGTCCTTCCTCACTATTTCCTTCACCACTAACACTACCGTAATGTATTGCTGAGACACATTGAGCCACTAGGTGCTTGCATCACACTTAATAAAAATGTGATTTGATGATGGCCTCAGCGAGTGTCGTTCCTCAAGCTCTGGAAGATGTTCGGCAACAGAGACTTATGAGACAACATGCCAGACTCTCTACTTTGAACAAATATTATTCCCTGAAGATTGGTACCCACCATGAAACACTGTGTATGGATATTTCATAACTATTAAGTATTGTTTGAAACTATTAATTGTACTATAATTGTGAAGCAAATTAAACTGATACAAAGACTGCATCTACCATAATGCACCACAGAGGTCATTGGAATCAGATGGTGCTTGTAGCTACACTTGCTAATTTCCCGGATTAAGTGCATGCAACAGGTTCTAGAATTTATTTGGCAACTGAAAAGTGTTGCTCACACTGAAAAAATATACTCCTCTAATAAGTATTTACCAAGAAACACTATGGGGCC